>VXAU01005928.1:139376-186062 GCA_013399695.1 Formicarius rufipectus
CAATATCAGTCATATTTGCTTTACAAGTCTTTATATTACATTTGGGTAATATATTCAGAATTTGATTTATGTTTTCTTATTTTACATACTTACTAGAAAGATGAAAACTTCGCCAGGAAAAGAACTGACTCATGTAACAGACAGGCTGTACATACAGGCACAATTCTTTTTGCACCATATCAAGTGTAACTACATGAGCCAATACACAGAAAAGCAGTTAATATTTGACTGGTGTTGACATTGCAAACACATTTCTTTCCAATATGTCAATTTCCTTAGCTAGATATTCTGAAGTGAATCTAGGTATTCTGAAGTGAAAAGGCACTACCTCAAGAATAGAATACTTCCAACTGGGCTTTGTTCCTTTCTATCTTTTCTCCCTCTTTTCTTTTTCTTTTTTTCTTTTTTTTTTGGGGGGTGGGGGTGCGGCTGGAGGAGTTGGTTGGTTGGTTAGTTGGTTGTTGCAGTTGTTGGGGTTTTTTGTTTGGTTGGGTTTTTGTTGTTTGGTGGTTTGGGGTTTTTTTTCATATTTCCTTTTTCTGACTTTGCTGTGTNAGAACAACTCAGTTCACATGAGAAAAACATGCTCAACCTGAAGTCATTTGAAGAAGTGGACCTCACTTCACTAAGGATCAGTGTTATTCTATATCATAAGTACCAGCAAAAGTTTAAGAGCTGACACCTAGACAGGAAGCATTCCAGTAGAAAATAACATTCTGACAATACAGAAAGTCTCTATTGAAATAAATTCCCTCACTATAGGATATTTATNTCTTTCCAATATGTCAATTTCCTTAGCTAGATATTCTGAAGTGAATCTAGGTATTCTGAAGTGAAAAGGCACTACCTCAAGAATAGAATACTTCCAACTGGGCTTTGTTCCTTTCTATCTTTTCTCCCTCTTTTCTTTTTCTTTTTTTCTTTTTTTTTTGGGGGGTGGGGGTGCGGCTGGAAGAGTTGGTTGGTTGGTTAGTTGGTTGTTGCAGTTGTTGGGGTTTTTTGTTTGGTTGGGTTTTTGTTGTTTGGTGGTTTGGGGTTTTTTTTCATATTTCCTTTTTCTGACTTTGCTGTGTCTTACTCTACACCCGCATTTTCATCTTTAAGGCAAACCTACAAGAGCACAGAAGATCCAAAGCACTGTTGTGAAAACCATGTTTCTATTTACTCATGGTGCAAGTTGATATTAATGCTACAAAGGGGATGGAGACCAGCATAGTAGTGGCAGAAATAGGATGTTCCTGATGACTGCCTCGTGGTTCCACACTATAGGAAAAGCCAACACCTAAACCTTGGTTAAGAAGCTTTAGAGGGTAACATAGGCAAAAGTTAGCTAGAAGCATCTTGCACTCTGAGGGAACAAAACATCATTTCACATTATGCAGTCTAGATTTTCAGGTGGAAAAGGGCAAGGCAGAGACCCTGTTGTCCATGCTCACCTCGGAACCATTTCCACGTTCACAGACATGCA
This sequence comes from Formicarius rufipectus, assembly GCA_013399695.1. Classification (NCBI taxonomy): domain Eukaryota; kingdom Metazoa; phylum Chordata; class Aves; order Passeriformes; family Formicariidae; genus Formicarius; species Formicarius rufipectus. Next base: position 140,845 of record VXAU01005928.1, read on the forward strand.
AACTATTGTCTCTGATGCCAGACTAGTAACTTCTTAGATGTATTTATGTGGAACAAGTGACATCCAGTGGCTGATACAGTCAATTACCATTCAACTCCCAAGCCAAGTGTTCCAGTATCCAGTCTTTCTCCTTCCCTTGTTCTGCTCCCTGTTTACTCCAAGTGCTCAGAACAAGTCATCCAGGTTTTTTCATCTGAGAAGAACTTCTTCAGGACCCTCACTAAAAAAAATCAAAAGGAAGACTGATAAAAGGATTAGGGAGGTAGATGGGAAGCCCAGATCACACCTCAGTGAGGCTTTTGATGTTTAAATTTGTCCGGGGATTTGATTGCAAGGCCCTTTAGGTTGCAGCTTGTTTTAATCCTCAGAAAAGTGAAATGAATATTGATTTTCTAAAGGTAGTCCAAGTAAATTTGCTACCTGTCTATGATATACATCTCTTCTCAAAGTGCTGCATAAAATACACTCAAAAAAGCACAGATGAACAGCTGAATTGAGAAGGCATATTTAAAAAATTTTTTGGAAAAATCCCAGTAAGGAACAAAGTTTGAAAAGAACACAGAAGAAGCATTAGGCATTTTTCATGGGTAATAATGTACATTTTCATATAAACTACATTTAACTTCATTTTTATGAGATCAAATGCTCAAAAATCAAGCATTTTCATGCTATCTCAGAATAGATAGTTACCTAGGAAAACAACTCATTCATCTGTTTTTACTGAACACTGCTCATGATAATATCACATGGTCAGAATTTATATACCAGGGATTACAGGGATGGGCAGATCTTCAACCCTGACACTCTGGAATGATCAAAAGAAAATGGGATCTCCTATGATAGTCAGAAGCATAAGGCTCAGTCACAGCATCAGGGACTTGCTAGACCTCGCTATTGTTCTTACCACTCGAACTCATGAAAAAAGGACACAGCACAGAAAAGCAGCTCAGGTCCCACCAAAAGGCAGCCACTGACCATTTCTGCCATGAAAACTACTATAACATGCCACTTAGGAATACAGATTAGCGGTGAACCTGAGAGCACTAGGTTTATGGTTGAACTCAATGACCCAATTAAGTAATGAAACAATGCTATAAACTATATAATTCTTTGAGGGACTGAAATGTCTTAAAGACATATCTAATAAAACGCTCAAATCAAGTACTCTAGTGGAAAGACATCAAAGGCCAAAATACATAATAAAGTAATTTAAAAATGTTGCCCTTTTTTTCTACCTTGAATTATCTTCTACACCTATTTACAATGCATGCACATACTATTTTATTTGCTGTTGCTTCCTTAAAGTAACTACTCGTTTTTTGCTGTGTTAATAGAAACATGTGCATTCTATTTTAAATTCTTATCTAAGAATTTTCAGGACTTTATGATTCAAAATAAGATAAAAACCTAGAGAAAAAGGAAAATAGGCAGTCATTTAGGAATAAATGCCAGGAAAAAACCCACAGTAGACATATTTAGAACCACTTTAATATTTAATAATTTTAGATCCCTCAGCAATAAGAAATTTTACAAGGTACAGACTTGCCTGACATACCATGGAAAGCAAATTTTGTAAAAAGAAATAATGTAAGACCTAACAATATAGCTGGGAAAAGAACCAGACAATATTTCAAGCTAACACGCACTTCAAAGCTAAGTACAAGGCCATTTCAGACTAGAAGAAAATGAGGTCTGAAAAAAAATATGTCTATTCTTCTCCCAGATACAGCAGTTGCCTAATAAAGGATGTCAACTCTCCCTTTCATTTTTAGTCTGTTATGACAACAACAGACCACCAAATAATAGCAACAACCAACCCACCAAGAAGGAAAGGTCTTTTTCAGAAGACAATGTCATAGCTGCTCCATTACACATTCTGCACGGGGTTGTTTCTTGATGCTAATGGGATTACAAGCTAAGCCAAAGAGATCTAAATTTGACATTTCTGGAACAAGGTTTAAAACAACTCTCTAAATATGCAACCAGGTATATGTAAAAGTCTTAGATATTTGAGCGAAATGTGCTTGTAGATATATCTATGAGCTGAAACCTACATTTTAAAAACTCTTATTTACGTACTCTAACACATGAGCAAACAGAGCTTTGCCTCCACTGTTTCGACCTCAACAGTATTTATTTTTACAGAGTTTTAATAAACAATGGCAAAACATTAGCCTTAAAAGGTCATCTTACTTTGTGGGAACTCATGTTCCACATCCTGAACACATAATGTAGTTATTGGAGTGACAAAGATAGTAAGTCCTCTTATAAAGCATTACCATCATCACAGGATGGCCACGAGGCACACTGAGACTCCCCTCCTCGGAGTATCAAACCTTACCTGGGACATAAAAGTCTGTTATTGAGGGTCTTTCTTTTCAACCATGCCTTATTTTGGGCCCCCCAGATATATTTTCTACACAAGAAATACAATCCAGTGAGGGGACAATGATCTGTTTTATCTGTACTTTAATCAGAAAACAAGAATTTCATGTTTCAAAGATCAAAATTTCAACATTTATATTTCTTAAATGCCTCTATTTTGACAGTTTGTGAATACAGTAATAAATCACAAATAATTCTTCCTAGGTGCACAAGAAATTTTTGGATACAGCACCAGATGCAGGCTGTAGTGTATTTTTGTGCCTTTGTTTCATTGAAACTTTAATACAAAAACACTAAAATTTTGGGGGGGGAAAGTACACTTTAGATATGCAAATCCTATTTGTGTCTGTTCCCTTCCTATTATATTTGTATTCAACATAATTTAATTGCTTTCAAAGTATGATAATTCTGTTTCATGTTTCCATTCCTATAAACTATGGCCATCTCCTCCAACACAAAATGCAGACAATTAAGAAAATTATCAAAACTGATTTTCACCCACAAAATGAACCCTTCAAAAGTTATACTGCAAGATCATCAGAGTAAATCCGAGATCAATTACAACTATTCTTAAAAATAAAAGCCATGAAAGAAACGATCTTTGAAGATAAGTAGACAAAAGGGAGTTGATAGTAACTCTGTTTGGAACTGAAAAAGTATTAATGAATTTAAATTTTGGCAGAATGTTTCGGTATTTCCTGCGAAGATCATAAGTCTTTCAGGTATGGTAAACCTTATGTCAAACTGATCAAAACCTCTGCTACTTCCCTGTCCTAACTTTGTAATATATTAGGTAAGTCTGGATGAGAGTCAAATCAGTATAGGTTGAAGACAGAATAAAAAAGATACTGGTTGGAAAATAGAGTTCAAATACTAAGTTTTGCACCTCACCAATGTGGGTTTTTCAGAAAGAAAAAGGTATTGCCTTTCAAACACATGCCTTCCAAATTCTAGAAATTATTCCTAAACTAAGGAGACAGGTGTGCTAAAAAGCTTTTACAGCGATTGAAAGTGAGAAGTTACCTTATTCATGGAAGGTTTTGCTACAGGTTTATGAAGATCTAAGGATGGAATATCACCCTACAAGCACAGGAGCAACACAGGAGCAGTCTGTAGACTATATGTGTTCCAGGATCTGGTTAGCAAAAGACGCAGCTTTCTTCTTTTTAAGAGCTGACAGTTTTGAAGTCAACTATTTTGAGAAGAATGCATGCACAGAAACAATGTGTTGCTAAGGCTACTACTTACTTTATTTAAAAAATGGTTGCTGTTTGTAAGCCATTGTACATTTTCTGAGAGGGAAGGGTATCACACCCCTCCAAACACAGATTCAACTGCTCAGCCCAAAGCCACAGAACTGGTCCCTGAATAGAGTGAAAGAGAAATGATTATTACGTAAGTCAAACTCACTCCCTCTTGAAAATTTTCTCATTTCTCATGTCATCAACAAAAGACATAAAATTTCAGATGTCTCACTGTTATTCAGAGGGATACACAGCAATTCCTTACGGAGACCAATGCAGCACATCTGCAGGACAACCAAACCAAGATTTTTGATGTCCCGTGTTACATCGTTTATTACACTGAGGTCTTCAAGCTGCATTTTGGTCTTCACTGTTACCTCAACCTCATCCCAACATTATTTTGCTCAACCTTTTAATAAAACTAATTTTAATAAATCTGAGAAATTGCAACACACATCTAACAGGAAAACTTCTCAGGGAAACCTGTCCCATCACCTCCTCACCACCACAGTAAAGACAAATAAGACAGATTTATATTTGAAAACAAGTGTTAGAGCAGGAGAGTAATGTTTTAGAACCAACCACAATGGTTGGTCCAGCAGACATGAAAAGCTCCCTCTCTTTTCTAAGCTTGGCCACAGTTAGAGATATAGGACAGTAAGATGAGGCTACTATAGTGTTTTCTGTAAGATCAACACCATAAAAAGCAAGCAAACATGATTAGCTCCAAAGGTGGACAAGAGAAAGTAGATCCCTCTGTAAGAGTTAGCATTTAAATGCCATAATAAATTCACACAAAACAAAAAAAAGGAATGAAGGCAAGAGATGCTTCATGCTACACTGCCCTGCAGAAAAAAAAAATAAAAAAAAGGTTGAGGTCTACAGCCAAAGTTCAGCAGTCCCATGGACATGCTTAACACTTTCACAGATCAAATTGACCAGGCATAAAGTGTGGTTTATGATATCTCTGAAAATTTAAGAAGTCAGTGTCACATTAGGAATGTAGCATGAAAATTATAGCAATACTTAGCAGTTTCCATTTGTTGATTACACTTCTTTGTTTTCAAAATTCAAATCTAATTCAATCACCTCGAATTATATGGTTCACTAAACTAACATTCAGTGGATATGTTTGGTGACAAAATGCTGATGAAAAATAAGGATTGCTAATGTGCCTATAAATTAGAGAATAGACAACTTCTTCTGTTGTGACTGTATATTAACAAATCCACCATAAAACTCTTGAAAAATAAAGTTCATTGTACCATGGTCTGTAACAACAATGAGCTTCTGAGAGTGTAAAATCAGCAAATCAAATGTTTTTTCCTACCACATCTGTAATATTTTAATAGGGGGAATAGGCAACTGCTAGCTATTACTGCATGAGACAGCTTTAACATCTGTTTGAGCTTTTTATGTTCACTAGCTGTTAGTTTCCATTCTGCTAGGGATTTTTTGAATTATGGGTTAGACTGACCATGTAATAGAATAACTTAATTTCATGCTGTGTGCTAGAGTTCAACCTCAATCTTCTTTCAGAAGATACTTCTTACTGAGTGTGAAGCCCCTTCAGCCCTTCTGTCCTCCAGTTCCTTTGTTGCTTCCTTCCTTTAATCGGTACGTGGTTGGATAATAACAAGTTTTATGGGTTTTGTCAGTCAGAGGCAGGAAAAGAAGGTCAGGAGACACACAGGGCCTTTTCCCAGTCTCACATCTAATTACAAAACATCACACTTAGTAAATGTCATACTCAGCACATCTAACAAAACTGCATCAGGTATGACATTAGTTTCAAAGCCGTACTTACATGTAAGGCAATGGTCTGATCTTGCAGCATGACTATTTTAATTCTCTGACCCACTTTGACCCTATTACTAAAACGAGTAACAGACATATTTTGTGCCTTGTTCACATAATATTCTAAACAAATAGTTGTAGTTGGTAAATAATATTTAATAGCTATTTCTATATATATTGAAAATTAAAAAAAGCTATTTCAATATATTTCAAAATAGTATCAATTGTCAAATTGAAACTGCTTTGCACAATGCAGTCTACGGAGTTCAAAACAGGTTTGAGGTGTGAATTTAAAAATTAGCAATGTAGAATTCAGAGAGCAATTTCTATAACGAGTAAAAATGGGTGTTAATACATAGTTTATATATGCTGTGCAGAAAATGTGACTCTTGAGTGCCAGGTTTCAGAGTGACATACTGAGCTACACACAGTCTTGCAGTATATGAGCAAAAGTAAAACTGATGAATTGTCATTAAGGGAAGAACACAAACTACCTATAAATACGTTCAGTTAAAGGATATGATCCCCCTCAGCCTCAGTGAAAATCTGTCTCTAGGCAAAAATTAAATAAATAAAGCAGAGTAATTATGCTTCCTCTGAATATTTTTTCTGTCCGCTGTCTTCTCATTAGCTGATATCCCTCACTACCTTTGCAACTGGAGAAAAACCTCTTTCCCTGTGTCTAAGTTTAGAGAGCTTAGAAAAATTTATAGTTAAAACAGAGGGACAAATCTCCTTCAATTTCAAAACTAATTTTAATTAAGATATGATAAATGGAAGGATAACAGTTCCTAGCTATAATTTATATATATCTATATATTTAAGATAAACAAAAACAACCAGAACTAACTGAGTAAAATAGAAGAAAAAACAACCTGAGCAAAACCCCTTCCCTCCCCCAGTCTCTGTCCCTGGCAGGCACGGAGGTATTTTACAGACCGCAGGTGATGAGATGAGTAGCCGGTGCTGGGTTGCCCGGGGGGGTTGGTGGATGGGAAGAAAAAAGCTTTGGCGTGTCCCTCCGAAGAGCAGTTAAAATCCTCTGCTGGTGAGAGTGATGGTTGCAGTCTGGTGGCAGTCGCAGTCTGCTCGTGGTTCGGGTCCTCTTCTGGATCTGAAGAGAGCTCCCTAGGCCCAAAAATCCTCTGCTTATATTCACCTAGGCTCCGCCCAGTCCCTCCCCCAGGGCAGAGACTTAAACAATGGGTGACTTACTCTGTGAGATAAACAATGACCTATTTTTGATACCCCTGATGGGCCATTAGCAGACATGACCCCTCAGGTGGGTGTGGAGGCAGAAGAATTTCCTTATCTCACAGAAGTTCCAAAGCACCCAGCCTGCAGTCTGAGGGGTGTGCAGTCCCTTAGACAATAGCTGCTGATGTGCCATTGTGAGCAGTTCATGGAAAAAATGGCATAGAGGTTTTAGAATACACACCCACACAGTGACAAACTGACCCTGGCTACTAAAAACCAAGACACCCTGTAAGTCACTAGGACGACCACCCTGGAATAAGGGCTATAAATTATTCCCTTAATTTCTCAAGTAATACCTTAAATTAATGTTTTAGGACTGTTTATGCTGCTCCAAAGCATCACCTTTTGAGAACTTGGAGCTTCAAATATTACTAAACCCATTCACAAAAATGTCTAAGTATGTACCTTTCTCTCACAAAGAGCCATGTATTACACTAGCCCAAAACAGTAACGTAGTATGTTCTCTGGGAAGCTACAAAGCAGTTGGTTTACACATGCTATTGCCATTTGTAAATTATTTATTTTTAAATATTGATGGAACAATACTTGTTGCAAGTCTTGTGAAATGAGTACTTGAACTGCAACGCTTAGGTGCAGAACAGAGGGCCCAGATCCCCCAGTATTCAAATTCCTTGCTATAAACTTTTCCTGTAGAATTGGAAAGCTTACACAAAAGTATACATATGCTAGTGGCCCAAAATACTCTTTTAATTTGGTGTGTTTCTTTGAATTTAAATGTAACGTTTACTTACTATAAATAACTGAGCCTTAGAATAGAAAAAAGTAAATTATACCCCCTCATTCTCTCTCATGAACTGTAGATCCTGAAGACTACCTCAGCAAATATTTTGGCTCAGTAGAAACAAACACAGCAAACCAGGCACTCTGTGCTGAGGATATGAAATCCACTCCTCTGTTTGAGGGCACTTACTGTCTATGACCTCTGACCTGGTCCTACAGTCTGAATGTTTGTTTGTATCTCCAAAGAACGTTCTAGCTTAGCTTAAAAAGTATCCAAGAGTACAAAGCTCTAAGAGTACTCTACAATAGAACCCAAAACTTAGCAAGTGGATAAAACTCCAAAAGCCAGTCTTTTATTCAAACTAAAATACAGAAGTATGTTCAGTCTCAAATTTCTCTATCTGATTGGACCAGAATTACATGCTTATTGCATGCAACCAACATATCAAAATACATGAGTCATTAGATTGGAATTTTAGAAACAGTATCATAGACTGAAGAGTTTGAGAGATTGACAGATGACTAGAAGACGTACTCAGTCAAATTCCCCAATGTACAAAAAATTTGAAAGCCAACTTAACAGCACAAACCCAAACTTTGTACTTCTTAGGATAGAAAGTAAGAAGTGTATTTGCTGCAAATAGCATATTTTACAAAGTTAAATTTAATTTCTGATCTGAATAGTAAGTCACTGACTCAAAAAGTGTAGAACAATGACACAAGAGTTGGTTGTAGTTCTGGCTTGGGTGCAGTTTACCCCCAGACTCACCCTCCATCTTCCTCACTTTAAGCCACCGCTGACGTTCAACGTGTTTTGCCTAAGATAGGAACATCAGGTGAGTATCACAGAAGGAACTGTCTGGATGATTATATAATTAATGTATTCCAGAGATGGGGGAGCTGAAATGTTTGCACTGACTTGGGTGTACATTGACCTGTAAAAGGGTATGAAATGACGATGGAGACTGGAACAACTGGGCAAACTGGTCTCCCAAGGATGCAGGCAGTTCCAGCAAAGGAAATTCTAATTAAAATTAAAAAGAATTCATTCATTCCCATTTGGAAGAACCAAACACTGGAATGACAGTGAGGCTGTGGTATCTTCACCAAGATGTTCAAGTCAAAGTCTGTAGCAGTGTGACCAAATTCAATCTGTTTTCAGATTCAGTTATATACTCAGGGAACAGAACAGGAGAGAACAAAGACAGTAATCAACAGAGAAAAATAACTGACTTTTATTAGCACTTCAGCAATCACCTGGTGTTCAAGGTAAAGCACATTTTAAAGGTAACACTGATTCAATGTAAAAGTCTGGGGAGTTTTCCAAATACAAAGTGTTCCCCCTCCCTCATTGATCTTTTAGATTTTTTTCTCTATTTTTTAGAGAACCTAAGTCTTTTATTAGCTATAAGCAGAAACATGACATATACTGCAGTTAGATAAGACAAAAATTAATGCTTTAAGATTTTAGATCACTTCAAACGCCTCCCTTTTTTTTTTCTTGCTTAGTTGGGAGAGAGAAAGATAAAGAATTCTTTGCCTTGCCTCTTCTCCCATTTCCCTCCCCTTCTACTTCTTGCAGACCTGAAGGAAAAGTTGAATATAATACAATCAAGAGGCCATATGTGCTACATTCAAATACAGCTGCCATGATGTTTTAAATTAAAATTTAATTACAAGTCTTTTCCTGCAGTATACAACATATTAATGCTTGCATTATAATTTTTATGTAAAATGATATAAAAGAGATCTGCAAAAAGGGCAGATCTTTGGTATATTGTTACATTTCTTAATGCATTACCTAGTCAAAGTCTGTTTTTTAAGTGATCTTCATGTAAAAACAGAGGTAGCCATGAAGAAATACTATATATGAGGTCTCTATGCATGGTGTAATTAAAAAAAGGTTTTTTCTATCAACCAAGATGGATTAATTTTAAGACTTACTCCACAATAGGTTGTCCTCCCCAGATATGAATGCCTTATAACACAAGCTCATCTAGATCTATTTAGCCTTTGTCACCATGGGCAGTCGCAACATCATTGGGGAAACATAATGGAAATATGACAAATTCATTTTATTAGGCAAATATTGGAGTTTCACACAAGTATACTTAATATAAGAAAAACAAAGCAGCAATCTATGCCATAATTTAACTTTGCTGGACTTATTCTGGGAATTTAACAGCGCTTTTGATTAGATTAGTGAGAAATATCAAATACACTGGATTTTAAGTTTTCTACATTTCTGTGCTGTCCAAACAATAGTTTATTTATTTAGAAAAATTCTAATAAACTCCAACATCTTAAACACAGAATCACAACCCTCTCAGTCTGTCTTCACAGGAGTGGTACTCGGGCCCTGTGATCAACTTAGTGTCTTTCCTCTGGACTTGTGCCAACAGAACAGCATCATTCTTGTGCTGGGGGCCCAACTGGTCCACTCCAGGTTGGGTCTCACAATAGCAGAGAAGAGGGGGAGTTCGAAAGTGTTATTTTTCCAGCATTACAAAAATGTTAATTGAGAAAGCATCACTAAATTTTAAAGTAGTGAATAATATTAAAAGTCTAAGTGAACAAACTGAAACACTGCAGTCCAAATTCTGTGAACAAGTCAGGTATGCAAAATGTTCTGCCTGTGCAAAACTGGACTGCATTTTTTTCTCAGATACTTAAAAAGGCAACAACTAGAAAAGATGAAGAACTTAGCAGCTGCTTAAAATAGTTAAGCAGTGCAAGTAAATTTACATTTCCTTGTCAGACTTGAAGATTACTTGGCAAGTGCCTGAAATCCTGTGTTTCATTTAACCTAAGTGTGCACCTTAAAAAAAGTGGAACCGTATTTTAAAGAAAAGTAACTTTCCTAAAATGTTCCTGTTTCACAGCAACCATACAATCCCCAAAAGAAAAAGAGCATTATACTTAGAATTTCAAATTTTGTAAGCATCTATTTCATACAATCTTAGAATGTCCTGAGTTCCATGGGACATGTACGGATTTATTTCTCTTTGCATCTGTTTGACATTTATTTCAAAGTTTTGATGAAATCAACAGTTGTTTTGTCCATACCAGCCAAAAAGTCACTTTGATGATAAGACTGAATACAGTTTGGGCACAGTAATTTTTAGTGAATTTCCATAACAGAAGTACAGACAGTAAGGAGGAGGAAGTCAGTAACTACTTAAAGATGAATATGAGTTATTAGTTCCTCCTTATAACAGTTCAATGTTAACCTTAAAAAGTACATTTTCATTCTTCAATGCATTGTCTCAATGGAGATTCAGTTTGAAGGCTAATCTGCCCATCTTTTTATAAAAGTCTATATCCCCTGACCAAACTACATCTCCTAGGAGTCAATGCAGTCTTCTCCAAAAGTCAGCTGCCTTATGACAATGACAGACTCTTCTACCTCTTGTTTTCCATGACCTCTGTGACAAAACTGTAGTCACAAACATGAGCAGAATACAAAACAGTATTTAGCTTTGATATGATTCCCTGACTTTTGCCTGCAGAGCATCACAAGTTTTCTTAGCATCTCCCAGCAACATGGCAGTATTGGGTTTGTAGAAGATTGGATTGTCCACTGCTGCATAACCGACTCCCAGAGATCTCTTCATTACAATGACCTGCACATAAAGAGCTCACGTTTGAAACCACAAAAAACAACAACCATCCTCCCTCAAAGACCACACAAAACCAACCTCCACAAATGAAAGAAGAGGAAGAGACCTGGTCAAAACAGGGTGCTCATTGCTATGAAACTGTATTTGAGATTTTAATATAGAAGACAAATTGATATCCAAACCAAATTTAGAAACATTTTATTATTAAATATGGCACCTTCAGCAGAGAAACTGTAAAGCTTTACCAACTTTAACTATGCCCATGCTTAGTTCTCAAATTCCAACACACATCTATGCACATTGTTGATAAATATGCATCAGGTCGAGTACTTGAACGGCTAACCCACAGAAGAACTGAGGCTACAAATGTGTTCAGAGCAAGATAAAGATTTCACATAAAAGAAATCCAAATATATGCACTTTAGATCAGATGACACTGCTTTCAAGGAACAAAACTACTAAGGTAATTAAACTATCAGTACAACTTGGATGGACTAAACTCTACTCAACTCAGTCTCACTGTTGTGGCTTTTTGGTTTTTTTGGGGGAGCTGCCATTTTTTTTAATTGTATTTTGTTATTTTATTTAAGCATATTATACATTCTTGTATTTCCATCTCAATGTTAAAGCTGTCAATCTAATTTTCTATAAATTTAAAAAAGCAGATACTTGCATAGAAATGCTTCCGGGCTGCAGATGTGAGCAGGTTATCATTTATTCTAATCACATATTCTAGCAGAAGCACTTTGATTGGTCTTTTCTGAGGCAGTTGGCATTGGTTTCACTACCATAGTTAATGATAATCAAATCATGAACAGCACAACACACAAAGCACTGAATGTGTTGCTGGACAACTTGGAGAAATGTTTCTCGTGGAAACCAGACAGTGGGAGAATCTTTTTTTGCTTATCCACCATGTTTTTAAAAGCTAAAGTAGGTGTTAACACAACTCTGTTAATCTCACCTGTTTGGACTTCCAGACCTCAAGTACTGGCATTCCAGCTATGATAGAATTCGGATCTTCCTGAGCTGCTGAATTAACTGTATCATTTGCACCAATTACAAGGACCAAGTCAGTTTCTGCACCAAGACAAAGAAAATAACACTGATGAAAAATTATCTGAAACCTGAGCACTGAGGCTGATGTACATTTTTATGTTAAATCTGTTCTTTAAAGGTAGATGAACCCATAATGGTTAAGTACTCTACAAACATTTATGGAGATGTCATTCCCACAAATACTTAAACATTTATTGTAAATATTATACATGAGAGTTCAAGTGTGCTACCAGCTACCTCCAGCAAACTGCAACCATCCACAACCCAATTCCAAGGGACTCGTTAGACCATCCTACTAAACAAAATTTAAAGTCTTTGATATTTAAATGTGTTATATACATACAGAGTTACAGTGTTACAGTTTTATATACATACAGTTTCATATTTTTTGTGCCTGGATTTTCCATTGAATATTGTTCTGAAAAACCTTTTATCAGCAACTTTCTGGTCTTTAAATAAAGATGGAAAAAACCCTAAGAAGTTGCCAGTATGCTACACAAGTTTACAAGATGTGACATAGTCAAGTCATCCACAATACCTGACCTACAGAAGTAACAAGTTTTGCTCTATGAGGATGGGGCAGTAACAGAGATAGACTCGGCATTTGCCATTTAAGTAATTAAAGACAAAAAATGTACCCTCCCAACAAAACAAAGAAACACCTCTAGTCCTCTACAGTGCTACCACAAGAGGCATAAAGTGAAACCGAATAACCTGACTGAGATTTCCTATTTTTAAAAACCCTTGGGCAATGCAAAAACAAAATCAAATAAATCATCCAAACTTCTAGAAACTTATGGCTCATGTGCTAACCTGGGAAGTCTTCATTGATCTCATCCATTTCCAGTACAATATCATATGGAACACCAGCCTCTGCTAGTAGTACATTCAGCTGACCAGGCATACGGCCAGCCACAGGGTGAATACCAAACCTAAAAGGGAAGTCCAACCTCATTAATAAGTACGGACTGCTCTGTTTTAGACAGTAAAATTGTTACCTCTGATCTATAAGGCTGAAATGCTCATATATAAGCACATACATGAACTAATAAAATGAAGTTGTTAAATCTTAACAGTTCACTTTCCAAGAAGTACCATATTTTAAACCTTGTGAGAGGTTATTTTGGACTTTTACAAATAAGCCTTTTATCTGCAAAACTATTACCCCACATTAACATGCTTTGCAGCTGCCTTACATCATTGAAAACACTGCAGACTAAATAAAATCACCATGAAAATAAATAAAATCTTCATGAGAAAGGTACAAGACTGTGCCGCCTTTCTGAAGCAAAACCACTCCTAGACTTAGAAAAGCCCTTGGCAAGTGACTTTATTGGTTCAGCTATCTCTAGAGTATGTACTGCTATTGCAGTCTAACACTTCCAACAGAAAAATTAGCAGCGACTCTGTTTCAAGCAAAAAAAAAAAAAAAATGCTTNTTGCTGAACTGGGTTAGCATGTCACTTTCTTCTCATAATTGACCTTAGGAGGAAAAGAAAAAAAGAGAAAGGGAGGGGGGAGGGGGGAAGGTGTGAGAGAGAATGTGAAGATCTAAGAAACTGTAAGAGTTTAAGCATAACAATTTTTAAAAATGCTTTCAGAATAGCTCAAAATCAACTTAAGAGAAAATACACTGCTTATGAGTTAGTAAGACAGACAATAGGGTGGCAGTCAGAGTTGCTCAGGCGTGCACACAGTTCTATAAGGGTAAAAACCTGAAGAAAAAGTCAGAATGGAGATGTTAAACTGGTTTAATTGCAACCAGCAAAGCCATTTTTGGTGAGAAGAAAATCTATTTTGAGCTGGCAGATTGTACTCTTCTGGTCATCTACCAGCCCTTAAAAGCAAAGCATATCCATGTCTACTATCCTGTGTACTTTCTGTCTTCCCAGCTCTGGAACTATCACCAGATGCAATGTTGACATAAGAACACCAGAGGTGCCTCAGATGAATGTTGCATGGGGCTGAAGATAAATATTCAATGAGGAAGCCTACATGTCCTTTGGAAGAGAAGGAACACAGTCGAGAGAAAACCTGGTTTTTGACTTCCTGGATTTTGGAACAGAGATTTCTGAGCAGAAATCCAAGTAAGCCAGGAGTGAAATAAAAGGACTTCAGAAAGGAGAGAAAAGTTGATAAATCACCTTGCCATGACAGACAGATTGTCATATACTTCTATTTTCAACTCCACTATGATGGAAAACGATAACAAATCACTTATGGACCACAAGTCACAGTCCAATCAACACAGATCACTGGTGAATTTAACACTGTCCAAATACATCCTTAAAAGGGCAACTGAGCACTCCTTCATTAAGATAACATTAAGACAATACAAAAAGTATTCAATTGGAACTCCAGTAACAAAACTAAGGACATATGATTAATCCACATAATACTAGATATACTACAACTTTAAGCCCTATACCAAATAGAAGGATTAAAGCTGGCTTTCAAAGGAATGCTTTTAAAAGAAAAAAAGACAATGGATTGTATTTAGCTAGCAAACATGTGGGATCCTGTTGCAAAGGATAATATCTAGAATCATAAAAAGAAGAGCAAATATACAGAACAAATTACTAACAGCTTACTTTTCACACCACTCACTCAGTAATACAAGCCATGTGTAGTACTGTAGATAGACCTTAAGAATACCAAATTCAATCACTTAGAGTATAGTAGGAGAACTCTTATTCTGAAGTACCCTTGAGAAAACTCATCACTTCTCTGGCAGTGAAAATAGATTTTCCAACAAAATTCTCTTTTGTGTCTAATAAAATTATTTGAGTGCCTTTGTGACCAAAGCTGCTTTGGCAGTACACAAAACAAAATACTCGTGAGGTTTCTATTAAATACTATATACACATACAATCTCATTTCAAGGGCTGGAAAGCCAAAATTTAAGCTGCCAAGAGAATAAATTTCACCTTTGACTTCACCATTCCTGGCAAGAGGCAAGGAAACAAGAAAAGAAAGGGACAAATTATCTTAATGCAGGAAGAGTTATGGCATGAAGCATCAGTAGTTAGAGACTTCTGACAGATTGCTTGAAACCACATACTGCGTATTCACAAAGTTTGAGAAAGCTAATCATACAAAAGCTTTTTTGGACAAATACCGAAGTGACTCCCAGAAGGCTGCTTCTAAGAGCCTGTTAACCAAACATGACAGTAGCTTGCCAGTACCACTTGTAAGTGGATGTGCAATGTCAAAAAGAATAATTAAAAATACGTGCTTCTCTGAGCCTTTCATTATGTCACAAGGTAACATCTACACATTTCTGGGGTGAAATCAGGCTGTCTAATACAAAACAGAACTCAGAATTCTGGTAACCACAGAAAATAGATACCTAAAATCTTTGATAGATCACCACGTTTCTAATAAAAACTGGTCCCAACTCACAACAGCAGTTCTTCAAAGCTGTGTGCATTACAGCAGGAACATTTTGTTACATATGCTCTCCCAGATGTTCAAATATGAACTTCATTCATATTCAAAAATTCAACACAAATTATTTTAAAAGAGAGGCATGTTTTATGGTAAAAATGCTTTAAAGTGAAAAAATGCCAAGTTCCCTTGATATTCTTTTAGTATCGGTTGTGCAGGAAATCCCTTAGGATGGTTGGTTTGTTATAAATCAAGTAGAAATCTTAACCCACAATACATATTTACAATCATGATGTGTATGAATTGAAACATTATTCTGGTATTTCACTGAAATGCAGAATTCATCGGGAATATTTTCTTTCAACCCTGACAACATAATGTGGAGCTTGCTTATCACCACCAATTGCCAGGTACTAAAGAAAGTGAACATCTTGCTACTCAAGTCTTAACAGGTAAACACCATCAGACAAGGCTTTACCACTTTTTTTAATTAGTATCTATTGGATACTTTTTAGACTTCTAACAACAACACAGCACACTGAAAAATGAGTTCATATTTTGGACTTTTTCTTGTAATACAAAAAGTACAGTTTCTTTCAAATTTAGACCAAGTATCTAAAATTCCTAATGTTGTATCTAGAATAGCACTTTTAGCACAGAAAGCACTTAAATTGAAGGTGGGGGGGTAAAAGGGACTGAAGGAGTAGTAAGTTAATAATTTAATAATAAGTTAATAATAGTAGTACGGAAAAGACAACTGTAGCATAAAAAATTACTAAAAAATCTCAGAATAGAAAATACTTCTTATACAATTCAAGGTCAGTAGTCATCTTTATCACAACCAGCTCAGCTAGGTAACATTCCTGTAATCAAGTCCTGCAAGAGCTATCTCACAAGAGCAGCACCTAACCCAATGCATGTTTCAAGATCATTTCATCCATGTAAAGACAGGATTCCTGTCATTATGCCAAAGATGGCCAGAGTAACGTAACATCTGGGGGGTGCCTAATTTAGCTTACTCAACACTTCAGATTATGTACTTGCCCAAGGATTTTGTCACACCTACTGTTCCTAATGTCTCATTCACTTTATTTAGACACTTTTTCCCCTCTGTTTCCAGTACAAACAATAATCTGTTATTCCAGGTAAAAGAGGGCAACAAACTAGATGAACAGAGAAGTGCATGATTCGGGTTTAGTCCTGCCATGTAATAGATGCAGTGAAGCATGACTTCAAAGTATGGCAGTATAGTGTTCATCATACATTATGGATGACACTGTAACATCAACACCTACAGCTAGTCTGGCTAGACTAGACCTGGTTCCATGCTGGAAGCAACATATGCCCTCAAAACCAAACAGGTCAGTTAAATTTAAACTGGGTTAGATTAGCTAAATTAAGCACACTTAAACAGGGCTCTCATACTGGCTTCCTATTTCCAACCACTGGTTTATCACAGCAGGGAAATGATCCAAATAGACCTTAGTTCAATGCAATAAGCCTCTCAAGAAACCAAGTACAAGGAAAAAAAAAGAGCCTGCCTCCACAAAGCACCACTTACTGACCTAGTGAGGCCACCCAGAGCCACCATGTCTTCAGAAATGTAAGAAACTTTTGTTCCCTTATGCTCAGAAGTAATTAAATTGTCCAGCATCAGAAGACAGAAGTTGAAGTCCTTCAAGATACCCACCTATAAAAAGTAGGTTAAAAATAACCCAAGCCAAAACACTAATTTATTATCAAGTATTTTGAAAGGCTGTTAAAGAGGTAATGCGCATCTCTCTGAACTACAAATTACCAGAAAATCAACTAACTTACTATGAAATTATTAAAAAGTATGTAAAAGGCACAATTTTAAGAGTCCTTTCATCCTAAAATGCATTTTTCTTATCAAGAATGTCTTACTGGGCAGGAAAACAAAACACATTGATAGAAAACGTCATAGGAAGTCTTACTGTGGCAAAAGCTAAGACAGTTAACTTGATGTGGATGTGGAGAGCATAATAACCCACATGAATATCAGAATATATGCAGTTTTAGAGTGTCATTACATATCTATATACAAAATTACTAAGAATATAATTCTATTGTATAGAAAAAAAAATCAGAATTTCACAGCTTAGTTCCTACAAACATAACATGTGGCTGACAAACTTTGGTAAGGCGAGAACTTTCACCAATTTACTTAATTCTAACTTTGCAAAAATACGTTATGACTTGCAGAACAACCGTCATTTCCTCTCCAAGGCCAATACCTTCTGGGGGCTACAGGATTTAGCCAATAAAAAGTTTTGTTGTTTTATCCATCCGTAACAAGGCAAAGCTATGCTCAAGGCTCAGTAACATCCAGCTTTCTATGTGGCTTCACTAATGCATTAAAGATGTGATCTGATGCAAGACCATCTCAAGTGAGCAATGATGTTAGCATGGCAACTAACTAAAACAGTCTAAAGTTTCCAAAAACTCTCCTGTATTTCTAAATTTAAGTCCTAGTCAAAGGTTATGTATCACGTTATATAATCTGCATTCACTGAGGATGTTATGGCTATAGGCAAAGCAAATGAAAACAACAGCTCCTCTGGATCAATGGTGAGCCATGAAGCAAAAAAACAGACCATATGACAGCCACAATTTTTCTTGGCACACGATGGGCATTACAGACTGATGCAATCCTATGTCCATGCTGGCACCCCTCCACCGCGTATGTGTAAGTGTCACTACATCTGGATGGTGAGTGGTTTAGGGTCCCGAGGCACTCCAGGCCTACTGAAACCAGAGGACAACAGCTGCACTCAATGAACACCATGGGAGCTCAGTAAAGTGATGAAAGGCCTGAATTACCACAAACTGTAAATACAGATTTATTTCATTAAAATACTAGGTAACCACTGCAGCGATCCCTTCCTGAAATTGACTCATTTCAAGTATAACCCATTTATTTTAAGGACTCATTCACTTTTCTCCCCTGCAAAGCCAACATAAAAGGAAAAAACAATATTTTTTTATTTCACCAAGGTTGGTGAAAAGAAAAAGCTCAGAAGCATTGAAAGGAGAGACAAAAATATACAATACTGTCATCGCATTAGCCACGAAAGGATTTTTTTGCTGCACAACTAAGGAGTCTTCGTATCTTTTTAATGCAATCTGGGCACACACAGAGGTTTTGCTAAATATGGAGAAACAAGGTGTGAAGAGAATTGCTCCAGGAAGCAAATACACCACTACACACCTTCACTTTTCATGCATCCATGAACAAACACATCTGTAAAGCAATTTTATATGCAAAATTATATAACATCCTATTATATTTATAATTATATATCATCCTGGCTAAACACTAACAAGTAACCACTGCTAAATGCAACAACAACTCTACTGTTATCCATGAAAATACATGCTGTAACATATCACAAAAGCTTACATGCAACTTTTCAATAAGGTGGGAAAAGTAGTGGAAAAGGAAAAACAAAACTGAAAAACAGTAATTACTAGAGTCCCGATTTCAAAGGGAAGTCACAATCTAATTGAAATAAACATATAGAAATCAGAGAATAACCAACTAACTAGCATCTCTCCATGTATCTTGTTTGAAATGAAAACCAAGCCTTGACTGATTTTAAAATAATAAGTTATCATATTAGAAAACAAGCAAAATTTCAAACAGTCAGCAGGGAAGGCACCATGTTTTCTTTTCAGTTCTTTCAGTATAAATAAGCTCTATAAGAAAACTGAAGGAAGAAAGGACTTGAAGTCAATACTGGCAATTAAGAATTATCTCTGTTTTTTGGAGTAGCACTCCAGCAGAATAAATTAATGGGACTGATGACATGCGCTACAATAATCCTTCCACCTAATACTCAGTGAATGCTAGTAGCAGTCTTGGTTGCAACAGCAGTATCTTATAGGAACCCCGTAAGTGTAGGTCTACGTTGCTCAATTTTGGAGTATTTGCCACAAGAAGAGAAGTTGAAAACTGTGATTCTTCAACCCACAGAAGCAAATACTCAAGGGAATCTTATCACTGTGTATAAATACTGGTGAAGGGCAGCAAATAAGACAGAGACAGATTCTTTTCAGTAGTATGCAGTGAACAGGCAAGAAGTTAACATCTGCAGATTGAAATAAGGGAAAAACCAATTTTACTCTAAGGACAACTGAATATCGTAAGAGACTGACAAGTCTCCATCTCTGCAGACTAGATGTTTGAAACCCAGCTAGACAAGATGCTAAGCAAGCTGCTTCAGTTGACACCGCCTTGAGCAAAGGGGCTGGCTGAACTAGACAATCTCCAGAGACCTTTAACTTCAACTATTCTGACTCTGCCAATACTGAAAGCAGTATTACACCAAAATTAAGACTTACTTGTAGCAGCGTTTAATGGAATGAATAGAAAAACCAACCCCAAAAAGACACTGTAATATCTTTCTTCAAGGAAAACACTTACCTGACATTCTTCCCTTGTTCTCTCAACATCTTCACCAGATCAGCTATTGGGTACTGAGCTTTCGCAGCACACAAACCATAGCCTGAAAGAATTTTAAAATCTTAACCTATTTTTCTGTTTCAGTGCAGAAAAAGTAGTTGCAGATAATAAGTGTATCTTCCACACTGAGATGCTCTCATAATTAAAAATAAATTAAAAGAACTGCACATACACATCAGATTCTCATATATTCATCGCCTGAACACTGTAATTCAACTCTTTTTTTGACCTCCTGACCATTCATAGTGCAGTGTTTTGACTAATCAAACTACAAAATCAACTTATTTCAGCTTCAAAAAAAATACATTCTTTTCCCCATCAGAAAAGGGTATTTCAGACAGGTGCTTTGAAAAATTGATGAAGAGGCTGCTATTAGGTTACTTCACAACCATTAACCTCAAGAAAATCTTGAATTTGCATAATGCAAATCTAGTAGCTAAACAGTATTTTAAGTCTTTCTGAGGTGATTCATCACAGCAACTATACCCAGGAGAAATACAAAGAGCATAAATTATTAGTGGTGTCCTCAAGGTTTGACTACAGGAGAAAGAGGCAAATTCCTTGAGGATGACTGCAACCTTTACTGGTAACAAAGGTAACTTCCAAAATTAGAGCCCTACCTCACTGAGGTTTTCATTTAAACTGAAGCAAAATAAAGGATAACTTTGAATTTTAGCATTCTTCACATTCCAATGCTAAAATAAACTTAACATAGCAGTCATGGATTCAGTTGAAGGAAAAGAAGTTTTGAGCTATCTCCTACCTGAGCTCTCAGGGAGTGTGCTACCAAACAACATGAGCCTACAGTAAATACAATAGTTTCAGACAATTCAGGCTTTTTGTTTCCAGATATTATTGCTTTTTTTTTTTTAACTTTAATTACAATATTTATATTACCTAAGTTTTAGACAAGTTTATTGCCTTTTTTTCTCATAAATCAATGCAGAACTGAGCAAACATGTGAGAACTGTAAACAAAATCCTTTCAGTAACTAAAAAGACATATGTATTGGTACCACTGGTAACATGGCAGTGCTTTGAAACTCACAGTTAATTTTGTGTGCAGCTGTTGTGCTGTAAGCTTAATTTACAAAAGAGAGTATGCAAATAAAAAGGACAGAGTTTGAAAAGACACACAAAGAAAAAGGAAGTGGCATACATCTTTGCACAGAAGAATGATCAGTGACCTGGGAATAAAAACAGATTACACGGACCCAGTCAACATTTTACATGCTGCTGCCATGCTGCAACTGCAGACTGCAGGTTTGTTTGGGTTTTTGTTTGATTTGGGTCCTTGTTTTTATAATACATCCTCTGAACACCTTGAGTCAAGAATATCTTACCTGGAGTAATAATAATACTATTGGCTTCTTTTATCATTTCAATTGCATTGTCTACATTGATTTCTGTGTGAGTTCCAGTAATTTCCATGGGCTTCCCGCCAGCTGTTGATGCAGTGCCATAGCCCCCAAGAATCACATTTGCAAGGGAACGGTTCATAGCCTGAAAGACGTTTTTGATTAAAGATAAAATGCAAAAATAAAGGTGAGAGTCCACAAAGAAAACTCCTGGAAGTAGTTTTCTGAAAATACTAAAGACTTCCTGACAACAGTCTCTATCACCCTTTTTGGCCTTTCTGTAACTCAAAACTTCTTAGAACAGGCTCCTTATGACAGTTTAACACAGCAATAACCAATCAGCTTCTAAAACATTACATTACACTTGTAACATGAAAGCACCAGTATTTCCCCTACACAGAGAACAAATTGCACATATTAGTCTCTCTTTGTTCTTAAAAGGAAGGTCTATAAAAGAAAGCCTACATGATGACAGAATTTTTACAAAAATTTTTACATACATATATACAGACACACCAAATTTTCTGTATTTCCATATTTTCTATAGTTCTTGTCCAATTCAACATGTGAGCACAAAACTGCTATATGACAGCATGGAAACCACTAAGCTCCTACAGGTGATACAGAAGCAAAACTACATCAGCAAGACAGGAAAGAACACAAAGTAGTTACGTAGCCACACAAAACTAGCCAAATTTCAATGAATGGAAGGCGGCCATCAACTTACTGGCTGAGCACCAAAGGAACAGAAGAGATTTTAACTAGGAGCTTTAAGAGAAGAACACATCCTAAAAATCTGGCTCCATTAGACATGTAGCCAGGAAAATCCACTGGCTAAATGCTTTCACTAGCATGTCTCCCTGTGAGTGTGATCCCAAAGCAGTATCTGTAAGAACTGGAAATAGGTGAAACTTGTAATCGTATAATCTAAACCTTAGAAGTAGCAAAGGAATAGGATAAGTTACTCTTTTAATTGCACACGTGTGTCATACATCTTCTGTACTGAGAAACCACAACAAAATTTAGGAATGGATCTGAAGAGATAGGAGTATGAGTGGGAGGAACCACCCATCCTCCTATCCACTCAGCTGTCCATTCTCCACTGACATTTCAATTCATGCCATTCCACCAGTTTTTTGCCATAGCCTGAGAAGATATGCCATTCTTTGAAATTTGTCATTTAGCCAAAAAATACAATGAAGAAATCAGAACTTTTGTTCATCCTGGTAAGTCATCAACTGTTTTACATACTGACAGGGAAGCACACAAATGCAGTGAAATCAGCATGTGTCTACTGTCCGCAGTACACAGTAGTTCATGTCCTCTAGGAACACACTGCCTTTGGCATGTATGACAATATTCAATCACCAAACAAAAACAAGACAGTGTAGTATATTATGGCAGTTAGGAAAGACAATCTAGACAGAAGAATACCCTCATTAGATGTTGCACACGCTAAACTTACCACACGCAAACTACTTTATACAAATAACTAAACCAAAAGTCAACAGTTAGACCAGGACAAAGGTGGGGGGGCGGAAGTTAAAGCATTATTAAAATTCCAAGATTTCAATAAAAGCAAGTATGAGATTGAAGCACCCTTGCCTGGCTCTACCGCAAAGAGACAAGAAGACTTTCATTCTGTGGTAGTTTGTCTGTAGGCCTTCCCTAGAAACTGAGGTGCAAAACCAAGGAAGTATTCCATATCATTCCCTTACGTAATCAGGTGTATAAAGACAGGAGGAAGTTTCCCGTCTTCGCTCTTTTTCTCTTCTGTTCCTGGTCGGGTGGACACAGAACCAGCAGTTCTCAGTGTTTAGGCCTCGGCTTATCTCTCTGAGCTAAGGCTGAGAGCTGCTGTCTTTGTCGACAGAGGAGGGAAGGCACTCACTTCTCCTAAGGGAAGTTGGTGAGATCTTTCCTGTGTTACTGTTCTATTTAATTAATTCCTGGGATTTGATTGAGTGGGATTGTTTTGTTTTTACCCTTTTTGGTCCTTTTTCCCCTTCCCCTTTTCCCCTTTTCCCTTTTGAGGGGTGTTTGGGATTTGATTGGGATTGTTGTGTTACATGTACATAGTATTTAGCTGTATAAATATAAAATATCTATAAATATATATATATATATTCCTTTACTAATTTTGCCTTTTACTATTTTTTTTTTCCTTTTGTTGGGAGTGGAGTGGGAAGAGCTAGCCTGCTCACAGCTGTGTTTGGTGGGGAGCTGAGCAACCCGACACACATTCCAAGAGGGAAGTCTGGAAAAAATAGGTGGATGGTACAGAAGAACCAAAACCCTATCAAGCAACAGTTTAATCAACACAGCTAAAACCTGCTCAGCACTGGGACACTAAAAACTCTTCTATAGCCTCTGCCATCTTCTTTACCACCACAGACCACAAATACAGTTATGAAGTGCAGGCTTCACCACTGACTAACAATCCAACAACCAGCAGAGAGCCCTCTGCACTGTGGATACACAGATGACAATTGTCACCCTACAGTTCAGGGAAAACCAAACACCAAATCCCAAAGAACTCCAAGTCGTTCCACTGTGCCCATATAAACTACATAGCTAGTACAGGTGATGAGCCAGCATACAGTTTATAAAACTAAGAGAGTTAGTTTCTTCTCCTGCTCTGTTTCATCCACCAATTTCTCTTCAACTTTAGGCTACTTTCCCAACTGAACTTATAGCAATTCTAATACTACAGTTGCAACTGTCAAGTATTTTCTCAGGGAAAAAGTAAGCGAGAAGGACATGCAAATACAATCAAGTGTTCTGAAGAAGACTTATTCTGTTGGTGTTCTAAAAGAGTCACAATTCACAGGATGAGTGAACGTACAGGGCTTTACTTTCTAAAGTTAAATTCTTTGCCCTTAATTCAGCCTACTAACAGGTACAAATGAAAAATCAAGCAGATGTAAGTGTAAAAACCAAGTGGTTACTGAAATACACATTGGCCAATTTTACCAACTGAAGTTTTAAGAGATTAGCTGGACAGCCTCTGGATGATTAAGCTGCAGTTTTATCACAAAAAGTATATGAAAATGTTGTAAAAATAAGGTTTCAGCCATTAAGATGTTTCCACAAATACCTTTTCACTTGTACTAGATAAGTTTCAATTAATATACTGGTTTTAATGAAAGTCACACTAAAGGGTGGGAGAAAAAGGCAAAAAAAAGGAGGGGAGAAACTGTTGGTACATTAGCAGAGGTTATAACACCTAAAGCAGAGTTTACTGAAACTCTTGAGCACTTTTTTCTCCTGAAATGCAGCTTCAAGACAATGATAGTGAATCCCTTGATTATAATAATGCTTTTTAAAGTACTGATTTACATTAAAGGAAGTAAAGCAGAAAGGAAAAATGCTGGGCTACAATTAAGTATTTCTGCTTAATGTGCAGAAATTAAACAAAATAATTTTCATTTTACTGGTTGATGAACTTTAATTGTCTAAGCTTATATAAAGCAGCACAAGATTTTTAGACTACTACCTCAAAATCTAAACTTCCTGAAATCTGACAAATACATAGAGGAAAGCAACTCTGTCACTGCATAACTATTTTGCTAACTACTCCCCAAGGCTTCCTATTTACCTGGATTCCTCCAAACAACTCTGCAAGTATTTCAAAACTCTCTAGTGAGTTCTAAGAGGGGCTAGCAATACAATAAACCTAAAAAGGAAGGAGACAGTAAAAGAAAAATGAAGGTAGAGACTATGCCTACTTGCAAATACATATCAAGCAGTTCATACTTTCACTAAGATTTCACAAAATTTGATTTCTAAAGAACATAGTTTTCCTACCTGTGTTACCCATAAGCATCATCTCTCTACTGATATTCCTGAATGTATACAAATAAATGAGCAACAAAATCTCATTTCCTTTAGGTAGTAAGACAGAATATGTTCAATTAAAAACAAGATTCTTTGAAATTCCTACCTGGAATTGTTCACTGGAACTCATCCTCAAGAAGCTACACAAAAATGTTTTTTTAAACTTTTCTGAAAGGTTCCTCAAGAAAGATGAAAATGAATGATATTGAAAACTCCTAACATGGTAAAAACACTATTTACCAGCAGAGATGAAGTAATAGATAACAGCCAGGGCTGACCATAGGAGAACATCAGACAGGAGAACACCAACACTGACCACACAAGAACAGCAGAGCAGAAGTTAAACAGGATTACACAACAGAGGATCTGGAGTTTGGCGGCTGTTGCACTGCAAACAGTTTTCTTTAAATCGTTACCTCTCTATCTTTGAAAACAAGACTTTTATACAAATGTGGCAGAGAAAAGGAGGCCATTACTAATATCAGCAGCTCAAGTTTGCTGACAAAGACATTGGCATAGCAGTGAACTCCTGCAAACTTGCTGCCACCCCGTGGTACTTCAAAGTAGTTGCTATGAAGAAGCAAGCAGCACATTTTCCTGCACTCCAAAAACAAACTGTAAATTACTGCCTAACCAAACAGCTTTTTAAAGGAACACACTACTGAAGGTACCTCTTGCTAAATATTACTTTTAGCTTAAATTTAACAACACTGCAGAGGTATATGACTAGAAAAAAACCAGCTGAGCACAAGTAATCATACTTTTTTGAGCCCAGATTCAAACCCGCTGTGCCCAAGTTAATGCAAAGGTTTTCCACAGTTGTGAGTTAGGTGTCTATCCAAACCAAAGAACAGACAACTAACATCTAGTCCAACAATTTCAGTCGAGAATTTTATAGTACATAAAGACCTAACAGTTTGAGATCTAATGGCTTGTCTTCCTAGAAAATGTTTTTAATAAGGTTTTTCACTACTCAGTAAACAAGCACAGTTTCTCTTGACTTCTTACCACACACATGATGTAAGAGAGGATAGCCCCAGAGGAGCCAATGAGTGCACCAACAATGGTCAGCAAGTTGTTGTTTAGGAGAAAGCCCTCGGCACACAAAGCCCATCCAGAATAACTGTTCAGGACAGTAATAACTACAGGCATGTCGGCACCTCCAATAGCTGCTGTTAAAGTGACACCCTTGAAAAGGAAAGAAAACACTTCAGTGTAAGCTATAACTAAAGAGATACACAGAGAACACACAGAAAAGTCAGTCTGCTTTCAGCAACAAAAAATAAATACAACAGCGTAGAATGGTTTGTGTTGGAAGGGACATTGAAGATGACCCAGTTCCAATCACCCTGCCTTGGGCAGGGATGTCACCCACCAGATTATGTTGCTCAAGGCATTCAATGCGACCTTGGACACTTCCAGGGCTGGGGTATCCACAGCCTTTCTAGTCAAGTATCAAGTTACCTAATAACCTATTCAAGTATTTTCTGTGTAGGTATAGTTATTCAAGCTATGGCCTGAGGATTGGACTTACCAATTCTGCCTGCTGAGAGACTGCATGAAAATACTCCACCATCCTTATCTTGTGCTTAGTTACGTATTTTTACTTGCAAAAATATTCTACCAGCTCCATGGAACTGTGCATACAGTTGAAGGATTCATACTGAGCAATCTTTGCAAGACTGAGTTTAAGAATGGTAATATGGTAAATTTTGCAACACTGGTGTGAGTGAATGGGAAAAGTTACACATGGAGACAACCTTAAAAAGTTGTCATAATAAACTGTAGATCCAGAGCTCTTTTAAGTATTTTAAGGAGTAAGTTTTCAAAAGGTCTTGTAACGTATTTTCTTATATAAAAGGCTTCATAAAGTAATTATATATATATTGCTGCAGCAAGTTACCATCCAGACAGACACTATGCCACTGTGACTCAGGAGGGTCATACATTCCTGAAGAGAAAACTTGCAAACCTGGAGAACAAGCTGCTTTCTAAATTTGTTTCACCTTCTACAGTTTCTCAACTTACCATGATGGCTGAGAGTGCTGACACAGAACCTAGGCAAGTAATTCCTGTAGTGTAACTCGGATCCATCATGTACGGAACCATTCCACCAATGCTGGCAGCCAGCAATCCTGCATTCAGTGCATGTCGGCCAGGCAAGAGCAGAGGCGCAGAATTCAGGATACCTGCAATAAAACGGGTATTCAGAGACTGACATGTACGTTCAGGAGAGCCTGTTAGTTGCCTTCAGAGAAGGCTAAATAACTCCGCAAAAGAAAAAGTAAACAGGGAAAAAGGGAGGGGCAGAAGAAAAAACAAGTTATTTGAAGCTGAGACCTTGTGATGACTCAAAATTGCAAAACATTCAAACTTACTCTAAAATTTTCAAATACTCCTATTCAAACTTGTTTTACTTCCTAATTTCAGTAAAGTGCTCCAGAATAGTCATAAAAATCTCTTCTGCTCTTGAAAAGTCTTATTTTTCCTTCAAAAATGTCCTTCTGTTTTGATCCCGACTCTTGGCATTTTGTGCAAGACACACTGCAGTACGAAGCTTTTAACTGGAACTTCTACACAGATATAATCTCAGTCTCTCAAAAGGTATGTGCTTAGAAAAATATGACTCCACAGATAACACCAAATGTAAAACACTCCTGCTTTCAAATGTTTTAATTTCAGCACTACCCTCAGACACACAGAACCTCCCACACCTTCCCACACTAGTAGAGACTTAGGGGGAAAAGGGAGTTCAGTATTTGTGTGATTCCGTTTAAAGAGACAACCCTGTAATTACTTTCTTACTAGGTTTTTTCTCTGCCAAACAGCATTGTAAACAGAAGAAATAATGAAAGCTTCTCAGTAAATACTTACATCAGAAGTAACAGAGTGTCTCATTTAAATTCAGCCAAATTTAAGAGAAAGGAGGAACTGATGTTCTCCAGACTAGGAGTCAAAGTGTGTGACCTACTGCCTCTTCTGTAGTATAGAATCACTAGTCAATAGTATAAACAAGCTTTTAGTATTTCGTACCATGATGATATCAAAATGCAAGGGGGAAAAAATAAATATCAACAGAAGAGTGGGCTGAAACAGGCAGTGAAGTTCACCAGGGACATGCGCACAAATCGCTGTAGGGGTACAATGAAAGGAGAGAAAACATGACTGAGAAGAAATAAATGAGTAATCACTTAGTAAAGATGCATCAGAAATACATACTACTGACAAATCCTTCAAAAGATTATTAGAGAAGACAGCTTTCCATCCATGCCATGCTTCCTCCTTCAATGGCTGGTCTCATAAACACTGAAGAAAGCAAACAGATGTTTCCCAAAGGAACTATTGCAAAGCTAATAACAAAACGAGCAATAGGAATTTCTAAGCCTGAAACTCTTAGTAAAGGTATTACCTGAATGTCTCAAAATTTGTATGCTTACAAATCCAAAAATAAATGCAATGAGAAATATTCATGTGCATAAGGATTAGGAATTAGCGAGTATTTAACTTAGCATATTTAGTAAAATAGAAAGAGGTGTGGAGCATGAAGTTTGTGTAGTAGATAAACAGACAGTGAACTGGATGGTTTAAAGTGAGGCAGCCTCAACTGATACTGCAAGCTGACTACCTGAATGAAGCCTGCAATACTAAGAACAAAATTCCACAAATATTAGTAGTGCTTACTGAATCCAGCAACACCAAGGTTTCAATTAATGTCTGTTGAGGAGTACAAAGCTGTGATCATAAAAGTTCAATACAACCAATTTGAGAAAGCAACACTTATTTCTAGAAAAGATGAATTGAGGGAAGCTCACATGATTTCATAATATGCCTAATCAGTAAGGACAAATCCTTCATATTTAAAGCAATGAAAATTAAATATAATAAAGCAAAAAAGTAATTTTTAATAAGTAATTTTAATAAGCATTAAACATATAAGCCTCTAACTGATGCAAAATACAATCTCTGTTTCCAATTATACAGCAGTCTGAAGGTAGAACTAAAGCCTAAGGCAGGGGGAAAAAATCACCTTAAAAAATACTTAATTCTGAATAGAGGTCTCACCTTGAAGTTTTCCATATGCTACAAGAGAGCCACTGAAAGTCACTCCACCAATATATGTGCCAAGATATGCCACAATCTTAGTAAGGTTTGCAGCTGGATCAGTAGCGAAGTGAGGATACTCAATCATGTACTCTGCCACACAGGTGAGCACAGCAGCCAGACCAACCAAACTATGGAAAGCAGCGACCAGCTGAGGCAGATCTGTAATCTGGATGCGTTTAGCAATTGTCAGACCTATTGAGAGTTGAAGACAGAAGGGAAGTCTTACAAAACACAAGAATCTGCTCAGCCAGAAATCAATGCAACACAGTTCAATGTGCAATGAATACAGACACATGACTAGAAATTGCTACGGCACTGAAGGCTGCACATGTGTACTTTGTGCAATGGGGACATCATGAAAACCAGAGAGATTAAAGCATATTATGTTCTTAGAAGTATCACTTAATACTGAGAAAGTCAATGTTTTCTGTGACAAAATCACTGTGTGAAAGAAGGGAATTTTACTGTATTCAGTCAGGAACTGAATAGAAATATGAAGTTGAGCTGGACACCCAGTTTCCCTAATAGAGATGATGTGCTCCTGCTTTTCCAACAGCCTCCCCATTTTCTACCACATTCTGAAGCATTAATACAATCCCTGGAAGTCGTGATTTTTTGTTCACACCTCTGCAAAATAATTTTGCACCAGCCACAAATATTAGTCAATTCACCTGCAAGCTACATAGTATTTTATGCATTACAGTATTATCCAGCCTGCATAAATGCATGCCTAGAACACAGATTGCTAACTCATAGTATCATACACATACCTATGGTACCACCAAGTGCCATTGCACCTGACATCTGTGCCAACAACTCAGGCGAGGGATTAAGGCTTCCCAGAGTTGCTGCCAAACCTCCTGCAACACCAATCATACCCAAAGCATTTCCAAGACGAGCTGTTCCTTGGGTAGACAGACCAGCCAGGGCACCAACACAGCACAGTCCTGAGCCCAGATACATCATCTTTATAATAAGAAAACCATCAATACAAAGGAGTTATAAATTGGATCACTAGCAAAAATATTCCTGATTATTAAACAAAAGAACTAATTTCTCCACAATATATTTATGTCACAGTTCTTAACTGAAGTCAAAACTCTTGGCTGTGAGAAACTGTTGCACAAGATGCTTATGGAACATTGGAACTAAGAGATAGTTTCTGATAGTTCAGAACTATCAGCAATAGTGTGGCCAGCAGGACTAGGACAATGATCATTCCCCTGTACCTGGCACTGGTGAGGCCACACCGCAAATTTAGGAAAACAGCCCAATAAATAAAAGTATCTGCTGCTTTGCACAAACACAAATAGCAACAACAAAGCTTTCAACATTTGCAGATTCATCATTTGGAGTAGGATTGCAAGATTAATGTTAGTCAACTTCAGATTGGCCCTGTGGGAACATGCAGCTGATGAAAAGACCTTGAATTATTTGTCATTTACTCCTCAACAGAATGTAAGGCATGATTAAGCCTTACAGTGAACAGAGGGCTAAGAGCCAGAAAGCTACCTTCTTACCTGTTCAATATTATAGCCACCACTGAGAGCTGCTGCATAGCCTCCTACAAATACACCACCAGGAAGCAGGTACAAGTAGTTGTACTCAGGAGGATCTGTGGGACGTTTGAACATATCCAGCATTCTCTGTGTAACTAAAAACCCACCTGGCCAAAGTAAAGGAATAATCTTAGAAAAACATCTGAAACTAAGCATATGCCAAGATATAAAAGAAATATTTGGTAAAATGGCATCACCACACATTTTAGCAACTGACATCAATAAAGCTTCTGAAAAGCTAGTCATCTAGAAAACCACCAGGAAACAAAGGTATTATCAGGTTTAGATACTGTTGTATTTTAGCCTTTGGAAGAAATTCAGAAGAAAAGGAGGACTTGCTCTGACTCCATACTCTGTCATACACTGACTGTAGGACACAGCTTAGTTCATAACTGTGTCCTTTTGCCTACTTACTGTAGCAAAAGCACTGATTGTAAGTCACGTTGTTCACTCTCCTTTTTTATTATTAAAGCTGGGGTTTCTGAAGCCCAAGCAAGTAGAATTTTGTTCTATGCCACTAATATATATTTCAAGTAGGAAAATAAATACAAGTACAAATCCAGCACCATCTTGAGATACACAGGAAAATACAATATATAATATAATCATCTAAAGGATATTGTAAAAAAAAAAATGCACATTTACCAGTTTCCGTAAAAAAAAAGTTACTCCACAGAGTATGCATACAAGATACAATAACTAGTATGGAAATTGCAGAAATGATGTTTTTTTTATTGAGGAACGCTCTTACAACATCCTATTCCCAGATTAGTATTTCTAGAATCTGTACAATTAAAGAGCTAAAAGAAGTTAAAAAATTAAACAAGTGCTTTTAGTCACTCTCAGGAGAAATGTTCATACCTGCAATATTGACTGAAGAGATAAAGGCTGATAGCACTGCTAAACTTTGAGAAGCGTTTTCAGGGAGATAATGTCCTCCCATCAATACCAGCCCACCAACTGCAGTCAGACCTATTCAGAAGATAAAAAGTGTTACTGAACCTTAAAAGGCTCTATACCTATAGCAAGTTTCTTTTCAACTGTCAAACAAATACCAGCCAACTCAAATTTTGACCTCTACTCTACATATTACTCTTTAAAGGAAGACGACCGTGATCTTTGTCCGCAATACAAACATGTTCCAAAAGAAAAAAAAATAGTATAAAAATCTAGTCTTAAAGAACAGTGCCTCAAGCAAAGTTAACCTCAAAGTTCCTGTTCAGTAAAAGAAATTTTGCTTTTAAAACCAAGGTAGATCAGACTTGAGACCAGCTACACATAATCACACACAGAAATATAAAATCCTACATATTTATAGTTACTAATCTTAAGGGTAATTTAGGTGTTCTTTTTTCCCTTGTCTCAAAACACATAGTTTGAAATGAAGAGTAAAAGAATGCAAAAAATATGAAAAGCTTTTTTCAGGGCAATGTTTTGGAAAGATGGGAGGAAAGATATGTTCTATATAAGGAGACTGCAGCACACCACATAAAACAAACTTTAATGCAAACAAGTCAAGAGTTAAAAATTACTTACAAAAATTAAAAATACACAGCAGTACATTTTCCCTTCTTTTGAAAAAATGAGACTCTCAGAAAGACTATGTTTCAGATGTCCTTGCTATTTTTTAAAACAAATTCAATTAAGCACAGTAGTATGATGCATTTTGACATTCTTCAAGGCATATCAGTAGACTTCCGCTAAAGCTCAAGTAAAAGGAGCTGTTCCTACATCAAACAGAAAATAAGCAGCTGAGTGACAGCTACTTACCTGAGATAGCATTAGTCACTGACATGAGTGGAGAGTGCAGAGCAGGAGTCACACCCCACACTGTGTGGTACCCCACTATTCCAGCCAGGCCAAAAGTTGTCACCATCTGAGTGAAAGCAGCATTAGGTGCTACGATGCCCAGTCCTAACATACCAGCTAAACCTAGAAGAAAAGCACAGGAAAACTCTCTAAGTCTTCAAGGATTTCCTACACTTGAAGTGTATAAAACAGGAGACCAACACACAAAAGCAAAATGGAATTCTGTGCATGGATTTGTTTCAAGATCAGGTGGATCACCTTTGTGAAATACAAAGTTCTGTCAGTGATAGCTTTTTCTTTTACAATAGAAAATAAAGCCATAAATAGACTTCACACATATTTGTTATGCATGCACACAACACAGCAAAGATACATTTCTACACCAATACTGAATCCTGTCACTCTCCTATCCTACATAAAACATGAAGAAGAATCACAATTATGTCAAGAAATTATTTGGCATGCATCAAAGCAAACATGAAAAACAGGTATTAAAATTAAGAATAATCAATTAATTAATTACCTCATACAGAAGTTTTTCTACGCACTGAGAGTAGCAAATGACACAAAAAGTTAATACCTCTTTGTAAAGACAAATGTCCTATTCCCAGTACCTCAGTAGATTGTGAGCATTTAAGTCTCACACAGTATAGTAAAATTTGAAGAAAACAATGGCATTGAACCAATTCTGCTGTGAAGTATGAGTACAGTCCCTGGCAGGATTTCTTCAGAATTTTAAGCATTTTACTGATTTTTAAAAAGAGCCAAACACATACACATGCACACCTCATGAGTCAGCACTTGTTGAAATGTTAACACTTTTGATTATATTTCTAAGGTTTTATTTTCCCTCTTAAAAGCAAATGATTACACTAGGATACAACAGCCAATCGACTGTTCTCACAAACAGTTATTAAATTAAATGCACTAAATGATGAGTCACTTTAAAAGTGTTAGCCAGATGAAGAGTACTCTACACCAATTCTCTAGCTGTGGAAGTTGCCTACCTGTTGTGTAAATAGATGCACTAGTCATAGTCTTTCTGAAAGGTGTAATAGTAGCTGCTTTTTCCGCTTCCAGCTCTGCTACAGTCTTCTGCTTCACAGGAGCTCCTTGAGGAATGTTATTTGGTGCAGGTGCTGGGAAAATGACCTTGCCATCCTGAGGAGAAATATTTAAAGTTATGCCTAACATGGCAGACACTTTGTAGTTAAAGAAGCCTTCTCCTCTTAATACTGCAAAATACATGTTAAATCCTAACATCCTATAGCAATGTTGCAGGAATATCTTCTTTTTCCGCATCAGTACAAGTTTGCAATTATTCTACACGTCTGAACTACAATCAGAGCCTGTCCAGACCATGTGTGATGTCTCACATTTTCTGCTGTTCTCTAGGCCTCTGGAGAGAGAACTGTGAAGCTGTCAGCTCAGAGTTGTACACACTACATCAGTGGTCTGGGAGACCTGAAGTCAGCGCAGGTCTCCTCCACAGTACCTATCATAAACTTTACAATAAAGTGTTGGCAACATTATGCACCAAAACTCAACTGAAATTAGTACCTTCTACCTAAGCTGTAAATTATTATTTCCTAATAGTTGTAGGAGGAGAACCCTTACTGGCTGATGCCCTGAGTTTGCATTTTATAATTTCCTAATAAAGCTTATAGTAGCCAATATATTCTAGTTTCACCACCTTTTTTCTGAAGTTACTCCTACTAAAGAGTAAAAATTATTTTAAAGAAATTAAATAAAAAATAAAGGAAGAATATTTTCCTGGTCCTGCAGGAAAGTCTCAAATATGTTTTTAAGAACTATGCTTTTATCACATGAATACAACAAGTAAACTTTATCTTTTCACTATTTTTCAGCAGTAGACATTTTAGAGATTTGCTTAACCTTTACAAAAAGACAAAACAAATAGGTTTCCCTCGGCAACGAGGGATAGAATTGATATTCAGCTGAATAAACACACAATTATCCATATTCTCCATCAAGCCCCCTGTGAAGCTTGTTGACATGAGGTATCTTTGAATGTTTTTTGAAGAGAGAGCACTGGTAACTGAAGCATGTACTCACAAATTGAGAGCATTTTCTGACTTACCTTCATTACTACAGTTCCTCTAATAACATGATCCAGTGTCCCATAATCAAATTCATCTTTTGGATCAAAGTAGAAGTTCTCTTTGTCAGGACTAATAGCCTTTAGAAGTTTGATAATATTATTGGAATACAGGGTACTAGCCTGAGTAGCCATTCTGCTAGGCAGGTCTGTATACCCAATATGTGTAACACCCTGGGGAAAAAAAAAAAAATAATACCAACAAGTAAATAATAAGGATTTATACAAACTCTGAAAGAGCACCACCTCTTCCAGTATATCCTTCTGGAAATACATATCCAAACTCTTCCACTTATTTCTGTTTATAAGCCCAGCTAAAACTGCTACCTGCCGCTCTGACATTACAAAGTCAGGGAGGATTACTCACAGCAGTTACAAAATCCAACATGATCAAACCTAACATATGCCATTAACAACAAGCCTACATAGACACGAAAATGTACTGGTGCAAGAGCTTGTCCTCTCCAAATCCTACTATTCTCTCAGAATTGAACTTCTTTAAGCAAACAGGTAACATTATCTTGCCTAATGCTTGGCATTGTATCAGTTTTTCTGGAAGCAGGCACTGGAGGCAACTTCTTGTTTGCCAGTGGAGTTAAGGGTGCTTCCTCAGAGCTAGCTAGCTGTGCCAATAACATGTCTGCGTTCATGTGTATGCAAAAATGTAATGTAATATATCGTGGCTGATTAAAGAACAAATGAGAGTACACCTGGCCATCAGGCATTTGGAAGGGATGGGAAGCTGAGGCTGGCATATACTCTTAAAGAGGCTTGTATTAGAACACTGATCCCACAACTTAAAGATCCATGTGTGCTTACAGAATTCTGCCTTCTTAATGCAATACTCTGGCACAATCCTAATACTTCTCACTGCTGCTGCTTTCCATAGCACAGTGCCAGTACACTAAATCCAGGGGTAATACTCCCTTGACTAAAAGCACTCTATAAAAACTCTTCATGCAAGTATCTGCTTACTTCTCTTCTATGTTCTCTAGTTTCAGGTTTTAAGCAATGACATCAAAAGCTCTAGAAAGTCACAAAGTCAAATGCAAGTTGTGTTTCTATGATATATACACACACAGAGGCCTGCTTACGTCAATGACAACCATGGCAGCGATGTCCTACAGGCTTCATAAATAAGGGCATTATGTCCTTGCATTACCAAATAACAAACTTGGAAATATGCTACTATCAATCTCATCACCTAGATTTCTATACCTTTTAGTAGATTTCTCACAAGTACCAGAAATAAAACCCTAAAATGCAGAAAAACAAGTTCTCAACTGAACCAAAGAACACTGGAGCAAAACTGCTTATTTTAATGAACCAATTTATGCTACACTTAGTTTGGGTTATGAGTGCTTTGGATACTCTATGGGAGACCCCCATGTTGTTGAAATTAAAGATATGGGAAGCCAGCACCCTCCTGAAGATGAAATTGTACTGAACTAAGTCAGAGACTTCATACTTAAGTAAACACTGACATAATCTGACCCTGCTTAGCTTACCTATGACAGGGACTGTCAGCCTCAAGTCGTGGGAGGTGATAAACAAATCAAAGAACCTATTGCTACTACTGTCTCTCAGGTAGATCAAAAAATAGACATCAAACCACACCTTCAACTCAGCAGAGACATATCACTGGACTTGGAAGTCTAAGTAGCAACAATTCTGTAACAACCATTAACAAGCAAATTAACACCATACAAAGGTATTTACTTCTTTAAAAATACTCAAATATACATACATATTACTAGTGACAAATACAAATGTAAAGGATTCCTTCAGAACAAAATAGCAAAATCAGCTACTCATTTTCAGAATACAGTTTACAAAACAAAACGTGAGTTCAGGCAAACTGAGAATGAACTGCAGATTAAAATGCTTACCTTATGAACATACATTTCTCCAGGTTTTGTAGTCTCAATATTTCCCCCTGCTTCTGCAGCTAAATCTACAACAACAGAGCCTTCTTTCATTGACTCAATCATATCTTTCTTAAACAAGACAGGAGCTTTTTTGCCTGATAAGACAAAATATAGCCAGTTAAATACAAAATACAGCTTTTTATCTGTTGAGCTCTGGAGATTACTTCTCCCTTTCCCCTATATATAAATTTACTTTTGTAAGCAAAATTTTCAAGTAATCAGTACCTAGGGTAAACTGTCTCAGAAGGTTTGTTAAGACAGAGAAAAGAGAAGCTATAACATCCTGTTCCAAAGCACATAAAAAAGTTATGCAGGGGCAGTCTACCAAACATGCTAACAAGTCCAATTTTGTCAACAAACTGGTAGCAACCAGTCTTACAATTCAAATCATAACAAATAAAAAGCATCATTTTAAGTTATTAAAATACAGATACTGTGCAATATAAAGCAATAAAATCTAAGCTCCACCTTACTATGTTTCAGTTGCAAGGACAGTATCATTTCAGCCTTGTTTCAGTGCACAAGTTGTGTAGCACAAGTAGCAGCAATGCAGTAAATATGCAAGAGAATTACATATTCTTACTTGATTACTATCTACTCCTTGTTTAATAAAAAAGACATGATGGTATTAAGCCAAAGACTGATAGTTTATGAAAGCAAAAGTGGTAAAAAAAGGCACACACTTAAAAATCAGGCACTTATTACAGAAGGGTAGAACTACCTGCTCACAGACATAAGCCACCAACTTCTCTGTTTTCAATGCAGGCACAGCTACAAAGTATGCCAACGTTCTTATATAAAAGAAAATTAGCATTTTACCAAAAAACGTACCTGGAATAAGTGCTGTAGTGATGATAATATCAACATCTTGGCACTGTTTGGCAAAGAGTTTCATTTCAGCTTCAATAAATTCTTTGGACATCTCTTTAGCATAACCACCTTGTCCCTCTCCAGATTCCTTTAAGTCTACTTCCAAAGGCTCAGCACCAAGAGACTTGAACTGTTCCAGAGCTGCAGCTCTAGAAAAAGTAAATTGTAGGAGAGGAAACTACACTTTAAAAATAGATCACAACTTTACCAGTGTTTTAAGTAGCAGTCTTCAGACAAGTGATATAAAAATTATTCCAGGATTAAGGAGACCAAAACTTCGGTACTCAACTTTCTGCATGTAGTGCAAAAAGTAACTGCATCACTAAATTTAAGCTCCAGACAGACTTGGATAAGGAATGAAGGCAGCCTACAGCTTCCTGTACAGTCAGCTCCAAGAAAAGCCTCAAGGCTGAGGGTTTAACTCATGACTAGCTCTGCTTATGCATTTCTCTTGTCATGACTAGGTAAACCTACAGCCCAAACTCAGGTGCCTGAGATGCGTGGTACATACACAACCTGTGGCTCTGCCTCTAACCTGTGAAACAGGAAGTAGTAGTAAGTCTTATTTTAACTTGCCAGGCTGGGGGTGTTTGGAGTTGGGATTTTTTAATAGTTACTCTGTAATTTATTTTGCATCTAAGTAAATGGTGAGACTAAGTATCAGTGTTAGGTGAACATTCACAACATGCAGAGAACTTGAAAGAAACATTCTTGCATCTCTCGATTAAAGTATACAGGGTGCTTAAGAAGGGAATGTAACAAAGATTTTGACCATGCTTTTATGAAAAATAAATTCTTTCCAGTGTCCTTCAAGGTATATGCAGATTTTCTAAGAAACCAGAGTGTTTTTTCATATTGCACATCATGAATCTGGAGATATATTAATTTTCATTATTTATATTAGATTTAGCTAAGTAGCACTAGATGCCACTTCTACACAAAAACACAAGTACATCATTTTAATATGAACAGTGCATCAGGCATGTAAAAATCGGATATAAGAAAGCCATTTAATAGAAAAAAAAAATAATCAAGTTTGGAGTCCCTATAGCTGTAAGAAAAACATTTGTGCTCCTCAATTTTCCTAGTCTATTGCTCTAAAAATGGCTGTGGGACAAAAGAATCATTCAGAACATAAAGAAGAGACTCAAAGAAAGCAGCATTTAAAACCACTTCAGCTGAAACTTCTGTTTCTTCATCCTGAGTTTTATAAAGTAACTTGATCTCTTTCGCTCCTTCAGCAGATTGAACAAAGAGCCTCTAGATAGCCTCTCTGGGATCAGGAGAGAAGAACTGAATGAGAGTATGCAGCTATGAAACTGCATCAAAAGTTTTTCATTTATGAAGGTCAGAATGATTCAATGAGAAGGGATTTCTGGAAGGTTTGGTTGTTTGAAGGTATAAAAAAATGCATGAATAACACTGGAATAAAAAAGGAAATGAATAGTGATTCTGTGCAGTACAAACTATTTCACTGTAGTACAGCCACAATTAAAATTAAATTAAATTAAAATTAAATACAATTCAACCTAATTTAAAAGTAGTTTCAGGTTGTTATTACTATTTTCACATACCTACCTTGTATCAAATCCACGAACCACTGCACCCATTGCTTTCGCTGCTCCTGCAGAAGCCAGGCCAGCAACTCCTCCTCCAATGATCAAGACCTAGAACGACAAATCTCATTAAACAGTCATTTAAACAAGTTACCTTGTTACAGAAAACAAAATTACTTTGGCAAAACTGCACCATAATCTAATAGTTTAAAAACTGTAACTCCTAATTTCACATACTTAAGAGCCATCTCATCTGAGGCTTATAATTTATCTAAGTTTATGTTAAGTAGAGGTTTTCTCCTTCGTGTACCTGCCTTTTGTTATTTCCTTTCCTAACTCCACTTTCATTTCTCTTCAATCCAGTCTGCCTGTAATTCCAATCAGGTAAATCTTTCCACCGCACCCTTCCAGGCACTAAAAATCCAGGTATCTCTGAATTTTCTTAACTGCTTTGTTTCCTTTCTCCATTTAGAAAAAAAATAAATCCATCTACATAGAGCTAGTCTGATGTTTAAAACTAAGCAAACTTAAATTCAAATTATTCTATTGTTCCCAAAACAGAGACAACAGATGTGAACAAAAATTAGCAGAATAACTTCAGCAAATTCAAGTCACTAGAACTAGCCCCAAGGCATCAAAAAATAACACAGTTTCAGCAGTGGTGACCTGTTCTCAGCAACTCACATGTTCTTTTGTCACAGTATGTTTTTAATTGCACATACCTTTGCTGGAGGAACTTTACCGGCAGCTGTGATTTGACCTGTGAAAAATCGACCGAAGTGATTTGCTGCCAGTACCACAGCCTTGTAACTGTGAATTAAGCATGAACACATATCAGTATTTTCCCAGGTTCAGTAAAATTTGATTCATGACAGCAATCAAAAGGATGAACATTTGACTTTAGCATGTGTAAGAAAAAGCAAGTCTAACATTTTACCATTGCGTACAAGTTTAATCATCTGTCTTTGTTCATATTTCATGGGTTTTTTAATCATGGAATGCATTTTCAGACATAATTTTTGGACTGCAGTATACTGAATGCCCACAACTATTCACTCACTCAAAATTTTGTCTGAAAAAAAAAAATGCCCAACTTGCCAAAAGTTAACTCTGTGGTCTTTGAAACTACCTTCAAAGGCGGTAACCTGAGGCTATTTAGAGAGGGAAGCATGACCAAGTCATCGCAAAATCTAGAGTAATTCTGTAGTAAACTTACCCAGATTAGCAAGCATACTCTGAAAAAGGATACTCTAAACTCAAATTCGCAAAGCTATACACCTTAGGAAACATAGCTTAACCCTGTTACTTCATTTGCCCCATCCAAGAACGGATGGCTGGACACCAAGGGTATGTGACAGTATGTTTTCTTGCATTGGTATCTGCCATAGCAGTTGCATTCAGACTGAGTGTTGTTTGGGTTAGTTCACTCCTCACATCATCAGATGCTACACACAGACAGTCTGTGTTCAATATGACTTAACTGCTCCGCCTCAGTTCCCATCAAAAAGACAGTAGGCAAAGTAGTTGGGGAATTAGAATTGCATCAGTTTTGCTTATTTTCTTTAAAAGTCTTGCTCTGAACTGCTGCAAAGTTGACTATAAGTAACTTTCATGGTTTAACACTTCCCAACACCATTCTGCTTGAAACAGTTGCATGAAAATAAGAGATGCATTGTTTTAGATATACCTAATATCAAAGCATATGATTTTTAATCCAGTTATACTTAGTGAAGCAGGAAAAAAAAAAAAAGTCATACCCAGCAATGTTGGCCATGGAGCTAAGTGCATCATATCCCTGAGCAATGGTGACTCGTGGAACCTGATCCATGGCCAAGACAGTAGCTTTTTTTTCTGCAAGTTTTTTCAGGAGGTCTGGATTTTGCGCTGGGTAGATAAAACTAATCAGGGTTGCTGCCGTCTTAAAAAGATCTGCCTCATGTACACCTAGAGCCGAGTTATATATAGGAGCCCTCACCTGAAGGAAGATAGAAGTTTCCAAGTTAATCAAATAAAAGATACCATAACACACTCCCCTTTCCTTCTCCCAGTCTGCAGTCTCTCCAGTCCCATCCACAGAAGGGAAGGAAGTATATCAAAGGCTGTTTATACAACTTAACTGTCCTTAATTGAAGTCCACATATTGGAATTAGCTCTAGGTGGACTGGTGACACTAATTGTCAGCACACACCTTCAGAATGATCTGATGGCTTTTAACCAAGAGTTGCTGCCTTTTCTAACAGCTACCTTCAAGCAAAATTATTACCAAAAAAACCAGCTTTTTAAGCAAAACAGTTACACAACAGATATGACAATTAAGCTCTATGGGCTAATTAGGTTGCAGTGAATGACTGCATACAGGGAATTTCAAGCCAAATGTCCTTTAGACAGTCATCTTCATCTATTTCAGTTAGGTTCCTTACTTTTTTTCAGAGGGTTTGATGGATTGTTCATAAAGAAGCTCACAATAATTCTACATTTAACCATGATGGGGTATCTTCAAACAGCGCAACTACGGGAAGCGTCAACATTAAACTTAAGGTCACTTCCCTTTTTTTTTTTCTTCAGGACTCTGCATAACCTAAGGTCTCTCAAGTAACTTTGCTTTTAACAGCTTTCCCAGATTAACTACAACTCATCTAGTTAACAAATACTTTGGATACACAGTGCATTATGGAATTGAAAAAGTTAAAAACCTTCTACTTTCTAAATTCCAAGCAACCATCTACAGAGGAACTTGAGTTATATGTTAGTAATTTTGAAGGAGCGGTTTCTCAGAGCAGGGATCTCATCTGCTTAGAGTCTAAAACTAGTCTACCTCACTCTAGAAAACACAACTTCAAAGTAGTTAAAAATTTGCTAAGAAATTATCCCAAATTTTGTCAACACTGTTGTTTTCTAGGTTTTTTTAAATGTACACGCACACCTGAGGTATTAATACTAAAGTTGAATCAGAATGCAGAATGGAAATTATTAACTTGAAGGACCTTATTTACTGAACTTCCAGCAGACTATTAGAAATAAAAAAATGACCTTTACACTTCTCCGAAAAGAATGTAACAGAAAATGCATTAATTAAGCAATTACTTTCACAATCAAATCAGAAGCCAGGACTTCCTTGGTCCCCTGGATCTCTGCTCCAACTTCTCTGTAATGGTCATCAGAAAATTTGGAAGCTTCTCCAGCACCAGATTCCACCACAACACTGAAGCCTTGTTTAACCAAGGCTTGAACTCCAGCCGGTGATAGAGCCACTCTCTTCTCATTCTCAAATATCTCCTTGGGGACACCTACAGTCAGCTGTTTATAAGGAATTCCTGTAAGAGTGGCAGACAAGACAACATCAGTTGTACTAAGGACTAATTAATTGAAATTAAGGATACTCTTCAATGTTGTACAGACACATGCAGACATGTCACAGTTAGCAATTCTCCCTTCTAAGGGAAGAGGAAGCAGAATGCTATTTTCTAGGAATGTAGTTCACATTTTCTTAAATTACACCATCTTCCTAGAGATCCTTGTTCTCTCAGCAATCAGCAGGTCAGCACAATCAGCCACACAAGCAGTAACAAGTGTTTGGTGCAGTTCATACCCTTCTGGGTTTACACAATTCTGATTGTGTAATTGGCATTCTGATTTACACAATATCTGGTGTTCTGCTGATAATACATTCTACCTCAGGTAGGAATTTAAATCCCTCTCTAGTCACTTCCACTTCATTGTGAAGAAACAGACAAATGAGTTTGAACAGTGAAACTGCATTTTAACTGAATATGTTTTTGAAGTCTATCAAATTACAGTTGTCTCAAATCATGATTAATGAATGTAACATACGTACCACAAAGTACATTCAAAGGCACAACTACATCAATGAGGAACTCTAACAGTTGCCACAGAAATGAAAAATGTGGATTCAGAAGTAGTTGAAGAATGGAATATCCATCTACTAGCTTCTCCAACAGCACTTCAATACTATCTCCTTGTCTTAACTTGGTCAAAGCTCCACTAAGTAACACCAGGAAATTGCTGATGCAAAGATTTATCAGTTTTAGCCGAAGTTTTTAAATTACCAACATCTAAGTTTGTTTATGCACAATTTGTGGGCTTCCAATCTAATATCTGAGAGTTCAACTTCTCTGATCCAAACAAGTGTTTAAATACATTATTTAAAAATATACAGGCTCAAGCAGAACCACATATCAAACTACCACACTGCTTCAATGACACCAACAGCATGCAGTCCAACACATAGGTCCAATCCTGTACCAGATTTCAGTGATGTCTAACGAGAATTTAAACTTGGATTGTGACATTACTATACAAGACATTTACACCACATAGATATTAATGAAATATAACTTAAGCTGTCACTCATATTAATGATCAAGCAAAAACAACGAAACCCACCAAACAAAAAACTTCAAACCAAAAAAAGGAGAGAAGGCGAATGAAAGGCTTGTTTTAAATTACAAATCTGCTTTTAAATCATTCACCACTATGTACTGTGCTAAGGAAATCTGCACCAGACAAGGAATTCAGATTTTAGAAAGGTCTCTTTTTCACTTTCAGCGAAAAACAAGAAAAACAAAGCTGAAACCATACTACAAAATAAGAACTGTGAGGAACTAGATTTAGGTTCTAAAACATCGAAATAATTTATCCATGAAATAAAACTTGCATTATGATATGCTTAAAATTTAAAATATGAAAATGTTTTCGATTAAAACTTTCAAGATGTTATCTATTTGTAATGTTCTGAAAATACAAAACAGAATTGCTAAGAACTGGTACTTAAGTGTCTACCTATACTCCTCAATCTACTAACTTAATAAAAAGAAAAAAAAAAGAAAAAAAGAAAAAAAAAAGATTGGACACATTCAAAAAGAAAACAAGGAAAGATCACCAGAGAAAGAAACACAATACTTCTAATTGCTGTGCCAGGGGAAGTTTTGATAAGCAAGTGGAGGAGCAGATAGGCCATCAGGAAGAATTTTTTCACTGAAAGGGTGGCTAAGTGCTGATTAAGTGATGTCCCGGGAGGTGGTGAGTCACCATCTCTGGAAGTATTCAAGAAAGGACTGGATGTGGCACTTATTTCTATGGTTTAGTTACCTACGTGGTGTTCAATCATG
This sequence comes from Formicarius rufipectus, assembly GCA_013399695.1. Classification (NCBI taxonomy): domain Eukaryota; kingdom Metazoa; phylum Chordata; class Aves; order Passeriformes; family Formicariidae; genus Formicarius; species Formicarius rufipectus. Next base: position 185,086 of record VXAU01005928.1, read on the forward strand.
GCTGGACTCCATATTGGAGGTCTTTTCCAACCTTAATGATTCCGTGATTTTTTTAATTTTTATTTTAGCTTTGACTTTGAAATTTAACTAATAAAATGATAACAAATACTTCAAAGATAGAAGTGTTTTGATAGCTTATATGTTGGAGAACATTTAAAATGTTTTAATCACAAGACAGAAATTAAATTCAGGAAAACATACATTAAAAGTCACAACACAAATGAGAATGCACATCTATGACAGACCCACAAAGGTAACAGTGCTTTGCAATGATTTGCTTCATTAGCAGACACCACAACTAAACACCACCGTGCAACTCAGGCCATACCTACCACAGCAGCACTAACCACTTGTCAGCTATGGTAACTGCTGCTGTCACTCAAATTACCCTTTGTCATTTGAAGGCACCTTTCTCCTCATCTCTTCTAATTACTACAAAATAAAGTCCTGCTTCTGTTTTTCACTAAATCAGCTCGGTGGAAATGAGCTCTCTCGTCTTTTAGAAGCAGGAATGAAACCTAGAAGATTGAAATTTGTTAGGATAACAGAGATCAATCGGAATTTCAGTAAGGAAGTAGCTCTACGGTAGGATAAAAGGCAAAAAGCTTTTCAAGAAGCACTGAGAAAAATTAGGAACTGGAGTTCTGCATTCCCATTCTGCTTTTGGAAGTTTGTGTAGCACAGAAATGCTGTGAAGAGGAAGGACTGGAAGAGCAGGGAAAGGGGAGAGGATGGGGGGGAAGAAGAGGGGAAGACAGGGGGAAGAGTTAGGGCTGGGGGAAAACAGGGGAAGAGGAGAGAAGGAGAAAATTGTAGCATACAGGGAATGGAAAGATGGCTGCAAATTTAAACACAGACACATGACTAAAGCTCTTATTTTTCTCAAGCAAAATAATTAATTGCTCTCAATTTAGTGCATTATATTATATAAATTATATAATTTTTATATATAATACATATTAAATATATATTATATA
>VXAU01005928.1:186152-229290 GCA_013399695.1 Formicarius rufipectus
AAATTATATTATATATAAAATATATTGCACTCAATATATAACAATGTGAAAGAAATGAGGATGAGGAAACACATTTGGCATCTAGCGAGTGCATATTCCTGTCCTGTTCTTCCTAATCATTCTATTCTGGTACTCCACACAAAAGCAAATGAGCAAAAAGAAATCAGGAGCACCTATTGTTCCTATTTGGGCCTTAGGAGATTAAAAAAAATAATACAGTTAAAACTTCAGTAGAGGCCTTGGGAGGAAAGGGTTAAAAAGCAGATGACTGGCAATGAGGATTGTAAATCACTCAAGCGACCTTGCAGCTGGAAATAACTCTTGGTAAGCCTGTGTGAACAGCAGACGGGAGATAATTCACTGGTGCCTGTGCCCTGCACTTCAGGGACACCGTTAGCAAGGGAGTGGAAAGAAATTTACTCTTCATGTTTCAGTCACAAGTCTGTGGCTGTCGTGCCAGCCTATCTGTGCAGACAAACACAAGAGCATATGATGGATACAGTGCCTGGAGGAAGCCATAAAATGAACAGAGATTTGGTTTGTTGAACTCGGCAATTTCATTAAAGTTGTTGGTTTTGAAAGGTTGAAATCTGGACTCACAAACTTAGGATCTTGATTTAGGTTTTGCTTCCAGGAAGCATATCTGCTATACTTGCCATGGGCTTAAAACTGCATGAGAGCGTGAAGCTTCCAAGTTGCCTTTGTAATCTTCATGTTAGATGAACTCTATAAGCTGCCTTGAACATCTTTTAGTGACTTACTGCTTTATGACATCAAGAACATTTTGCAAGTAGTGATTGATAGACACACCTGGAGCACCTTTTTGAGTCACATGTAGACTTTTAGTATATTGTTTGTGGAGTAAGAAATACACAGTACTTTTTTGATTAAAAAGAATCAACACCAACAGGATTCTGCCACTGTGAGAAGTAGAATCATTAAATATCACAGGCTTAGAAAGGAACATATATTCCAATGAAACGCTTACCATGGTTACTAGAAAAACTAGCAAGCCACTATTTCTCATACCCTTACCATAACCTTGACTGTGTAATGAGGACATGTCATGTGTTTACTTCAAGTAAACAAAACTATAAAAGTTATTTTCTCTACGTAACTTCCATCTACAAGACTCATGAAGATTCTAACTTAAAACTGTAGCAAAAAATATGGATTTTTAACCTACTTAACATAATTTTGGGAAGTAGTCTGCAGCAAAATGGCATCAACAAATACTAGAGACTGACTTAGAGAAAAGATAAAGGAAAAGTTTAGACTATATGCCACATGTTCTGGGATGGAAAAACAGGATATGTAACCTGCCTATTTTTTATGTTTCTCTAATAACCTTTAAACAAACCATCTCACCTGTTCTGAAGATGAGGACATATTCCGAAGAACAGCAATATGAGGTTGGCAAAAAGAAAAAAAAAATGGTACAGAAGATTAAACAAACACCCGGTCCCTCCTCTTACAGAAGCAAGGAATTAAAAGAAAGGAAAAAAAAACAAAACAAAACAAAGAAAAAACCCCACAAACAAACACAAAAGGAAATCAAAGGAGAATGTCTCTTGCTTATGATAATGTACAGCTTACCTAGAGACTTAGGTAAGATTGTTGTAGGTTTTGTAGATTTAAAAGCTCTGCAAGATTTAGGAAAAAAAAAACAGGAAATTTTAAGAAATAAGTATCAAAATATAAACGATATTAAAAGTCCCAAGACAGAAAGTCACAGAGCCATACGCCAAATCAGTCTGAAGTACACGGGGAATCTGAGAATGTCACTCCATAAGCACCTTTTCCAGGGCTTCAGGAAGTTTTGCCTGTTTTCAAAGCATCTGGTGCTAGTGACTATTTGAGAGAGGTTACATGAATACTTGTTTATTTCCATATGAAAACTGCTCCATTTCTAATAAACAAGTAGTAGTAAAATAAATAACAGTAAGAAAGTTATCCATCCTCCAAGTTTACTCTTCAGCTGAGTCCAAATCTCTTCACTCAAGCAGCTGTTAATTCTTGCACTTAAGATAGCCTGGATGGAATGAAAGCTAATTTGAGAGAAGGAAGGCAACTGCAGGCTTACGAAGAATCACTGTCACACCAGTCTTTTCAGAAAACTTACTCTTAGTGTTGCAGTGATTTTACCAAGTATTACTATAATCAAAGATAATTTCTGGAAGAATAAAATGTAGTTATTTTGTATTTTTATTTAAGAGAACTTCAAAACTAAATCTAAGCAGTAGTACTGCTGAAAATTTGTCATTCAACTGCTCTTTAATCCTTGATTTGTCCTCTACTGGATAACAAATCACGTTACCAAAAGGATCTATGGAGACTGTTTAATTATCAACCAAAAAAGATTCACAGTTATAACTCTCCATATTAAACAAATGTATTTCATGAATACTACTAATCCTCAAGTAAGGGTTTCCACACAACAGATCTGAAGGGGCAGCACTGATTGCCAAACACATGATGCTAATCAGAATTCTCTCTCCTTCTGGAAAAAAATTTCAAAAGTGATTCTTAAAAACAAGAAAATGCACACACAGAGTAGCACACCAATTCCAGTAAAACTGAAGAGATGCTTCAGTTTTATGATCAAATTTGTAGTCAAAGTCAAATACAAAGATTGATTCCAAACTCAAACAACGAGGGCACTTACCTGGGACATTTCAGAAAGAACTTTGAACCCAGTTTCCTACGTCCCAGTTTACTCCCAACCAAGGGACAATTTGCCATGTCAAGACTGACAGATGACTCTTTCATTCAGATATTTAATACAGAAAAATAATTTGGAAAATGAAAATGAAAAATCTATCAGAGCAAAAAAATTCATGTTTCACTATGCCACTGTGGTAAAAAACCACATGATAAAGACTGTGAGGGGCCCTCAGAATTAAGAAACTTCCTCTCCTGACATTTCTTCAGAAGTTCCAAAAACTTCAGTCACCGACTTGAAAGTGCCACAAAATGCACCACTTAATGTTAGTACTGCCAGAAGTTCTATGCAACACAGGCTTTTCAGAGTTATACAGGGTAATTCTGTATCCCATGTTTTCACAAGCAGAAATATCTGTTCCCAAATATCACTACTTTTCTAATAAAGTGTCTAATGCAGTTACCTATTGTCTACATTTGGAGGAACTAAACATCGCATCTGCAATTTGTCCAAAACTCCACATTAATCTGCTGCAGACTAAGACCTCAGACCTGCACTGAAGCAGAGTCTCTAAATACCAAGGGAGACATGACCCATGCAGGTTTACAGGCAAAATCAGCAGTACACATGCATTACGTATTCTTCAGTCCTCCAGCTGTAAGGCTATACACAGCATAGAACAGAGAAGAAAAACATCAGTTCTGATCTTCATATACCAGGCTCATATTAGAACTGGAAATGAGGATGCCCCATTTTCCACCTTCTGTTTCCTTAGAAACACCTGAAATTGTCCATTACCTGCCAAAATTTAGGTAGTGAGAATATACTAACAAACCCTACGCATGAAGATGCAGATCAAAAGTTTCTCAACATGGTACAGTTTAAGAGTTTCTGCAGCAAAGTTAGCAGATTCTTTTCAGATGACATAATTATATCTACATATAGTCATGCTTGCAGATGCTCTGTTTGGGAGGTCTGTATTTTCTCTCACATGCTCACAAAAAGCTGCATTACCAAAACTGCTGGGGAGCTCAGGCTTTTAACTAAGAAAAGTATTTGTTTAAATAGTTCCCTGAAGGAAGGCATTAAAAAGACCTTGAAGCACCTAGCCATAAAAACTACTTGGATCCAAAGTACTCATAATAAACACAAACACCTTCTTCATAAGCCTTGTAAAGGCAGTCTAAAATTGTGCTGCAACTGATTCAAGTATGCTGCTGACATGATTTCTATTTTAAGCCTTTTCTGTACTAATGCAGATCTGAAAGAAAAAAAAAAAAACAACGAAGGAACAACTTGTGTTCATGTTTTAAAACAAAACATTATTTACAAGAGTTTCTTCAATTTACCTGGCTTTGGAGATGCCTGAGACCCACGCATCGGGTGAGTCCTAAACATTCGCAAACACGGCATCTTTGCAGAACGCGCCTTGGGCGGCAACACATTGCCAAAAACAGGAGCTGAGCACCCGCTGACAGCAACACGCAGAAGGCTCGCCATTGCATCCAGACCTCACAGCAAATTCCTTGCCACGTATGGAATCCCTGTGGCACATGTGAAAATAAAGCAGGAGTTATTAATGGCACTGGGCAGAAACTGTGTAAACGCAGCAGGTTTAAGGCCAGTCGACTGCCAGTAGCCACGACACGACGACTTTTTCCCACCTTTATCTTTCTGGCTAGGAAATAAAATAAACTTTTTTTTCCAGACTGAGTAAGACACCCATGAAGGTAACTGGCCTGCAGATCGCATTTCTCTGTCCCAAGGCTGTTTCCTCTTTACACCACTACCCTAAAACAGGAACTGTGACACGTGAAAACCCGGCGCTCCCCACGGAACCGAACAGACCCTGTAACCCCCGCGAGGGCTCCCGCAGGGTCACTGTAAGCGGGCACGGCACGGCGGGGCACGACGCGGGACAGCCAGCGGGCGGGCAAGGGCGCCGGGAACAGGCTCCGAACCGCGAACCCCACCGAGCGGCCCCTTCCCGCTATTTATAGCCCGCGGCCACCGAACGACCTTGGACAGGCGACTCGTCCCCCGCACAGCACCGTGCTCGCCCCGCGGGGCAGCCTCAGCCGACACCTCCCCGCGACAAACCCGCCTGCTCCCCGCGTCCGTCCTCTCTCCTCCCCCCTCGAGAGGGGGACACCGCAGCCCCCTCCCCGGCAACGCGGCGCTGCTGCGGCCGCCCGGCACACACGCACGCACACATACATACATACATACATACATACATACATACATACATACATACATACATACATACACGCACACACCGGCCCCGCACTCACCCACGCACCGCCCGCGGTGCCGCCGCCGCGGCTCTGACCGACCTTNCTGCCCCACAGACGGACAGACTGCGGGACAGACTGACAGACTGCCCCACAGACGGACTGACTGCGGGACAGACTGACAGACTGCCCCACAGACGGACTGACTGCGGGACAGACTGACAGACTGCCCCACAGACGGACTGACTGCGGGACAGACTGACTGCAGGACAGACGGACTGCCCCACAGACGGACAGCCCAGCCGCGGGTGGCTGGCTGGGTGTGCGGGAGGAGGTGGAGGCTGGCGAAGGGACTCGTGGTTGGACGTGGGACCATCGCCACAGCCACGCAGGTGGTGTCCTCTCCGTTATTGCCCCTTCTTAAAAATGCGCGGTAGAGTAGGGAGGTGTTGGACTTGGAGTGGTGGGTGCGGTCCGGGAGGGTGACAGGACATGGGCTGTGACGAGTTTGGGCGTCGGGAGGAATTTCGCCTCAGAAAGGGGGAGTAGGTGGTGTGATTCGCTGCCCAGGGAGGCGTTCGGGGCAGGACTGGATGTGGTACTCGGTGCCGTGGTCTCGTTGGCATGGTGATGTTCGGGCACAGGTTGGACTCGATGATCCCAGAGCCCTTTTCCAGCCTGTTAATTGGTACTGTGGTTCTGCATGTCTGGATGAAGAGAGGTTGGAGAGGCAGTTCCAGAGGACAACAGTCCATCCATTGCCTGCAGATGTTTTTTTCACTTCGCACGATCCTGCATGTGTTATCTGACTTCACATGAGCTTGGGGTTTCCATGCATGAATTAGCCGTGATTTTTCTTTCTTTTCTCTTAATTTGCTTAAACCTGTGTAAATGTTCATGCAAAAGTCGCACTGCCGGAGGTGTCACACAGCTTCCAGGCTCCTACCTGGTGAGCTGAGACTAGAAGTAAAGCTAAGCACTGAAAACATGAGTCTATGAGGGTAATTAATAGGATACTCTACTACTTGATGATCACTGCTCTACTTTTAAATAAGTTTGTGTGAAAGATTCCTTTTAGAGCTAGGGCTTATACCTGTGCTTTATGTCTTGCGCTCAATAAACATTGACTAGTCCAACAACATGCCTCATCAGTATGACAAAGATAATTCAGCTAGTCATTATAAATTCCATTTTAAAAGCTAGAATCAGCCCTCTGCTGCTTTTTTTTCTCTCATATGAAGTATGTTATCATCACTGAGGGGGAAAAAAAAAAAAAAGCCTAGCTTTTAAAAACGCCTGTGTCCTGAGTAGTTACAAGGTTGCAGTGCGTGGTTTCTGAGAACAGTAAAGGTGTATGCGGTATTGGTTCTGGACTGTTTCAGACTATAAGGTCAGACACCTAGGACAAAATGGGTATCTCCTGGTAGATACTTAGAAGTGGTCGTAACAGCCTTTGGTGAAAGGCTTAATCCAGTCATTGGGTGCTTAGGATATATCTTGCTTTTTAGCAAACTCAAGTGTTCAGCTGTTTGGTCTCAGAGGCTTGAAATAATTAACAGGACTTCAGCTACTCGGGCCAAAACATTCTAAGCAGAATTTTAGGCTGTCTAAAGGGGTTTACTATTGTAGATATTAATCCAGGATTGTAATTTTGGAATTAACTGCCTGATTGTTTTTCTTAATTTTGCTTCAGGTGTCTACATTAAGGAGGATAAATTGAGTTCCCAACCAACCACAGCGGCTCTGATGCAAACTTCTGTAGTGCATCTGTAAGAAAATATGGATTTGGGATCACATTCCACTCTAAATCGTAAGTAGCTGACAAAAAGTCATTAAATTAATACAGAATATCTTCTAAGTGAAAAGAATTCACACTTAATACCAAAGGAGAAAAGTTTTCTGGTTCAATAATGATAACCTGAGGCATTTAATTCCTCATAGGTGTATAAAGAATGAGATTTGTTGTTTTTTTTTTTATGGATTGGCATATTGAAGAGTGGTACCAGTATATAACAGTGCAGAATTTCAACTTTCTTTTTCACATTAATACAGGCTTTTCATTCTCCTCCTGATAAGGTAAAGTCTACAGGTGTAGACAGAGGTCACAATGTTGACATTAAACTAGAGCTGAAATAACATGAGAACACTGAATATTTTTAATATAGATCTTCTAGTAGCTAATTTGTGATCCTTAAAGGATTGATAATATTGCTTAAATTAGTTCTGACAATTGTTTACACAAGACTCGGACAAAACCTCCTGCATTGGCTGTCATTCCAGTTGCAGAGTATAGAGACGTTATTTTACTACACTTTCAGAAAAGGTTGCCTAGGAACCGTTTTCCCATGAGCCTCATTAATTTTAACTTTTGTCACCTTGAATGTGTGGCCACCTTTTTATCTCACTGAAAACCAGTCTGATTCATGCCTTGGGGAAGTTTTACATTCTACCCCTCCTCCTGTTAATAATTGAAAAATGTAATGTGTAATAGTAAACCGTAGAAGCATGACTTCTAAAGGCACTGTTTTATAATGCCATTGGATTTCTTCTTTTAAATACAAGACAGCACTATTCTGATTTCTTTTAATAATGTTTCTTATATACTTGCCTATTTTCTCATTCCCTCATGAGTGGTGAACAGAGTTTGACTCAATACCATACAACCTTTTCACTTTGTCTGAAAAGTGGCAGGAAGTCTGTGGCAGGAAGAGGTGGCAAGGTCAGCACATATTAGACTATTCAAGGAGACAAAATACAAGCACTACCAGCAGGATCAGCTGAGGTGTATTTGGGGTATTCCAAATCACAGTTCCCTCCTCATCTTGAAAGCACATTGTGGTCTGGAGTTTGCAAAACAAGTAGAGCAGAGTCTGGACTGAAACCGAACGAAAATAGAAGAATTAAATTGTAAATGGGCACATGAGTTGAATCGTTCACAGTTAGCGTGATAATATTAGAAAAATGCATTACATGGACTATCTTCTTCAGTCTGTTCCTGTTGCTGTGGAAGGTGGTTTTAAAAATTAACTCAGAAGAGCATTTGTTATCGTATATAAAGTATACATGAAAATACATTGTTCTGAACATTTATATTAAGTAGCCCTACAATAATATAGTCATGTTGGAGCCTTAACTTGCACGGGTTAAATTGAGGATTTCACCCGCAGCTTTCCCACCCCTTTCTGGTGGAAGCAGCTGTGTGCACAGCATGGCGTGACGCACCTGTGGCTGCAGCTCTGCAGCCGAAGCCTCGGCCCTGTTAGGGCCCTCTGGCCCCGTGGGGATGTAGTCCCGGGAAATAGGGCGGCTGTGGAATCGCCGCTTCCAGGGTGCGGAGCTTTGCGGGTGGCGGTGCCGGGCGCGCCCATCGCGGCGCGGGGCCGAGAGCGGTAGCGCAGCGGCCGGGGNCGCCCCGCTCCTCCCTCCCATGAGCGCCCGGGCCGCTGGTCTCAGCATGTCGGAGAGTTTCGAGCGACCTCTCGGTGCCGGCCGTAGCCCGAGTCGGGCAGGGGGCGCGCCGGAGAGCGGCGGCGGCGGCCGGGCCCGTCCCGGGGGCAGCGCATCCCGCGGCGCGGGTTCGGCCGAGGAGCAGCAGCAGCACCAGGCGGGCGGCCTCTTCCCGCAGCAGGAACCATTGCGGCCTCCGAAGACAGCGCCTCTGGGCACCGAGATGGCAGGTACGGACCACCCTCCCCACGCTGCCTTCTCCCGGGGCACCTGCGTGGCTCCTGGCGGCGGTGAGATGCACCGGGGCTCCGGCAGCTGCCCGCGGGAGGGTGGTCCTGCTGCTCAGTGTCCCAGCCGGGCACCGCGCTGAGGCCGGGTCGGAGCGGGCAGCCTCGGGAGGCACCTGGTTGTGGGGAGGGGTGAGAGGAACAGGTGGTGCACAGTGCAGCAGCTCACCGCCCAGCGTGGGTCCTGGGCGGCTCCCCCGGTTTATATGTATACGGAACATCGGGTTCTGCGCTCCCTTTGGCCAGTTCGAGCCAGCTGTGCAGTCTACGCTGCCTCCTGGCCTCTTGTGCACCTTCTTGTCAGAGTGCTGGAAACTGGGAAGTCCTTAATTTAAAGTAAGCATTATTTAGGAGTAGTCAAAATGTCAACATTAATATCATACGGAATCCAAAACATAGCACTGTACCGGCTACTAGAAAGAAAATTAACTTTATCCCAGCTGAAACCAGGAAGGACACTGGGTTATAGATTTGGCCCAGGTAAAGGTGTGATGTATCGCAGCTGTTCACATTCTCTGTCCTTTCCCTCCTCTATGCTCCCACGCCTGAATTTTTTTTTTATTTATCTGTTAATCTCACCACAGATGGTCTCAGCCTTCCCCCTATTGAAGAACTCGGGCCCAGAGGTTTGCAAAAAAATAAACCCAACCCAACAGTAACACAAAGCACTGTTTGTTGGCCAGCTTTTTCAGATAGATACCAGACTCTGTTTTCAATAAACTTATGAGCTAATCTCTAAAGATATGCTAGGAAAATAGCATTTTAAAAATACCTTAAACTGGATGTTTTGCAAATGGTGTATGAGAATGAAGGCAGCTCAATGTCTCTGAGCATTTATTAAAAATAAGTGTTGCTAAAAATTAGGGGTGTCTTTCTTTTATTGACCTTCCAAAGTCTTGCATTTGTATCTGAAGTCTGTGAAATACCACAGGATGAACAAACACACCATAAGCAGATTTGGTAGTTTCTTAGGTTAGCTTTTTTAGCAAATATGTTTTCACTTTTCTTTCTATCTTTGTTTTGGTTCCCTTCACATGAATATTGTGTTTACTTTCTATCATGTAGTAAGACATCTAGAGCATGGTCAGGTGAAAACGTTATCCATATTTAAGAGAAATAATAAAAATTACATATCTAAACTTTGAAGTATATTTATAGTAAAATTATATTTAAAGTGAAAACAGATATTCTGTGTTTACACTGTGATGCATACTAATTTAGTGAATTCTAAGATAAGGTATTAACAAACATTTTTCAGAACACATGCAAAAGACAGGAATTCCATCTCGATCAGAAGATAAAGTTTCAGTTCTTGATTCTGGACCAGAAATGACCAAACCTCAGTTGGCAGTGGCTCCTGTGGTAATATCAAAGCTGTCTGTTAAAGCGCCTGAATTTTATCCATCAGGATACAACCAGAATTTCAATCAGAATTTCCAGGTGAGTGCCTTAGTTTTTTGCCTTAGTATATGCCAATTTTCTTATATTTGAATTAACAATGTTTTCTTGAGATCTTTTATATGAGATAATTTGAATTCTGTATTTGCTGAAGAGATAGCACAAATTCTAATAGTATACCAGAACCACAGCCAGAATGTGAAGTAGTAATGCGTGAATATAATGGTGTATTTGAGAGCCTTTAGTGTGGGATATTTTGCTGAAGCTTGCTGCAGGTAACTACATTTCCTTGCTTATTACACCAGGCATTGGTTACATCTGTTAGAGCTGTTTTTTTGGCGACAGCCTCTGTTGTAGTGACATCTGCACTGCATTTTCAGTAAAAGTTTAACTGCATTTTTATGCAGAGTTCATAGACTTTTTAAGAAAGTGTGGGAGAAAGCTTGAACTTTAGCTTTTTAGAGCACAGGCTTTGCCTTTCCTGAATTTCCTGTGCCACAGGTATGATTTGTCATGACTGCCTAAGTCAATGTAACATCATGTCTTTTAATTCCTTCAGTGGTGTTGTATCACCAAAGGACAAAATAATAGGGTTCCACTTGTTATTAGCAGTTACTTACCCACACACATAATAAGAAATATATTTCCAGCTAGACTAAAAATTATCTCAGAACAATATTGTATAGATGCATCACATAGTAGAAGTTAGTGCTTTTGTTTTCTGCTCCATTGTCTTCCATGTTACTGCTTCTGTAGTTCTACTCCTGAGAAGATCTGTGTGAATTCTTGGAGTATCATTTTGTTATACAGTCAGATTCTGGTACTATGTTTAAACAGGTGGAAACTATTATAAATACAATCAAATACAAATTACAGTTTTGATACAAAGTGATCAAAAATTATGCTGAAGCAAATAGATTTTTTAAAAAACTTGTAGAAAAATACTTTATTTGAATGCTAAATACAGAGGTTTGGTGTCTTGAAGTATTTTTCTCATCAATAAAATTGGTGTTACTTTGATGTTACCTGCTTTGCCATCTTAGTGAATATATTTACTCTCCTGAATAATACAAGCCCACAGCCAATAAAGAACTGCTAACAAAATGCCAATGTGAACATGGTTCAGTGAATCTAGGGGAAAAATAACTACTTTGCCCCAGTAGAGGTTACATAGTTTCTATAAATAAAGTATTTCATTTTCAAGACTAAATAAAGCCCTCTTAAATGGCTTACATAGTGCACTCTTAAAATCACAAAGTTTTGAGGCCAGCAATGTTGCTTTTCAGCTGTTTTGCAAAAACACATAAACATGTGGGAGTTCCTGGTTGCTATGTTGTTGGAATATGCTATGAATGTGACTCATCTATTAATAAAAATACCTCTTAAAATATTAGAGAAATGTAAAAAGAGTGTGTTGCAGGGACTTCAATTAGAATATACTACACATAAAACAGTGGTATTTCAGACTTTCATCCTTCACTGTTACATAATGTGGGATTTTTTTTTTTTTTACTTTAATGACTAAATTAATTTCATAAACTGAAAATGTTAGCACACTTTACTATTACACAGATTTTGACCGTGAGTTTTAAAAGTTGAATCAAGACAAAAGTTTTGAGAAACGTTTCTCTGTGACTTAAAATTAGTACATTTTAGCTGTCATTTATGATATTCTTTGAATTTTTAAGATTTGAAAACTTGCATTTCTCTTATAAAATATACACTGGTTTTGAGTAAAGATTTATTGCTTTAGAAAGTGTTGATTTCTTGTTTGTACATTAATTAGCATGTGTGTCCATATAACATTTGATTATTAGATCACTTATTTCCAATGTGTTGATACTCAGAAGTATCAATTACCATGAAAATAGTTTTAAGGGGTACAGCATACAATGTTTACTAGAACTTTCAGAAAAACTTTACCAGACTTTGGAGAAAGGCATCCATGGAATTTTCTGTTTGCATGCACGGTCCAAACCGTCAGAAATTGTAGATGTCTGCAGTAGACCAGATACAGATTTGGATTGCCAGTACCAGTATGTCAGATTTGTTCTCTGGAATGGCTGTATGATACTAGTATGCCATTCACTCCATCAGAATGGCATAATGATGTTCTCACTTCATAGTTTGAGAAGTGAGATTTTTATTGTCTTAGGAATCCACAATCATTCTCTTCTGTTACCTTTTTTTTTTAAACTTCAGTTAATTTGCAAAAGAAGGCCAAGCACAAGAATGCCAGTTAACCTCATTCAGCATACATAGGCCATTTTGTATATACAACAGGCTTAGTACTTAAGTTTGCAACAACTTTATAAACTTGCTGAGTGCATATAATTTGAAGAGAAAAAAGGCTTGTTCCTAAGAAGTCTGAAGAGAAATCAAATCGATGATCAATGACTTGATTCCTAAGTGAAAATGTGAATTTACCAGGTGGAAGAAAACAGCAATCAGCACAGGTAAAGAAGATTGAGTCCAAGACTAGCTTTGGCTCATTAGTCTTTTCTATAGACTGTTTTATCTTTATGTAGATCAGAGAAGTTTTAGTACCTATTTAATCTTCCATTCTTATGTCTGTAAACTCATGAAGTGATACTTAGTAGAAGAGAAGCAAATCTATAACCTTTTAATTGGTGACTCTTGTGATAAAACCAGGATCCTACCCTAGGGAGAAGAATTAGACAGGCCAGCCTGATGGAGGAATTACTGAACTTAATGGAAACTTTGTTTGACTTTCATGGCTTTGAATCATAAATTTGTAATTAAGGTGTAATTGTACAGGTTTCTGTTAGCCAGATGCTGTTGAAAATATTCAAGAGGCATTTGCTTTATTTTCCTTGAGCTGATGGTGCTATTTTTATGTTAAATCTTAAAATCTGCCAATGAGAAATGCAAGTACTTTGTCTAGAAGTTACCAGGCTAAATTTAGTTAGTTTTAAAAGTATTGGGTATAAGTAATCTAGCGATATACCTCTGTATCATAATATTTGAATTACTCTTTTTTTTCTCTCATCTGTTCAGTTTTCTGGCATAATTACTTAAACCTAGACTCCTTTTGGAGTTGCATAATTAGTACAGATAGATGAACATGGAACAGTTTAGGCTCATAATGACAAAATGGAAGTAGGAGTACAGGGACACCAGTATACTCAATGGTATTGGTATCCCTTATATTCTCCTCCAAGACTGAATTCTTAGCAAGTGAGTATGAGAGGAAGATAGCTTCCTCTCTGCTGATGAGGATCTCGTAACAAACTGGGGGCTGCTGTCAGTAAGAGCAGCTTCTTTTACTAGCTACGGCAATTGCATGCTCTGCAGCCTGGCTGGAGAGTTTTCGAACAGGTTGTTTGGAGAGATGCTAGTTCAGCTGTATATGATTAAGCTGCAGTAGCTGCACAATAATGTAATAGGTCTGTGGAACAAAATAGTTTGAAGTTCATTGTACAGAACTGTTACTGGGATATTTGAAATTGTCTTGTAAAATTTGATTTCCTTCAGCAAAACAGAGTATTTTTCAAGTCACACGTAGGCCTGTTAGCCTATACTGTTTGGTTTGATAAGCTCTAAGCCATTAGAATCATGGACTACTTTAAGCTGAAAATGACTTCTGAAGGTCCTGTACTTCAGTCGTCAGATGAGGTTGTTGAAAACTATCCTTGTGGGCAGTAATAATTTGGCATTATTTCCATAAACTCTTATTTTTTTTCCATTTCTGATGGGCAGCATTAATTACTTAGTCTTTAGTTTAACTGGGCAAATACACTTAATTAAACACCATAGGAAATCTGTGTAGTTTTATTGTTTTTACACTGACATGTCCCCCACCTCACTAGCTTAAGTTGTATAACTTTAACATGTGTCTGGAGAATTTTGCAAAGTCGGCTTTTTTTCCCACGCATGAAATTAATGTCAGTACTTGATTTTCAGCAAAGGATATCTGTCTTTCTCACCATTCATACCCAGTTAAAAAATTTTCACGTATCCATGTTGCTTCACAGTAGACAAGAGACAGAGGCATTTTGAAGGCAAAGTAAATGAAAACCTCTCATTAAGGGAGGGGTAGTGGGGAGAAGGAGAATATACTTATAAACCTTGGCAATATATTTATGTACATTAAATAAAAAAGTGTTTTGCCATTTTAGCTCAGGTTTTCATTGTAGGAGATACACTTTAAACATTTTTCAAATAGTAGATCATTTCAGAATTCTGATATTTGTTGTCATTTTTTAGCAGTCCATCTTCAGGCTTCCTCTGGCACTTTGGAAATCTATGAGCTACTTTCCACAATCTTTTGTGTAGTGTGACAAAGTGAATTACTTGCACTGTGTTACTATTAGGCACATCACAAAGTATGCTTTTTTTGCATATACCCCTCATATACCAACATAGAATAATCTGTAGCAGTATTGACTTTAGATGCTCTTACATACATTCATTTCTGAATGCACCAAATCGGCATTCCTCTGTTTCCTCAGTGGGAGGATGAGGATTGATAAAGCAATATTGTGCTAGCTCCTCCTGTCTTTAGGGAACAGGTATGTTTACTGTCTTGTTTTTGACCTCAGTAGCTGCAAATTAATGGCATATCATTTGAATAGTTTCATTTCATGCCTTATAGTCTTTAATCTACTGCCAAGAGATGCAAATATGCTGACTTTATAGTATCAGTTTTCCTGATTAACTTTCTACACCGGAACACTACACTGTATTGTACTTCTTTAACTTCTTCCCCTTCTGCATGTTTCTGGAAAACTGTACACACTATGTAAGCCCGAAGTATTTTGTTTCAAATTTTCAGTTCTTTTTCCTTCTGCAGTTCATATATCCACAGTAGTGTGTGTACACATCAGAAGTGGGTGTTGAGCCTCAGTTTGGTATTGTACCCTTAAAAGACGTACTTTGTTAATCTTGCACTCAACTCAGGAATCTGATTTCTGTTTAACCCATCCTTTAGTGAGTTTTGCTGGGAGACCCTAATGTCTATAAAAATACCTCATTCTGAAGATGATCAGACTACAAGAGCTTTTGCATAGGGCGACATCTGTGCTCTGTAAAATGTTGAACTGTGTAATCAGGTATGCAGAGATTCTGAAGTAGGGGATGGATGGTTTCTTCTGGAGATACTTAAGTGTCACAGCATTATTCAAGGTTCTTTTTCAGTGATTGCTATATTCTTTCACTTCCATAGGATTCTTCCTTTGAAGATAGATATGATGGCTATCTGACTTTGGCAGAATATGTACAAGACTTCCTAAATCATCTGACTGAGCAACCAGGTTGTTTTGAAACTGAAATAGAGCAGTTTGCTGAGGCTCTGAATAGCTGTGTCACTACGGATGAGGCATTACAAGAACTTGTTGAACTCATCTATCAGCAGGTAATCTGTGTATTCTGTCTTATAAAATAGACATTGTCTGTTACCTAATGTCCCAAGATACACATACCGGTATCATTTGTTATGTAATTGTATGAATGTAGTATTTTAATGGTTTGATTTTTACTTTTTTCTTTTAGACTGAAACATACAGGGAGAGAGTTTGCTCAAGAAGTTGAAATGGTAGCCCAAAATTCCTGGATTGTATACACTTCCCCATCTTCTGTTTCCTTTGTTGTTTATTTGTATGTCCTGGGTAAAATACTACAGTTCAAGTTATGGTGCTTAATGAAAGGAAGTTATGGTTGAAATTCTTAAGCAATGTTAGAGTTGTAAATTTTTGTTCTATACTGCAAGAAATTTCTTCATAGTCCAAAACCACTTTTAATTTCTTGCTATTTAAAAAAAAATAAGTTCATACCTACTGTACACATCATCCATTGGGAAATGCTTGTTTATTGACAGGCTTTCTTCTTGATTTGGAGTATACCTATTTCAGAATAGCATAGTTGGAGAAGAGGAAAGCTCATATGAGGGTAACTAGGTCCAGTCCCATTGACGGCCATGGAAATGAGGACAGAGACCTTGAGCTGAACTCTGTACTAATTGGAGGAGCCATTGGAAAGAACAGCTTAATGTGTGTTGCTTAGCAAATGAGCTGCTGTTGCTGTCTTTTGGGCTCGCTGCAGAGAATGAAGCCACGTTTCTGCTTGCTGTTTTTTACATTGGATGTCTCACCTTCTCATGAGTTTGTTACTTTGAAGTTCTACCTTGAATGCAAACTTTTATTCAAGTGAAGATACCTGCAGAATGTATTTATTCTGGAGTACGTAGAAGTAGAATGACTGGTTGGTCATTGTGCAGAAGTGTAGAGTCTCAAGTTTCTCGTTAACCTAAAGAATTAATACACATCTAACAGAGAACAGTTTAGTTAGATGTTAAGACCATTCATGCTGTTTGGCAGCACCATTTTCCCATCTTTTTTTATGTGAACTCAGGAAGGATATTTATTTAAAAAAATGAAAATATTCCATATAATTTTATTGGAAGGAAGGAAAGGAGTAGATGCTATTTTGAATTTCTTGTATTTAAAATATATTCACTGACATTTAATGTAACTTTAAAACAAGTCTGTTCAAAAAAAAGTCTAGCATTTATTATGCCTTCCTCAACTAAGAAGCGCAGGGTTATCAGTCTGAAATTACATGAAAAATACAACTTAGTGATAAAAAGCTATGCTAGTATTCAAAAGCATCCAATTTAGTTTTGTAGCACGTAAGAATAGGATGGTGTTTAAGGATAAGTCAACTACAATTAGGATTCTTTTGTCCTGAGCAGAGGCTCAGATATTTGTTTTCTGGCTTATCACAAAACAGTTAAAATTGCTGAGGTTCATATGTGCCTGCTTTAGTGATACTAATTTAGTCCAAGTAAGTATGTTTACATTGCTTAATGAGAGAGTATGTGCCCTTGAAAAAGGGTTTTAATGTCCACTGTTGATTTTTGTGTGTGTGTGTGTGCCTATGTAAGAGTTTTTAAATTATTTTCAGACACTTTAGCTGTAGGTCACAATACAAAAGTAGAGTTGAAGATACCTGGTGTAATGGTGACTGTTTTCTTAGGGTGACAAAATCACAGTATAATGAATTTTTAAGTGCTAAAATGCACATAGTGAACTGTCGATGAGATACGAAAATGAACATGGCAAATAGTAATTATTAATCATTAATCTTGTGCTCTTCAGTTGTCTAATTAACTATTATTATACAGAGATTTCAAAAAAGCTTTTAAATACATTTCCTGATAGCTTAATCATTAGTTTTATGAATAATTTATTTTTCCGTTTTTATTTTGTAAGGCCACATCTGTCCCAAATTTTTCCTACATGGGAGCACGGTTGTGTAACTATCTATCTCATCATCTAACCATTAGTCCACAAAGTGGGAACTTCCGACAGTTGTTGCTTCAAAGGTCAGTATCAGCTGGTCGTTTTAAGCCTATTATCTTCTAATGTGTCTCTGTTTTCTAAAAAATCAGCATATGCATAACAAGTAAAGCACCGTGCAGTTGCTCACCACCCAGCCACCCACCCACGGATGCCCAGCCTGTTCCTGAACAGCGGCCTCCAGGCAGCTTTCTCGCTGGGTTATATGCTGAGCATGAGGCCACGTGGGATGGAACATCCCTGTGGTCACTTGGGCTCAGGTGTCCTGACTGTGTCTCCTCTCAACTTCTTGTGCCACCCCAGCCTCCTCACTGGTGGGGTAGGACCAGAAAAGCAGAAAAGTCTTTGATGTACTTTAAATACTGTGAAGCAACAACTAATACAAGGACTTGGAGAAGCTGAAAATACTAATCTTTCCCTAGTTTTATTGCTTTCAAAATTACTGCTTTTGGGGGTTTTTTAACTCTGTTACTTGGACATGAATGGAAACCCCTGTTTATGTTGGATTTCTTGATTCCTGATTTTTGAAGCAAACCCATTAGAAAACATTTCATTTTAGCACCCTGAAGCCATGAATTTAAAGTTGCTTACATTTTTCTTGATAATATATATGAAATTGGAAGGAGGGAGGGTGTGTGCAGATAAACAACATAACAGTATGACCACAGAGGGGTCCTCTTCTGTTTCTCAGCAAAGTTTCTGCCTGAAATTTTGTATTTCAGCTCTTCAGATTTCTCACGTTCTCTACTATTTTTAAGTTTGTTTCTGGACTGCTATTGAAACTTCTGTATTTTTGGCACAAATAAACCTATAAAATATTTGACACATAAATACCAAAAAACTTGAATACTATAAAAATTACTTCAGTGCCATATTATCTTAATCATATGTATTTATATTTAAATTCCAGAATCGTAGAATAGTTTGGGTTGCAAGATCATCTAGTCCCAACCCCTCTGCTAGGGGTAGGGAACTTTCTACTACACCAGGTTGCTCAAAGCCCCATTCAGCTTGGCCCTGAGCACTTCCCAGGGATGGGGCATTCACAACTTCTCTGGGCAACCTATTCCAGGTCCTCACCAGAATTTCTACCTAGTATCTAATCTAAACCTGCACTCCTTGAAGCCATTCCCCCTTGTCCCATCACTACATGCCCTTCTGAAAAGGCTATCTGCACCTCTCTTGTAGGCTCCTTTTAGTTCCTGGATAGTGTTATAAGGTGTCAGCAAAGTCTTCTCCAGGCTAAACAAGTCCATATCTCTCAGCCTGTCTTCATGGGAAAGGTTCTTGGGCCCTGTGATCAACTTAGTGGCCTTTGTCTGGACTTCCTCAACATGTCTGTGTCCTTCTCATGTTGGTGACCCCAGAGCTGGATGCAGTACTCCAGATGGGGTCTCAGGAGAGCAGAGTAGAGAGGCAGAATATCCTGTCCATCTGGCCATGTTGCTTTGGATGCAGCTTGGAATGCGGTTGGTGTTCCATTCTGCAAACACATACTGACATGTTGACCTTCTTATCAACCAGCACCCCCAAGTCCTTCTCCACAGGGCTGCTCTCAATCACTTCTCACCACGGTCTGTACTTGTGCTTGGAATTGATGTGACCCATGAGGAGGACCTCACATTTAGCCTTACTGTACTTCAGGAGTTGCACAAGCCAACTCTTAAGCCTGTGAAGATCCCACTAGTGCCATCTTTTCCCTATAGAGTATCACTTGTTCCACTCAGCTCAGTGTCATGAAATCTGTATCACTGTCATTTAAAATGGTGAGATAAAGAATTTATCAATTAAGTGTAAATGCATCTAAGACAATGTGGGCAGCATCCTGAAGCAGGGAATGTGTCTGCATTATTTCTGTGGACATTTGGCTGCCTGTGTTAGTGTTACATATCCTGGACCCATATTTTAATATCTAAATTATTTAATGATCTTATTTCTGCATGTTTTAAGTTGCTCTGTTTCATTTTCTTGCATTAGATATCTTAGTGCTTAAAGTCATACTATTCCTCTAAAAGGATGCAAACCTACTGTTTTTGAAGGCTTCTCATTTTTTTCAGGCACCATACTTCCCAGCATTCAGCACATAACAGTTTTCATTCAGGTCAGAAGTTCTCAGCATTCCTTTAAATTAGTAGCATGATACAGATGTTGGAATGGCTACAGATGATATGATTTTCTTTTAATGTTTGCAGGTGTCGAACAGAGTATGAAAACAGAGATGAAGCTACCAAAGGTGATGAGACTACTAAAAACCAATTTCATTCCTTTGTTCTGTTCTTAGCTGAACTTTACCTTAACTTAGAGGTAAGAAGAAAGTTGCCTGTCATGTGGTTCTTCATTATTTCTTTGTTATTTCTTATGTGTAGGTAAACGATGAACTGAAATATACTTTAGGGCGTTTTTCTAAAGGCAGAGAGGAATAAAGGAAAAGAACTTTATAAAAGTTTAGTTATAATGTGTATGTCCAGGTAACATTTAAACAAAAAAAAGACCATGATAATTAAAAGTGTATGGAAATTAAAAGTGTAACAATTCATAGAAAGATCTGAGCATAAAATAAGAAATATGAGCATAAAATATGAGCAAAAAATGAAGCTTTTGGTGTTTTCTTTCACTGGCAGAACTCCTAGATGACTATATTTAATGAGCATAAGAAGTGTTCCAGCCTAGCAGAAGCAGATCAGATCAATAACCTTGTAATTCAGTACTGAGGCATTAATAGGAAGTGTTAACAAACCCTAGTGGAAGACGTGGAAATCCTCAAAATGATGAAGTAAAAATGCAGACTTGTAAAGATACTTCTTCTGATGGTTGAGACCTTGGCTTGTGCAGGAAGCATTGAAATCTTGTATTTAGATTGGTTTTATGGATCTGTGATACATACAAAAAAGTCTACAAAAATTTCTTTGACTCCAGTGCCTGTGCATTCACCAAGATCGCTAACTGCCGTACTATGTTTAAAAATATGCTTTTGACTTGATTATTTCAATGCTTTCATTTAAGCAGACTATAATATAAAATACAAAAATAATATTAAATTATTTTCCTTATGCCAGCGGAACATTCTCTGACTCTTCTATTTCTGTTCATAAGTGGTCTGTGAAATTTACTTTTCACTTTCTAGAAGAATAAAGGAAGATGTGGAAAGAGTTTGAAGTGAAGGGAGTTGTCCATTTGTGGAGTATACCATACTCTTCTCAGTATACTATTTATTTTTAAATAATTTTCTATTTTTTTTTAATACATAAAGAGTACCTTCTGAAAGTAAGCCATCACAGCTGTAAAGAATGCATAATGTAGTGGAGAAAAGAGCATGGAGTTCTGGGAATCTGGTATTTTACTGACCATTTGGGAGGTATTTGGTAGCTTTTCTTAGCAGAGAAACAGAATGCTAGATATGCATTGTTATGTAAGAATTGTAAGGGTATTATTCCACATGCATTCGGTGATTACACCAAGCAGTGTAGTGCAGTCAACGTGCTGGAGGGAAGGGATGCCCCCCAGAAGGATCATGACAGGCTTGAGAGGTGGCCTGTGTGAAACAGGCCAAGTGCAAGGTCCTGCGACTGGGTGAGGCACAAATAAAGGCTGAGTGAAGAATTAATCGAGAGCAGCCCTGCCGAGAAGGACTTTGGCTGTTGGTGGACAAGGAGCTCAACATGACCCAGCAACGTGCACACACAGCACAGAAAACCAACTGCATTCTGGGCTGCATCAAAAAAAGCCTGGCCAGCAGGGATGGGATGATCTTAGATGATCCTTAAGGTTCCTTCCAAATCCAAACCATTCTATAATTCCATGAAAATCTGTGATCTAAAATGGTTATAATATTTGGTGTGTTTTTCCCACTGTGGAGACCAACTATGTTGATCATAAAGCAAATAATACAGCACTCAAGAGATAAAATGAGCCTAAATTTCTAAAACTCAGGTCTTTTAAATATGTTTTTTAATACATATTTTGCAGATTAAAGGAACAAGGGGACAGGTGACACGAGCAGAAATTCTTCAAGAAGGCCTTCGGGAATTACTAAATGCTCTCTTCTCTAATCCTGTGGACAGTAATTTGATATGTGCAGTTAAACTCCTGAAGGTGAGGCAGTACTTTTAAAAGACAAAAAAAAGTAATGTTTATAACCTGCCTAGGGTTGGGAACAGCAAGGCAAACTGCAAATGAGGAAGTATTTATGGGGGTTTATGCACTTCATCATTAGTAGAGCAAACGACTCTTGTTTCTTTCCCTAACTGAGCCAGTAAAAACGTAACATGATGCTCTAAAATTAGATTCAAGACCATTTGTGTACAAACGAGAGAAGTAGAACTGAAGCCAAGGTGCAAAGGAGTAAGCAGTCCCTCCATATCTTATTTTG
Organism: Formicarius rufipectus; assembly: GCA_013399695.1. Lineage (NCBI taxonomy): Eukaryota > Metazoa > Chordata > Aves > Passeriformes > Formicariidae > Formicarius > Formicarius rufipectus. The sequence continues at coordinate 207,866 of VXAU01005928.1, forward strand.
CTGCTTCTGCTGTGGGAGAAAACTGTAACCTGTTTGGATGAATTGTGGGATCTTGCGTATGTTCTGTGTTCTGAAGGACACTCGGCTATTAGAGTCCACCACTTTTGGTTGCAAAAGGTTCTTGATATCAGTTTTTTCATTCTGTTTTGTCTATGTCATTACAATTGTAGAAATATATCTGTAGAAAATTTCTCTTCAAAGCAAACCTATTTTCTTTAAAAAGCTGTTAACCTTTTTGCAGAAAAAAAAATTTTATCTGCCCTAATACTGTTACAATAGTTGGTAGAACACCGGTTATTTACAGTATTTTTTAAGATTCTTGGCTGCTTGCTTCTTTTTCCTCATTCTGTACCCTTCCTCACACTCCACTGTTTCTCAGACTCTATCTTGAATTTCAGGTCTGACAGCTTCTTTTGATTGGGTAAATACTGAGTCAGGAAGAGTGATTTTTGCAATTTAAAACTTTTATTTGAAGTTTAGATGCTTCAGCAGGTTGCTTCATAGCTAGCAAGTGTGAGATTGAGCACAATGAGCACATTCACTCCTGTGGTCAGTCCTTACATTGGCAGTGCTTCCCTGAGGGCAAGGCCCACTGAAGAACCTTTTTAAACACACAGTACACAAATCAGGAAGCTTTGCAGCGCTGGTTTTCAGCCAATCTCCAATGAAGGTGGAGGTTGCGGTATTCCTGTAAATGTTCTTGGCATATTTATTTGGCTTCGCAGCATTCACTCTGAAAAAAGCAATAGCGATCTAAACTATTTTATGACACTGCACTGTCTAAAAGGTGTTTCAGAATAAAGAGACTCCTTATAAGGGAACTGTTTTCTGATGTCTTGCAGTATCTGCAAATGTTGAGTACATATGTAGTTAGACTGGACTAGCTCATAAAACCTTGGTTTCACTACTAAATAAATGTCTTATGTTATCTTTTAATACAGTGATAGATACAGGTTTTTCACCTCTTTGCTATACACATTGTTTAATTATCCTTCTTGATCCTATTACCTAATTATTTCAGATCAAGGTAGGACAACTGTAGAATACTGAATATAAAACAAATGCTGAGCAATATATCATGTTTTTATCCTAGGATTTTATCCCTGCGTATCAGGTGCCATTTCAAGCATCTCTGATCATGTAATATTTTAAGCTGAGGAGATCAGGAATTGCTGTTAACTTTGGTCATAGTGGCAAACTAATTTTTTTCTTATTTAACTCCTATTGTGCAATTATTGGGCAGTGAAGTACCTAATCTTATAGTAAAAGACTTTCATCCATAGCAGTTCCATACTGACTGCTGCTGAAGCTTTCTCAGCAGCAGCTTTGGCCTCACAGACTTTGTATATTAAAGTTCAGGCTGGCTTAGTCGCATAATTCTGGTCTCCTTTATATATACCCAGATGAATTCTCTGGCATGTGTGATGCTAGCCAAGTTGACTGAAGTGTTTCTAAAGTTTATTAAACTGTTATTCTCTTGTAAGCTGGCGGCATCAGCTACAAAAATAAGGTTTCCTTTATTATATATAATATATATATAACATAATATATAATACTTGAGTAGAATCACTGTCAATGAAGAGTTGTTTCAAAGTGTAGTGGTTTTCACCCAGTGTCCACCCAAACCTCCAGGCCCCCACCGCCTTTTCCCAGAGGGAAAGGGAAAAAAAGGAGAAAAGGCAAAAAACAGCTGAGAGATAATGCCAAAACAAACTCAGAGTAGCTAAATACTTAAATTTATTACTAACAAGATAAGAACTAAAACTAAAAAGTAAGAAATAAATCAGTCTTAAGAACACTCCTCCCTCCCTCCAACAGTTCGAGAGAGAAAGCAGGGAATGGGAGTTTCACAGGTGGTTGTTGTTGTTGCTGCCATTGCTCTTGTCCTGTGGGTCACTCCATGGGGTGCAGTCGGGTCTCTGCACCCCGATGGTCTCTGTGGACTGCAGGGGGACAACCTGCTCCACGACGGTCTTCACCATGGTATGCAAGGGGGCCGCTGCTCTTAGTCTTTCTCCTGCTCCCGTGGGGTCCCTCCCATGGGAGATAGTCTTCAGACTTCTCCATCATGAGTCCACCCCCCAGGCAACACTTCTACCACGGGAAAAAGCCTGCTCCAGGTGCGTCGTCTTCTCCAGGAGTCATGGCTGGTCTCTTCCAGGACCTTGCTCCATCCTGGGCCTCCCACAGGGCAACAGCTCCTTCAGGCATTCACCTGCTCCTCCAGGGGCTGCAGAGGGTCTCTGAACCCCAAAAGATCTCCACAGGCTTCAGGGAGATGGGAGGAAATAGCTTTCAGTCCTTCCCCCCCCGCTTTAGCGTGGGGTTCTTCCTTCACCTCCTCCTGCTCTTCTGACCTTGGTCTCTGTCTGTCTGCGTTGTTATCTCAATGCTGGAATTTTCAACTGCGCAAACACTCCAATTCTTGAATATGTGTCACAGAGGCATAACTATGATTTTTAATTAGCTCAACAGGACAGGAGAAGCTTCTAGCAGCTTCTAACAGAAACCATCCTGGAAGCACCCCCTTCTACTAAAATTGAGCTACAGAAACCCATGACGCAAAGTCATATATCTAGACCAAAAGAAGTGGCTGTGACCTTGTAGGTAACATAAACATTGAACATATTCTGTTTAGAAAAGAAAAACAGCCAATGGGAACCTTCAGCCCTCACATGGTCACCCAGTGCATCTGAGTATCATGAATTGAATTGTTACAGAATCTCTTGAGTTGATAGTTTGTTCAAGTTTTCTGATTTTCTTTTTTAAAAAAATACTAATCCTTTGCCTTAGTTGACAGGCTCAGTTTTAGAAGATGCCTGGAAAGACAAAGGCAAGAATGATATGGAGGAAGTGATTCAGAGAATTGAAAATGTTGTGTTGGATGCAAACTGTAGCAGGTGAGAAGATAAATTTATATGGAGTATTTTGTTTATATTAAACAGAACACCTTGACAGTCTTCAAGAATACTAAACAGGTCCAAAAAATTTTCTTAAAAACTTTCATTTATAAAAAGTAAAGTTACATTTGGGTAATTTTTTTTTTCTTTTTTTTTTGCCTTTTAGGTCTTGAAACCTTCCATAAGTGCTCTAGGGTCAAAAAGCAACTACATACAAAGAGACAGTAGTGGCCAGATCTCATAGTTTATACTTAAAATCTGAATTTAAGAGCATTAAATATATATGAACATATATATGAACAGTATTAAATATGTAGTAGTATTAAATACATACAAATTACTATAAATGTAGTGGAAAAATGAAATGTGTTTTGTAATTTATTTTTTTTTCCTTCTGGAGAGCATACCTTTTTGCCAAGGTCTTAACTGCAGTCTGAGATAAAAATGAGTGGTTGACTAATGTATTAGTGTCTGACTAATCAACTGTGTAAATGAAGTTATCTGTTTCTGCTGTGCTTCATCCTCAGCTTCTTGCAAACTCACTTAAACACTGTAGTGAGTTCAGACACTGATCTCCTGCCATATGGAGGGAGGCTAAGAGGTGCCTCATAGCAGCTGTGGGTTGTAATTGAGTTGCCCCAAAGAAGGATTTGGAAAATTTTACCTCAGGAACCTGAATTGATGGCACAAGCTGAGGCTTCAAAGACACAGAACAACAAACTCATTTCAATTGAGAAAACAAAATTTGTATTTATGTGTTTCTTATTTATTTATGTATTCTTTAATGAGACTCTTCTCCATAGACCTTCTTAAAAGAAAAAGGCAATTTCTCTTATTTTAGGGATGAAATGGGTGTTGGAATCTAATGTACTTCTCAGTGTTCACTACAACATTTCAGTATGATGAAGAGGGCTAAAATTAGTGTAGAAGAGATGGTTAAAGTGAAATTTGAAGATCATCCCCCTGCTACTCCCAGTATTTTCCTTTTATCAGGAAAGGATTTGTTCCCAAGCTTGTAGTGTGAAGTACGGTATCCTAACAAAAACTGTAACAATTCCCTTTTCCATATGAGCTCCCTGCTTAACAGCAGAGGAAGTGGAGAGGATTTCTCATAATTGAGACATAAAGCATCTAGGGTTGCAGATGAAAATTTTCACTTTAAATTTTCTGCAGACTGGCCCAGATATTGTCCTTTCTAGACTTTTTTTGGTGTGATTTAACTGTCTCGTATTTTCACAGTAAGTTTTCTTGCTTGGCAGAAAACATTCCAACTTTTGCAGTGCTTTTCCTTGTTTCAGAGATGTGAAACATATGCTTCTGAAACTAGTAGAACTGCGATCTAGTAACTGGGGTAGAGTTCATGGAACAACTCCACATACAGAAGCTACCCCAGAAAATGACCCCAACTATTTTATGGTAAGAACACATGGACATTTCCCTTCCTTAATGTGAATTTGAGTTACAGACAATCACATTGCTCAAAACTGCAACAGCTGTCACTCTGAATATATATAACTTTCTGTATGACTTTATTCTTAGAATGAGCCAACATTTTACACTTCTGATGGTGTTCCTTTCACTGCAGCAGACCCAGGTATGTCACAAGTTAAGTTTACCTGCCTTCTCAATCTTCTTCAAAAAGTTGTAATTAAGTTTATGGTCTGTTGAAGTACATAAAATACTGTTCTTGAAACATCTGAAACTTACACAAGACAAAGTTCTGTCTGAATTCCTACTTTTGTGGAACACACGCTTTATTCTGCATTAAAAGAAGGTAGATGTTTGAAATGGAGAATGTGCATCTGAGTTCATACAGTTCAGAAGAATTTGTGCAGTAGTCCTCAGCACTTGGTCTCTCCAGGAAGCCAGAAATACTCAAGTCTTCCTTTGTCCACTGTGAGTTGCAAAAGGGAGTTTCTTCCTTGGTTGTTGTTACCTGTAATCTGAGCACGATGTGGCATGACTTCATTTGAAGTAAATAAATCTGTCACTACCTTTACAGTTCTGTGGGAAGTGAAGAACCATTCTTAGAGGTCAGTTCATGTCCTCAGAAATTCTTGGAGGTTTTTCCTGTTAATATGTTTCGTGCCATTTATGATTTCATTAACTATTTTCAAGCTTTATAGATGTATATTAATTTAGAGCATTAGTCTTACATGTTACTCAGTCTCATTATTACTTTGCCAGATTATCAAGAAAAATACCAAGAGCTGCTTGAAAGAGAGGATTTGTTTCCATATTATGAAGAAAATGGAGCAGATCTATCAGGACCTGGAGATCTGTATGATTTCTTTTATAGTGATGTATTTTTTTAATAATAGTTATTTTTACTGTGACTGTCTGATACTGCAGATTTACGATTCCAATCTTGACAAAAATGAAAGTAAGATTATTGTTACTGACTTCTACAGTGGATGTGTTTGTTTGGCTATAAATTGGTTTGTAATCACACAAGTTTGAAACCAATTTCCTATTTATCCAATTGAGTAGGATTGCTACATTTCAAATATTTATGCACATGTACAAACATACTTCTGCACTTACAAAAATTTGCAATCAAAATGAAGCACCAAGTCTTCAAGTGTTTGTAGTGAGGCAACCTGAATTTGATTAACTGATGTACATAAACATCCTAGCTAGAAATGATTACTGAATTGTAAGTCTTTCAAAGGGGAGAATTTTTAAAGTTTCTCTCCTCAGCATAAGCAGTATTCCCCCTAATTAAAGGGCTATTCAGTATTCCTGTAGAGCAAAAAAAGCAACCTAATAGCAAAGGGGGAATCCATAGTAGTCTGACTTTCTGGCATCAGTTTATAAGGAAGAAATACGTAAATTAAGTAGAAGAAATATGGTCTAAAATAAATTGATCTGAGTTTTTTACTTACGGAGAAGGACTTTCAGTTCATAATATGACACCCAAGAACTTTTCCAGTAGTGTGTTTCTGTGTGATAGGATTGCAGGCCTGGATCAGTATTTTTGTTTGTAAATTAGAAAACTTAAATTGTATCTAGCCGTGGGGAGTGGCAACTTTGGAAGATAAGTAAGAGATGTCATCAAAAATCAACAAGCTCTTACTGAGGGGTTAAAAAGACCCATGTGAACATCTGGGCTTAGAAGAATAAATGCAGTTTGGAACAGACAGCAGTTAAAAACACAGCAAATCCAAACAGTGCCATGTAGAACACTGAATCAACCTTAAGCAAGGTGACTCTGTAACCTTCTTTCTTGAAGGCTTAAAGTGAGCTTAGACCTGATTCTCTGTCAGCTATTTCTCATGACTGACATCAGGCAGGAGGGTTCTGTGTAAGGATTCTGCCTTCTGAAGTCTGTACTTATACAAGAAAAAGGAATGAATAAATGGGCTGATTACTTCTTCAGTGCACAACACTGAAGTAAAAAATCCTTTTCATACACATTTTCTATGGCTTGCTGAGGTTTTGTGTGAAACAGCATTTGTGGCCTCTGTGTCGATCAGACATGCCAATTACCTTGTTTAGAACTGAGACACAGAAGGTAGTAAGCTGAGCACCTGAAATTAATGCACACTTCTGGAGAGTCAGTAGCTGGTTTTTTTAAAGGCTGTTTAAAATTACATACACTAGCTTGTTCAAGCTACAGCTCCACTGTCCTAGTTTATGGTTATAAACATTAGAGTTGGACATGGAGAAAATGAACACACAAGTTACTTCCCAATATACTGTGAGGGAAAAGAAAGGTGAAATGATGCCCATCACTCCCTGGCTTTATTTTGAAGCGCTATGGTAATCTCCATTGTGTTGCAATACTTATATAATTAATGGGATCCAGTCTTTCCTGTGACCTAGATAAGACTGATCTCTTCTGAAAGTCCAACTAGTGTATAATACAAGGTAATACAATGCAGGTGCAATTCTATTAATTCTATATAAACATGTTCCTTGAGCTAGGATGTTGACCTTGCTAATATGTTAGTAATTATGGTTTTTGTAATTAGATCAGTATGGATGCATTAGTATATTTTGGGAAGCTTGGACTGCATGATTGCATTTTCTATTTTTAGGAACTATTTCTGTATTTTAAACTGGGCAGCAGATGATCTAAAAAGGTAACCAGCACTGTAGGTATTTATAAACATCTATGCTGCTTTGAGGTTTTTTATTTATTTTCCTAGTATCCAATATTTTTACTTCTTTATCCCCTTTAAAAGTATGTCATAAATACTGTCATTTATAAAGCTTTGTTTTATTTTTGACATCTACACAAATGGTTCTCAAAATCTGTATGTAAACTTAACACCTTTGGTGACTTATTTTTTTATTTTTTCTTTAGGTATTTTGATGAGATTGATGATGAGATGGATCCAGAAATTGAAGAAGCATATGAAAAATTCTGTCTAGAATCAGAACATAAGAGAAAACAGTGAGAAGTTGCATATTAATGTTAGTTTACTAAACCTGTTTAGGTATGGTTAGAATACAGGGGGACACAAAACATTTGTACCAAAATGAGGAACTTTAGTTTCTCCAAGTACTAAAGTTACACAATTTCCATTTTGTTTAACAGAATCTGCCAAAAATTGTAAACTTATGCCCTGTAACTTAAAATGTTGTGTATATATAATAGTTTATTTTATGAATAATGTTTTTTGAACAATGTTTTAGCTGCAATAAAAATTATTTAGAAGTTTTAATTGAAATTAAAGTTTAATGGGGAATTGCCCCATAAAATTTCTCTTGAGGGAGAAGGGGAAGGAATAATGATCTGAATTTGCTTGCTTGTTTGCTTTAGTATATATTGGGGATATATTCANAAATGTTATATGTTGATATGTGAAAAAGCAAGCAGTATTTTGGAAGTGAGGTGCTTTCAAGATCTTTGGTTCAGATAAGCTTATTTTCAAATTTACAAGCAAAAACTATGCTGTAATTTGTTGTGTTCTTCAAGACTACAGTAATACAGTTATGTTTTAACACATGTTTCTCAAAAGTATGTGCAGTGCTCCTTTTTTTTGTTTTCAATAATGTATCTAACATGTCTAACTTTCTGGCAACACTTGTAACTTTCTTTATTCTTCTACTTTTATGTATTTTAAGTTTGTAGTTGGAGTAAATTCTTGTATTTCTGAAGTCAACTGCTCTATTTTTTTTTTTTTTTACTCCATATAATCATGTTAGTTTTCCTAGGCTACTCTGTTGGTTTTGTTGCCAAACACAGTTGAACTGTTTCCTGTTACCTCTTACTGGTTAGACTGAGTAGAAAAACTTACCAAGAACAGATGCAAATACTCCCATAAGTTAGCTACTTCTATAAAGAACACACATTGTAAATATGCATGTAAATAATTCTGATAATATTTCACTGTTGTTTGTTTGATTAAATAAGTTGTGCATCTGCTAATAGAGTGAGCACTGAATGTTTTCTGGATGTTTATTTAACACACTTACTTAGGTTGGAGTTTTGGAAAATAAAACTTAACCAGCTTTGTTTCCTTTGGTACCATTTCACTATCTTGTCTTTTTGCTTTAAAACAGTAAAGATTTTTGGCTGCCTTCTACATCTCCTTTGCCTGACACTCCTTTTTTTTCTTTTTTCTTCCAAGTACACAGTGGCAAAGAGTATTATCCTTTATAATAAAATGAATCAAAAGGCAGTAAAGACTGTATTAGAATTTAAAAGTCTTTAGGCTAAAATTCAGAATCTATAAATGTGAAAATCAGGTGGTTCTTCAGACACGCATTATCTAAGTTGAGCATAATTTTCATATGAAACTTTTAATCCAAATACAGGTCAGACTTCCTGCTGACTGTATAAGCAGATGTCTTCTGGAAAACGTATTTACTCAAAACTAAAAGTCCCAAGGAACAAGCATTCATATATGCTTGTTAGTAAAGTAATAGTGGCTTCGAGGGACTCCACTTTACATGTTTGTTTTGTAACTTTTGTGCTGAGTTTTGTTTTTCTGTAAAGTAGCTCTCAGGCTCCAGATGTCCTCTGTCAGCTTTTGGAGACGTGTCTTACATGTCAGGAACAAGGAATTTTGTATATAAAGCAATCCAGGTCAAGTTTGCAACATAATCTTTTTCTTCCACCAGAAATACTGAAAAATCATAAAGTGAGACTTCTTCAAAGTAGTGGAGAAGTTTGTTGTCTCTGTACCTGTGAATCTTTGTCAAAGTTTTAAGCCTTTACTGCAGTAGGGAAAAACTAGTTTTAACTGTCTTACTGCATGAAGAACACAGGATAATCTTTTCATTAGAAAACAGATAAGTGTTTCCTATTTGTCTTAAATCCCACATAACTTTAATACAAACTAGTGAAGGTGGAATGAGATGTGAGAGAGCAAAACAAAACAGCACATTGCAAAGACTGTCAGAATCACCTTTTGCTGCTTGTCTGCCCACTTTTAAGTGCCCGTTGTTTTGTGAATGATAGAGTTTTAAAGATTTTTTTTCACCTGAATTTTGGCAATTACAAATTTCAAGTGCCCTGTATACATGTTTCTTATCTTACAAGTTTCTGGACGATGCCTTTAAAGTATACAACCCTTTAAAAAGATGGATTTTCTTAATTGTGTAATGGTAAATCAGTGAAGGCACAGAAGCAGGAAAAGTAAATTTGGGGGAGAGAGATATGAAGCAAGCTTCTTTAGCACTGGTTCTGAAAAAGAACCAAGTTTCACAGATCAGTAAAAGTATGCACAATATTTACCACTCTGAAAAAAATCACTTGTGATTTAACAAAAATGTTTAGTATTTGACAACCACACTTTGTTTAAAGTAATTTCAAACTAGGTTGCAAGAGTTGCCGCTTTGTTCTTGAGTGATTGCATATTCAGAAAATAAGTCCACTTATTTTTAGTAGTTCCCTTTCAACTCTGCAAAGAAGTTGTTTCTGTTGGCCTACTTTTTATTTTTTTTTTTAGGATAACAGATGGTCAGTGTGTTTTGACTGTTGGTTTTTAGGGTAATTGTAGCACTAGAGCAAGAAGTAAGACTAGCCCAATTACCTTAGGTATCACAGGTATCACAAATTGTACATAGATGGGACTTTTTATTTTTTCAATACAGTTCTGGTATGGCACTGAATATTAATGACACTGTCTGGTTTGGAATAGAAATCTTTGTTTCTCTCTGGGACTGTACTTCCTTATCACATTCTGCCTTGCCTTCCTCCTGCACGAATCTTACTCAATTACTGATAGCTCAAGTTTACGACTTCTCTCTGACTAAACTACAGTTCTAGTCATCCATTTTATGCCTGTGAATCTTGGTAGTTACTACAAGAACAGAAAATGGCATTCCAACCTAAAGTCAGGGAAGATTGTACACAGCTTGTACCCTGAATTGCTGACTTGCCACCCCTGCTTCGGCCTGTGTGACCTCCTTCCAGAGTTCCTATGCTGAGGTTTCCAACCGTAGTAGTGTAATTCTCAGCAAAATACAATGCATTGTCCATGATATATACTGGGGTTACGAATACTGGTTTTTACTTTGAAACTTGCTTCAGGCAAGTACCATACAGAATAATACTCATTACAATGGATACTGCAAATAGAACCAGGTTATTTTGATGCATGGCTGAGTCTGCAGCTGTTTGACTTGATGTTGATTTACTCTGTCTCGAGAAAACAGCTACTGAGAACAGAAACTGGTATTGAATGCACATCGTCCCTGATTGCAGTGATCTGAGAAACCTGTTCCTCCGTAGGAAGGTAAGGGACGATTGTTACAGCTAGGTGAGACCATGTGATCTAGTATGGACCTTCAATTACAGTTGTTAAGTGCTTTGAGTGGGTATCGATTATAAATTGTCACTTAGCTGTCAACTCTCAGTCTACTAAACCAGCTTTGAATAAGTGTTGGGGAAGGGAGGGTGTTGTGTATTATCTTCCAAAAAGGCTGCTGGACTTGGTCTATTCATCTACGACTTTTCCTACGCAGCTCTAAGTAAACGGGTGTCTCTTGGATTTCCCTGGCATGTGAATACATTACTGTAAAGCAGCAGTCACCACAGAATTATTTATCTGGTATCTCTCTGTGGGATATGTTGTAGATAGGGTAGTCTGCCTGCTTGTTTTCCAGAGGCGCCGATGTGGGGAAGCGAGGAATGAAAGCTCGGTTACCCAGCCGCTGGCTTGAAGAAGCAGGAGGAGAAGCAGCTCTGTGAAGAGCACTGCTGTGCGTAAAGCTTCGAGCGGGCGGGAAGGTGCGCTGGGTGAGCTCACCCCACCGGGGCGGAGCTCGGGAGCGATTCGGAAGAAGCTCGGGGCGGAGCTCGGGAGGGAGCTCGGGCGTTGCTCGGGAGAAGCTCGGGAGGGACCTGGGGCGGAGCTCGGGCGCTCCCCTCGCCCTGCCCCGCCGATCCCGCCGTGCGGAGGCGCGGCCGCCTCGCCCCTAGTGCCGCTGTCTCCTACCACTACCCTGCGGTCCCGGCTCGGCCTCCCGGTGCGATGGAGGCGGAGAGGCTGATGGTGCTGTTCGCGGACGGCTCGGTGGAGGTGCACTACGCGGGGGGGTCCCGCTTGCTGCTGTCTCCCTGCGGTTGCGAGTACCTGCTCGAAGCAGCGCTGCCCGCCGCCGCCCACCCGCTCCAGCCGGCGGAAACCACTCGGCAGAGGGTCGCCTTCGTCGTCAGCGCCTACAGGGTATGCGGGGGCAGTGCCTGCGACTGTGCCAGCCCAGCGAGCATCCTTCGGGGAGGGTGCGCGGGAACGGGGCGGCCCGGGGATATCACGGCGTAAAGAAAGGTCTTGTTTCTCCCTGTAGAGCAAAAGGGGTTTCTTTCGAGTAGGCAATCATCTTACAATGTTATCACTGCATGTAAAAACCCGTAACCGGACTGTTTTCTCTTTCTCCACACTTCAACAGGAACAACTTGTACGAGCTCTGAATTTCCGGAACAAGTTTTCTTCTTGCCCGTACTTACCTTCCCGCCTTATACCTCCAGAAAGAAAAAAGGTGGGAGCTACACGTGCAGTGCTTTTGGAAAATAAACTTCCTGGTTGACTTTATGTAACTTCACACCTGCGAGTACAGGCCGTGGGGATCTATCGAGGGCAGTTTCCCTCATGGAGCTGTCAACTTGACCAAAATATTTATTGCCCTTTTGAATGGCAGTTTTATCTGTAACTAAGCCTCTATTTATGCATTTCCTTTGGAGACAAACAACTAAAATTAGTTAACTCCTTGGAAAACTTAAACGTAGGATTTTGTACATAGAATGGAATGAACTGTTTAACAGATTGTTACATTTTGGCAGTGGAAACCTTTCAGGGAAGACACAGTGAAACGGGACTACAGTTTCCAAGAGGCTGCCGGGTTCCCCATTCCATTGCTTCCCACTGAAGTACCTGTGTGAGATGTTAGTGGGGCCTGTGAGGGGCAAAGTGTCACTGCAGGAATGGCTACTCCAGGTCAGAATGAACGTCCATCCAGAGAGCAATTTACTAACTGGGGCGGCTTTACTCCTCTGCAGCATCCCTCTGGTGCTCCCTCTGAATGCAGGTTTCTGTAGACAGTGGTGGGAGTCTTAAGACAACTGATAAATCAGTCGAGTTTTAAAACTTTTAGACTGACACTTCATTAGTGACACTCTTTGTGCTACTGTTTGCGTCCTTAAAACGCTGTCACTCAGTGTCACTATATATAGTGACAGAGCACAAAAGACACCCGTACTGTATGTATTACTACCTGGCTCATGCTTGAGTTCAAAACAGCCTGTTAGTGTGGTGTGCTTAGGCTCTCCTTTGGCATCTCGAACCATCCACATCTCTGGACAGCTCAATGAGGGGATCTTGTCAGAAGTGTGGCCTGTTCAGAACTGCAAACTAAACTATTCAAAATGCAGGTTAACTGTGAACGTATATTCAGTAGTATCATTATATCATCCATATGTTCTTGTTCCTTTCCTAGAATTTTTAAACATTTAATACTCTGATTAAGCTCCTGCTGACTATTAAGTATGTTTTCATGGGACTGACAATTGTAACACCAAGATCTCACTCCTTCTTGGAGGAACAGTAGCAGTCAACTCAGAGCCCATCCTTTTATGTAGAAAGCTAGGATTGCTTTTCTCCATTTATATCACATTGTTGATCCCAAATGAATTTTTATCTGCTACTTTCTTGTCTGGTGATTGTTTTTTTTAGGGTCCTTTTATAATACTTTATTAACTCAGTTGATAAATGATACAACCAAGATAATCCAGCCATTCTCTTCAGTGTTTCTTAAAAAACAGTTGGAAACAGTAACATGTACAGTCTGGATAGTTGTGCGTGGCCATACTACTTTATAAATGATTATTAGATTAAAACATTTTTGCTAGATAGAACTCTGCTAGAACAGAAGGAAGCAGATGTGAAGGTTTGATATTTTGCTTCCTCTTGAGTTCATATATCCAGATAAATACAGAGCAACATTTCTTGTCATACATCACCTTGCAGAAGGACTGAGTTCATTTAAATGTCAATCCTCCATTAAAATTTCTGGGAGGCAGGTAATTTTTGTGTTGCTGTACATTCTTTTTCTTGTATTAGATTCTTCTCAGTGATATCTTAGAAATTAAATGGCCTGACCCTGCAACAGCTGATCTGACAAGATGTATAAACAATGATGGTGTGAAGATCTCATCTGTAGATGGCTATGCTCATCTTTACCTGTCAGAATTACAGCAAGAATTTACAGTGAAGTTCTTATGCAAAGTCAGCCAGTCATCTGCAGCATCCTTAAGCTCCTCTCGGAAGAACAGCAACTGTCAAACTGGAGATCAGTATGGAAAATCAAGTAAAAATTCTGTTGCAGAAATGTCATTGAAACAAACAAAAGTAGAGAATAAGAAGAATAAACATGGTTGTGCTGAAGTCGAACACAAAGAATCAGCCAAAACAAAGGACCAAGGAGACAGAGATGGAATCCCTCTGTTCTACTCCAATTCTTCTGAATACACGTGGGTTACACAGTGTTGGTCTGTTTCCTCGTGCCCAGAAGAATGGAAATATCCTTTGTCTTTGGCACTAATGTGCTGTAACTTACATACTGTTAAGAATGTAATGAAGACATGTGAGAAAAATAACCATACACCTGCCGAAGTTGATGCTTTAACAGACCCTGAAATACATGAAGCAGTTTCTTCTTTACCTACAGCTTTGCCACTCAGCTGCAGAGCCCCACATTTACACAGGTAAATTTAAGCTCTTTACTTTGTAGTTTTTAACATATGTTTCACAATTCTGCAACTTGGAACTTCAATCTCTAGTTAAATAACTGAATTCTAGCAAGAAAATAAAAAAAAGGGTTAAAATTAGATTCAGTTGGGCTTTTTTTATAGACTCCTTGAATCATGACATTTGTGAACCCAACATTCTGCATCCTACTGTAATGAAACTATCGTAATTAGTCTAGAGAAAAATTTAATTTATTTTCTGACATGCTGAATAAATATGTAAATGGAAAGAATACTTAAAAAGGAACACAGGTGTGTTAGTTGGTTTTTGGGGTTTGTTTTTTCTCATTTTTGAGAAGATAATACTTTTGAGGTTGGCTAGTGGCATATGTTCTCTGTCAACATCACTAAAAATAAAGTCATTTGCAGGATGGAGAAGTTTAATTTGGTAACTAATGTGAATAACTAAGGAACTAGAGGACTCTGAAAATATGCATTCCTTATCTGTTGAATAGTTGTACATGCATCAGTTCTAGTTACAGAGACTGTTAGCAGCACACATGAAAAGAAACCCAAACAAACCTTTGGACTTAGTGAGGCTTTTATTGCATTTTATACAGGTGGACTTTCTGTGACTTCTTTCAAAATGAAGATACTGAAAAGTATTCATGTCCTCAGCTAATTCAAGTTGTATGGTGGCAGGGTGTTTTTTATAGGTATGTAGGAGGTCATTTATGTCATCCTTGAAAGATTTTATTTGTATAGGAGTTAAGCTTTAAGATCAAATGTCTTATTTTGTCCATTTCTCACTCTTGGAGAAATTGAACAGAATCTTCATTTACGAGATTCTTCCCTTCTGCTGTTTGTTCATTAGACTTTAGATTTTCTAGTACAGTATGTTTCCAGGTCTGAATCTGAAATCACACTTAAGGCTTCTAAAGAATTGGTCTAATTATCTGATTTCTTAAAGGTTTATTGGACAGCTGGAGTTCCCACAGATTTCACTGACAATCGTTGTACTTGGTTTCTTTGCAAATTACTTAATGCTACTTTTGAAACTGAAGATGTAGCCATGAAATATTGTCATGCTTTAGAAATGTTTGTCTTGGTGACCCATGTAATAACACATGTTGCAGGCAGTTCAACTGTAGATTTTCCTCCAAGTCACCTTGTTCATATGGTTAAAAAACAAAAAAAGGGTTTTTTTGTTTTTAAACACCTTTTCACAATGATATGGCTATAATTGCTGTCAGCATCTAAAGGTCTTTGATAAAAGCAGTCATTGGTGTTTAAACCTTTAATCGTTATGCCCAGTGTTCTTCATTTTTCTTAGTGTAATTTTTAAATTTCCACCTCCAAAGTTCAGGTGTCTAACCAGGGTTGCAGAACTGGATCATTAAATGGATTTTAGGCTCAAAATACAAGGTGATCACAGGTAACAGACCATTGATCTTATTGAAAAACATACAGTTGCAGTGTGTTTTCAAGCTTCAGATTGTTCCGGAATCATTTGGTCTTGATAGTTTTCTGTGTACCCTAGGTAGGCCTGGTCTATTAAGAGCACTGGATTTTTTCTATTCGGAATCACTGTATTTAGTTGTCACTGATAAGATCAGGTCTTGTGAGATGTTTACCTCAACACAAAAAAGCTTTTCTTAGCTTATTTAAATCCCACCCCCATGCACACTTGCAAAGAAAGTAATGCTGGTAATGCTAATCTTCTGTGTTAAAAGAAATTATTGGGACATTTTGCTCTTTGTGAAACAGTAGAACTTTTTTTACATGAGAGTTACTGAAAATATGTTTCTGCTTATTGCGTTCTTCAAGTGCACTAACTTGTTTTTCTTGTTTGTGACACAGCATTTTAAATACTTGTTAAATATCTTATTATTTTTCTTAGATTTATCCATGGTAGGACAAACATCATAGAAATTTATCCTGGTGATGACTCATTTTTCAAATCAGAGGGAGCATTTTTTGGAAAATATTTTGTACATTATACCATCCAAAAAGGAACAAAAAAGGTATAAAACTATTTTAAAATATGTTCCAAATTCCTTCAAGTTAGCAGCTTTCTTAGTTCTAAGACATTTGGCTGTGCAGTCCATAGTGAAGTCCCTACACTGGTAACTACTATAATAACTGTATCAAGCCATCAATCACACCAAACAAATGAGATTACTCCTATTTCAGCTGGTATTTCTGCAAACTGTAGACACGATATGAAAAATGTTACTCATTGTAACATTTATTTTATCAAACCCAAGAGTAAGATGCTACAACTACCATCTATCAACAATTTAGAAGTTTAGTCTTTAATATATCGATTATTAATCTTTATGTACTTGGAAGTGTTTTCTACTGTATGGAGAGAGAATCTGTAAGATTTTGTTGTAGCTCTGCTACAGACCAGCTGTTCCGTGCTGGAGAAGGGATTTTGCCTCTCTGTCCGCTTGTTGTTAAGTTTCCCCAGAGCAGAAATCCTCCCAAGTGCTTATGCAGTGCTTCACAGTTTTAAAGCAGAATTACGGTCAGCTTTGTACTCTTCAAGCCCAGTCTTTAACTTATAATCAAAAGTTGTTACTTAGTAATGAAGTGCAGTCTACTCTCTGATAAAAGAACTTGGCCCTTACTTCACACATGAGTAAACTTCAAAGGATATATGTGCCTTTTTTTTTTTTTTTAAACTTTTCAAGGAGATTGTTCCAGGGCAGATTTAAATGTGGTTATAGTTGCTTTCTGGGAGGTCAGAAATTTCAGAACTTGCAAGCTCTTAATGCTGTTTTCATTCTATGGTACCTGTCACTTAATTCATCTCCTTTCTGCCCTTTACTGCAGATGGAAGAAAAGATGTATTCAGTGAACAGCCTTCCTCCTGATGTACCAGGAAATCCATACTCTATATCCTCCGTTATTACTCAGGCAACCAAGTAATTTTGCCTTTGTTAATTAATTACTCTGACTTAGAAAGGGCAGGAGTTAAAATTACACGTAACACTTACTATTACCTTAAGTATAAAAATTAAAGGAATTTATAATTAACACTGAGGACATATGTAAACTTACAAAACAAAGGTCTCAACTACTTAGCAGACATAATAAGAATGAAAGGCTTAATATTTTGTTTGGGCTTTTTTTCTCCTCAGAATACTTCAGTATTGCTGCAGGACAAAACTGTCACTAAGTCATAACTATTATCTCTGCTGCTGGAAAGTGGTATGTATCTGAAAACTCAAAAATCTTTCAGTGTTACAGGAATGATTATATAGGCTATGGGGAATAGGACTTAACCTTGAGGAAGAATGTTGAGTGTGTCCTCACAGACCAGAAGGTAGATATTTGGGAACCAAAAATATGTAGTGTAAAGTTGTATTTATGAAACAGAAAGAAACTGCATGATGAAGAGAGCTAATTCTGATCTGGAAAAGCAGGTGAGTTGAAAATCTGAGACAGGTGCAAACCTCTGTGATGATGTCAGTAACCTTTCCTCAAGTTTTTGATCTATTTGTTTGGTTTTAGGTACCTGAGACAGATGGACGAGAAATGTTGCCAGCTTTGCTGTATGAAAAGGTTATTCCCAGTGTAGGAAGACTCATTGTGTACTCGGATCATAAAGTCCGTGCTGCTTTTTGTGATGGATTGACCCTGAATATGGTTTGGGAGTTAAGCTCCTCCTGCAGTGAGATCCAGGTAACTTGGGGGTTAAAAGAAGGGCTATTCTTAAAACTTTTCATTAAAAAGTATTGCGAGGAAACCAATGAGGAAATGAAGCAGAAATTCTGATACTTAAAAAATAAAGAAATAAAAAATAATTGATAATTCTACAGGTCTGGAGATGTTTCTACGTGCTTTTAGAAATAATTTATTCTTAACACGCAGCAGGTGATGTGGCTATTCCAGGTGTTTGCATTTGTCATAGCAGACAATACCACAGAATCACAGAATCAATTTGAAGTTTGGAAAAGACCTCTGAGATCATCCAATGACTGAACACTACCTTGTCAACCAGTCCATGGCACTGAAAGCCACATCCAGTCTTCTTAAACACCTCCAGGGACAGTGACTCCACCACCTGAATGGGTGGCCCATTCCAATGTCTGATCACTCCTTCCGTGTAGAATATCTTTCTAATGTCCAACCTAAATGTCCTCTGGCATAGCTTAAGACTATGTAGTGTACCAGATCTACAAAACACAAACTTTAAAGTGTTTATAGTGGATTGTTCATAGATACTTAATTCTTAAATTGGCATATTATACTTGCTTCTTTTTTTCTTCAGGCTGCAGCAGAAAATTAATACTTGTAATGTTTTTTCTTCTAAGATAAATGAAGATGTAGGCTGGTGTAAGTTAACTACTCCTGATGGAGTACAGCAGTTGATACAAATAAGTCATCCTGGAGTCTATGAAAGGTACAAACAATTTAAACAATTTATATATAAAATAATCCTGTATAGATTCTTTTAGTTGAAGAAACAGTATTTACTGACAATACCCAGGGAGGAATGGACCAAACACATAACAATAAAAGCTCCACTTTACATCTGGCAAAGATTCAGGACCTGTATGACCCAGGGCCACTGCATGATGTGATTCCATCATAATTGTTACTGCAATGCCGTTTTAGAAAAATAACTAGAGTTTCAACTTGGCATCTACCTCGGAGGATAAGAAAAAAAAACACCAAAGTATTTGTCCTATATAGAGCTGGTACATAAAACTGGGCAGCACTTTATCCAGTTTTTGCTTTATTACGGATATTGACGTCTGCCTTCAGATTACTTTCTCTAATCTGCTCGCTCTAATTACAGCCTCATTATGGGTATCATCATAAGATTTCTGTGCTGCATTTTAGCAAGCAGATATCCACAAACAAAAATAAACACTTGTACAATATTCATTACAAATTTTAACAGCTTTGTTATAATTTTCTGTAACTGCGTATATGTAAATATGAAAGAGATTCTGGACAAAAAGTGTGACTCAAAAATGGTAAGGCAAACTAGAGAAAAAGCTAGATTTTGAATCATAGCTTTTTCTTTCAGATCCAGATGTATTACTTAACAACTTCAGTTTTTTGCTCAAAGTTAATAGAATTTCTTTTTCCTATAAATAACTACTTTTTTGAATTTTCATATTAATATAGGTACATCAGAACGGCAATAGAATGGTGCAGAAGTTTGAATGAAAGGAAGGAGATTACTGAATATACCACACACTCTGTACCTGAAGAAAACTGGTATTCAATTTTATTCTAAATAATTGGCTATAAATAATGTTGAAAACAAAACTCAAAAATATAGATTGCATTTCCTAATGGTCAAAAATTAAATTTGTAAGTCCATTTATTTGGTATGGTTTCATGTTTTTCATTCCATGTTTAAAATTTAGGTGAGTTCCAGGTTAAGACTGTTCCATTGTGCCTGTCTTATGTAAAAATCAGAATTATGGTGACTTTGCCAAAGGAGGATTAATGTTACAGAGACAGTATCTCACAAGGCAAAAAAGAGACAACTAGATTAAGAAAGGTGTCTTTAACAGAACATCGAGCCATTCAAAACAGTACTTTGAACTGCTAACTGACACTTGCATTGCCTGCTGATGCATTTAATAATGACCAGAAGTCTACTGACATCACATGCAAACATATTCAGGTATTAAAATGTGTTAATCAAAGTCAGTTACACTTGTACTTGTTACTTAAATTACAGCAGATTCAGCTGATACATTTTATAGCTGATGAAATAAAAATTGTATCTATATTTTTACATACATAGAGCAGAGCCCTGATATTTGGAAACACCAATGCTTAACAAATGTCAACCATTGAATAGTGGTAGGCAGAAATAAAGCCACTTGGATTTTGCTGATCTAATTTTCAGTATTGCTGAAAACTTCAGAATTAAAATCTGAATTATAAAATGCCTTTGAGAACCTTTTATAATACTAAATCATTTAATAACCTTTATTTTCTTGGACAGGTCTGCTGATGCTGAGCTTGAAAAAATACAGAGATTTAATTGTATCCTTTTGAAAGCTATAAAGATTTTTCACTTTTATATTCTGTTATTTATCTGCGTGTTCAAATCTTTGCTTTAGATCAAAGGCTCTCTATCTTGTTCTTACCTGCTTTTACTGACTTCTTAAAAGAATCTCTTGTTCTTATTTTCATTTTGTTATTTACCTTCTGCATCCCAGCACCAAAATGAAAAGTCACCAAAAAATGAAGCCCTTTAATGGGTATTGCATAAGTTTTGCTAA
This sequence comes from Formicarius rufipectus, assembly GCA_013399695.1. NCBI lineage: Eukaryota > Metazoa > Chordata > Aves > Passeriformes > Formicariidae > Formicarius > Formicarius rufipectus. The sequence continues at coordinate 228,166 of VXAU01005928.1, forward strand.
GAGTCGTCTGCTGATCTGTTCTTTAAAGAGGGATCACACAGTTGCCTTTGGGTTTGTTGTTGCAGTACAATGTTGTTCTGTTACCAGCTACCTTAGTATTGTCCTATGGTGTCCAGCCAGCTCAAAATGTGTGCTGTGCTGAATTGGCTTTAAGCCACTCTATAATTGTCTTTAAGCCAGTGTTCTGTTCTATTAGTGTGAAAAGTGCGTGTTGATAAACTGCAGTGTAACAAGAAAAAAAAAACTGTAAAAAGTTTTCTTTTTAAAGTAACTTGTGGATAAATTGAAGTCTAAAAGACATTCTTATATAAATGTTGTAGACATTTTAAGTAGTATAGTTTATTTTTAGCAATGTGTAATTACCATACTACAAAAAATGTGAGACTTTGCAATGCAGAATGATGAATACAAATAGAAGTATTTTTCTCAATAGGAGGAAAACTTTGATTTTTTTTTTTTTTCTTAACAAAGTAACACTAGTTTTATTAGACAACAGCAATGTTCTAAAAAGGACATCTGCTGCAAAAAGCAGTCCATCTGGAATCACTGTCAGAAGAAAGGAGAATGGGAGTGAGGCAGAAGAACTCGGTGTGGGGTGTGTCTTGGAGGCTTTGGAAAAAACTTCTAAAGTCATCCAGGATATTGAATCTCTGCTTGCAGCTTCTGGGAGGTGAAGCCTCATAGCATGTGAACACTTGTGTTCCCTGTTTCTGTAGCAGCTGTCCCAGCTGTGCCTGAGGGAGCTCTGAGGGGCAATGGGAATAAAGGCTGAGGGAGAAGTTGCTGGTTTAATACCCACGAAGTCTGTCAGCTGCCGTTGTTGTGTCAGTAACAATGCCAGAGGTATGTTTGGCATAGGCAAAGAGAGCAAGCGAAATAATAGAGCACAGCTGTGTAAATACATCAGGGCTGATCTCACAGTGCTGCTTTTAAGTGTATGGATTTGTGTTTGAATTGTTTGATTTTACAGAACTCAGCGAACGGAAGTGCCTAGAGTAGGGACAGGCAGTTCTAGCTGTAAAAACGTGCTTTTATTCAGAAGCTTACACCAAGAAGTCCAATGCCGAATAAAATGTTCCCCAAGTGGTTTCCATTACTCTCTTTTTCTTTTCTTTTCTTTTTTTT
>VXAU01005928.1:229327-274591 GCA_013399695.1 Formicarius rufipectus
TTTTTAGTAAATAAACCATTCATTTCGGTGCACAAGACGCCTTTCCTGCTGTGTAGTCTGTCGGTGGCACATCGTCTCTGTAGCGATGACACACTGAATAAACTCTAATCACTGCCTTCTCCCGTGGCACGACCAGCCAAACCCCGCCCGCAGCATCCCCAGGGAGAGCCAACGGAAAACACGCGGGGATGGGCGGAGGCGGCTCCGCGTCCCAGCCTGCTCCGCGGCCACGCATGCTTCCTAACCCGCTTCCTAACGCGCTCCCTGCGCCGGGAGGCTGCGGAATCCCAATCGGGGGACTGCGGGGCCAGACCGGGACCGGGAGGCTGCGGGGCCGAACCGCGGTGCCCGCGATGTGCGATGGGCTGCGCTCCGAGTGAGCTCCGCGGCGCGGCGGCTCCCCCAGCGCCCCGACAGCTGGTGCTTCTGAGGTTAATGAATTCTGCTGAGTTTCATTCCGTTTGTTCCTCGGATATTGGTAAAATCCTGCCGGTTCCGTCTAGGCTTTTATCCTCTCCATACCCGCTCTCCTCACTTCCTCCTGCAGTGATGCCTTGTAGTGACTTGACCCAAAAATGCTTGCATTATCAGTTCCTCGCGGGTTGTTTTAGACTGGGATCTCCTTTTCCACAGTATGCTAAGGGTTTGAGTTGGTGTCTTAAATGGTAATTCTACTTCATGCAGTTTTTAATTTAACATCTAGTGTCAAATAATATGGGGGTTTGGGGAGATTATAGAGTTATAAGGCACTACAGTCTTTTGATTTCTTGCATCAAAGTGCAGATAATTCTGCTAGTTGCCATGGGGATGTTCGGTCATAGATTGTACTCAATGGTCCCAGAGGTCTTTTCCAGCCTAAACGAGTCTGTGATTCTGTAGTTTTGTGCATTAAATTCCTATACATATTTCCGTACCTGATAACGTCTTGTGAAACTGGGGCAAAAACTTTGAGAGCAATATTTCTAAGTGATTATTTTAGCCATTGGCTTTTGTTTTGCTCATACAGCATGAGTTGAAAGGCCTCAGTGTCATCTGTTTCCCCAAACGCATATATACAGTTGTGATCGAAGTATCTTGTGTCAGTAATTCAAAGTGTTAACTGTGCATTTATTGAAATAATATTGGTAACTTCCTACAGTTAAATTAAACACATCAACAAAATTGCATTTTGAGGGCATAATCAGACATTATGTATAGTGCATTACCTCATGTAAAAATGACATGACAAATCAGAACTTTAAGCAGTGTTACTTTATCAAAAACAACCTAAAACTTCCCTTCTGCATGTAAACTGGACTGGCCACCCAGAGGTTTTTAAGCATTCTTGTGTGTATTATTTCCCAATTTCATGTTTTAACAACAATGTAAACTCCACAACTATGCTTTCTAGCATAAATTTATAGGATAGAAAATCCTATGACACTTTATTGTGGTTTTTCTTAACCAGCTTGAAAACCATGATTTTTCAGACAAAAAAGTTTCAAATTTTACGTTAAAGATATCATTTCAGGGATTATTTTGGTTGAACAGAGTTTTGCCCTCTCTAGTCTGATTTCACTCTCAATCTGCAGAATATTTATATTTAATGCTGTTGTACCTGAGAACAGCACTTGATTTTCACACAGACAGCACTCCTTGTTTTAAAAAGTGGCAGAAACAGGCTGTTTAAAAGAACAGTTGGACATGGCTCTTGACTGAGGTCAAACTGAAGCCAGTTTTGCATCCTGTTCTTCGTTCTGGCTCAAAGAAACCTGTTCTCCTACTGTACTTCTCCAGTTGGCATTGTTACCATATACATGGTATATTGTTTTCAAATCATACTCATTTTGCATTTTTTAAAAATCTGTGGTGATACTTGTCCTGTGCACTTTATGCACATGTTAATACTATCCTTAGCAAAGCAGTCTAAGTCTTAACACAGAACTGACTCAGACTTCTGTTGCTATTTGAATCTCCAGATCTTCTGTTTGTCTATTCCAAGGCCACTAAGTGATGGGGTGAAATTAAAAAATAGACCCCTGAATGTGACTTTAAAATGTTTCCTTAGGTGGGAATCTTTGAGAGACAAGAAGGGATCTGTTAAAATAGATTGCTCTGTATTTTGAAAGGCAGAAAGAAGACTGGAAGTATTCTTTTCTGACTTCAACACTTCAGATTTTATCTTTATTTATCATGTTCTGTCTTTATTTGTGCTCTTGTTTTATGGTCTTTTTTTCCTTTCTTTTACAGACCTTCAAAGCTCTAGCTGAAGTTGCTTTTAGCTCAGTTATATTTGTTCACATTTTAGTTAAATGTATGTTTATTCTCTCTGGGTTTTTTACTATTGTTTGGATTTTCTGCATTTTTTAGAGAGTTCAAAGAGCTTTGAGGAGTATCAATGTTACTTCTGCCTGGTTTGTTTCACTTAGGATGGCACAATTGGTGTTTGTTATGTCCTGCACTGGGCTGGGCAGACTGGATTCAGAAAGCACAGAGGCTCAACACTGAGTCATAGACCACTTTTGCTACTGGAATAAAGCACCTGCAATGGGAAAAAAATATGTCCTCATAGTCTCAGGGCAAATTTGATTCTGAATACTGGTGTGCTTTTTAAAGGTATATTGCTGCATCAGCTCTTCACAGATTGGATTCTTACGCAGATTTTATGCTAGTTTTAAATGAAAACAAATCTGACATGATGGTTATATAGAGGAAATGTTTGTGAGATCATCACCATTTTTTCCTTAAAATGGAAGTTACTCAGAAATTGTACCATATTTTGTTAAGTCACCCACCAGAAAATGGCACTTCCATTATTTCAGGAAATGCTTTTTGTTCACACCTTCATTCAGATGTGGCACAGTCATAGTTAACAGATGCTAAACTTGACCCACTTTTTGTCATCTCTGTGCAAAGACCGTATATTATTCATGCTTTTTTCTCCTTTTTTTTTTTTTTTTTATGTTTTCCATATAAATAATTCAGTGGGCTTTGTTTTCTATAAGGATGCCAGAAGTCATGTCTTGCAGATAACTCTACAATAAACAGACATTTAAATACTCTGGAAGAAACATGTTTTCTGAGACTTATAATCAAAACTGTGTTAAAATCATAAACTGTTATGCGTCAACATTGTTATTGGTTTTCAAAGGAAGTTTAATAAACTCACCGAAGTCTCTTCAGAATAACAATTTACCTAATAGAACTGTATGCAGAAGGATTATCAAGGTTTAATGTATTGCACAGAAATGGCAAACTGGTGGAAAGAATCCATTTTTAGGATATAGGTTCCAAAACAGTGGTCTGTCCCTATGGCTCCACAGAAAGACTGGCACAACTGTTAGGACAGGCAGAATTGGTTCTATCTTTCAAAGACAGCTTTTCGGTGTGTATAGCATAACAAAACTAGGGAATACTTTATTTACATGAGGATTTTTGTTTCCAAAGTGTTCTTTTTAATGTTATTGCAGAAATGAGTGCTGTGTCTTTGTAATCCAGGTATCCTATAATTGTTTGGGGGAAGTGGGGTAGAGGTGTCTTTAAGGTCTTGAATAATTTTTGGAATTTCTATTGAGGTGGTAAGCAATTACTTAAGGTAAGTAATTATTCCCAAGAAATCACCTTGTATTGGAGGGTTTCATAACAGTTACAGAACATAAATAGGTTCTAAGAACTTTTTAATTATTATTGATGTTTATAACAATACTTTGATTTTCAAACTGCAAGAGTCAAGTTTTGAGAAGTAAAATTATTGAAATTAGCTCATTTTCTCTATTTTCTCTGCAAAAGCAGGAGTTATGAAGGTCATGTGGCAGACAATAGTCCTAAAAGTGTGCAGAGTTTGCTGCTGGAGCACATACTGAGGAAAAGCATATATAATTTTATCCTGTAAGGAATCAGTTTGCGTCACTTTGTTTGACTGAATGGTGGTTGTCTTTGTGCTTCTCATAAATTGTGAAGATATTTTAGTGGTTCTGGTTTTCTGAAGGCTTATTCTACATTCCAGTCTCTAGGCTGAAGAAGGAGTTGCTCAGGAAGGGGTACCAGGCTCATAATACATATGTTTGCAAAGTATGTAAATTAAAATAGTGGTTAGCATTATGGATTAAAAACTCAGTTTAACAGTTGTTGTGTAGAGAGATCTGGGATTTTTGAACATCAGTCCTAGGAATCTCCAAACTCAATCACCTTTTGTTGTTACAGTGTAAAGCATTTAATTGATTTGATGTCATGGATTCAAGAGCAGAGAGAATCTTGAAACGTATTATCATAGAGATGTTTCAAATTACTTTGTAAAATTTAACATTGCAGTAAGTGGAAGTAGAGCTTTTTATGTTACTTGTGCTTGTTCTAATTAAAACAGAACAAGTGTTTTAATTCAGAGCTGTAGTGTTCGAGTCAACAAATTAACTGAAATTAAACATTCCCTAGGAATATAAAGTACAAACATTGAATTTGGGTTTCTTGTGCTCAGTTGTAGCTGTAATAAATGCCTTGTGTGAATGGATTTTTGTAATTAATAATTTTCTTTCTGATCTCTGACATTTACAGAACAACTGACAATACAACGGACAATGCACAGTGTGTATTCTGATGATATTTTGTGTGCTGTGACATGGTTTTGTCATGGCATCTGAGACTGAAAAGGCCCATGCTCTCCTCCAGACTTTCAGCACAGCTTCAGTTATTTCCAGTCTAGGTTTGGGGATATTCTGCTTTGTAGCAGACAGACTTCTGCAGTTTTCCTTCATTCAGCAAAATGACTGGCTCCGAGCCTTCTCAGATAATGCAGTGCACGGTATACTGGGAATGTGGTCCTGGGCAATAGTGATTGGACTCAGGAAGAAAAGTGACTTCACTGAGGTGACTCTGGCTGGCTTCCTTGCCTCTGTTATTGACGTGGACCACTTCTTTCTTGCTGGTTCGCTCTCGCTAAAGGTAAGCATTTTATTTCTTTATCACTGTTTAAAAGTTCCAATAATTTCTTCAAGTACATTCTAATAGATATATGGAAATTGTATTTATATGCACTTATTATGATTTTAAAAGCCATAAAAATATTTTACACATAGTGTTAAGTTTCTGCTATTTAGAAGCTTCTGGAAAAAAGAGTTCTGGAAGCCCTTGTATGTGCTCTCCTTCGTGTAGTTTCCTTGTTATCCAGGTTAGGCAGTTGAGTGCTGCCTTGCACACTTTTGTGTGTAAGGTGGATTATTCCTTTTCTGCTTACAATCAGGGATAGAAGTATCTGAAAAGCAGATGATTACTGTTTGATTTCATTCAGTCTCTTTGAGTAGTACATTTGGTTCCCATGCACAATCACCATCACAGTGAAAATGTATTTCCTCGCTTCCTGTGTTTCAGTCTGTCCCATTGCCTCTTGCCATGTCAGTGGGTACCATGAGCCTGGCTCTCTTCCTTTATGCCCACCCTTCAGCTTGGTTGATTAATGGACCCTGTAATAGTAACATTACAGAGTAGAATTTAAATCTCCAATTATTCTCATGTATTTTCATGTTTTAAAATCAGTAAATGCAAGTAATTAATGACTGGCTATTAGAAAGTGTTGTTAAAATTGTATTGCTACTTCTTCAAGCATTTGGGATGATTGCCAGTATTTTTTTCTTAATTGTGAACACTAGATGTCCCTCTTCACTGATGTCTGTTGGGAAAATTGTGCTGGGAAGTGTTCTTTCTGCTGCTTTCAGAGAGGCAAGGTTAAATATTCTTACACTTTACATGATGGAGAACATTTGTGTATCCAAAACAAAGTAAATTATTGTAATTTTGTGGCTTAAATTTGTTCCTGTGTTGTTTCAGTACACGAGCAGCTAGCAATCAATTTTCTAATCCAGGCTACTGTTGTTGGCAGTTAGATCTTGTTTTCTTATTCTTTAAGATTATTCTGCAAAAGACAGGTGGTTCCTATGCTTTCCCCAAAAATCAGACATGCACAATGTGGACACTGGAATTGTAGTCCTTTCACTGGCCAAAGTTATTTAGCTGTGGTAAGAAGACAAGAAGTCAAAATGGGTTTTCAGAGTGATTTGCCTACAAACTTCTTCCCTTTCCATATGTTAACTGGGCTAATAAAGGATGTTTACCTGTGAAACATATGCAGTGTAGGTCCCTTGACTCTTACTGCAGTAACAGCATTGCAAATTGCAAAGCCACTGCTTTACAAAAACTCTCTTCTCAACCGAAATAACTTGGAAAAATAGAAATCTTACAGGGCTTGATTTGTGTTTTCTAAACCTCATACTGTTTTACTGGATTTATGTTTTCTAAACCTCATACTGTTTTACTCCTCTCCACTGGATTACCTTTTGCCTGAATTATCTGTAAAGCTTCCTGTCCCAAGCCATGAGTAGTATTTTAGGTGACACTTCTTTAGAGCCAAATAACAGATTAATTCCTTTCAATCGCACATAGATATGCCTCTGTCTTGTTTAAAATGTAACCTGTTACAAGTTTTACGTTTTCTTGCCAAGCCATCAGAGTCTCTTTGGTTCATGATGTCACATAATCCCCATAAACTTTTCTGCAGTGTGTTATCTGTCAAACCAGAGCTAATTGTAGTGTCTGATTTTTCTTTCCTTAGTTTAATATGATGAACCTCTTCAACTTCATGTAATTACCTTCTGTAATTTCAGGCTGTTTTCAATGTAATTTATTACTTCATGGGATACTTTTTTACTGTGTATTTTTAGATACTTTTTTACTATGCATTTGTTAGTTACAGTCCCATTCTTCCTCCTTAAATTTCAGGATTGACTGTAACTGATTTAAGAGACTACAATGTTTACGGCTTTTGTAACAATAGTATTTTTCACATTACCCCACGCAATTGCCTGTAAAGCTCTTCATCATCACTTTTAAATCAGATGTGGGTTAATTTTTTTAAGTAACCTTTCTATGCAGCAAAAGGCAGTGTTGCCTTCTCCCTCCAGCTGCTGCCTTTGCACTACTCCAGTCGTACTTCTGTTTCTGCTGACACAGCTCATGGCCTGAATTGGTCTGTTTTTCATGGTCACCTTTATTTTTTTGGAGTATTCAGGGTAAATACCTGTGGTGTTTGCATGTTTGCTTTGATAAATACTTGTGTACCAAGTACCTTGTGATCGGCCCTTTTGCCCACATTATTTTTGCAACAAGTATCAAATCCAGAACAACTTCACTACTTGGAATTTGTAGTGCTTTGTGTTCCATGTGGTTTTTACTGTGTGCACTAGTCTGAAAGACTCCAGGAACCAGTGTTTGAAGAACCTGTCTCACTGACTAGCTCTAAAGGTCATAGTTGCTGCAGCCTCTTATGATCAGGATTGCTAACATGGCATGACAGGCTTCTGCCAGTGTACCCCAGTGAGGTCAGACCCTCATCTGGCAGAACAGACCTGCAGAAATCACTGTATTTGCCAGTCAATGGCAAACAAAATTCTGTCAGCAAACATACACTACACAGCTGTTCATGTGCCACTGCTGACCAGCCTGGACTGCACAGGAATGCATCTGCAATTGAAGAATGAGCTTTGCACAAACACGGCTCATATAGAGTTGAATGTGTTGCTATATTGTTAACATAATTACTGTAATATAACAATATAATATCTGTTACATTGAATATGTTACTATAAACTCAGGACTTCAGGCTTGTGAAACATCACCGACTATGGGTGAGGGAGCCTGTGTTGCTACATAACATCCATGGTGCCACTGTGAGCAAAGAATTTGCGTGGGTTCTCCTGCATGCGAGTGTTGTCTCCTGTCTCCAACTGCTCATTGCAGTGTGTGAGAGGGGCTGGAGGAGCAGGAACTTCAGGATGATCTTGCACCTGATTGAACATGTAGGCAAATGGAAAAGGTGGTGAATAAATTCTGTTTGCCACTTTTTCCATGAGGTTTAAGGCAGAAAATTGTACTAACTTCAATTTTTGTTTTTCTTTAAGATCGATTGATTTCTAAATGCTAGCAGATTTTCCTGTTAGGAGAAAGAGGGTTTATATTGTCAGGCAGAACTACCTGTCTGTCTCTTGGGCTTGGCAACTCAAGGATGACAATGTTCCTTCAGTCACAGAATGTAAAATTTGGAACAGATTATTCTTGGGCAACAGCATTTCAGAAGCCTAACAGCTGTATTGCAATTTTAATATAGGGTTTTCTCTTGCTAAAAGTAAACATGCAGGTTTGCTGTATGAACAACCCTGCCATCTAAAATTTGTTGGAAAAACACTTAAGCATCACCTTCCCAAAACTGGTTTAAAGATTGGCACCAATACTGCTGAACTGTGTACATAAGTAACATTAAAAATCGCCTTACTCCCTGTGTTGCTGTTGGCACCTTACCTTAACAGGGCAGAGGGAAAAGGCTAATTTAGACTTTGCTACTGATTTTTTCAAAGTGCAGAAATAGAGACCAGTCAATAGGCTATCTGCCAAAATATATCACTATTCAGGTTTTTTCAAAATTGAGCTAGTATGCGCTTTTAAGGCTCTTGTTGACAGTAAGAAAAATCTGACTCTTTGTGTCAGGTGATAAACAATTTCCCCATTACAGATTTTTCTTCCTTAATTCACAAATAATCCTCTTGTATGAAACAGAAATCAAGTTTTAGAAAATACACCTTTTGCACCAGCTTAAAGAAGTTTAAAGTTGTTGAAACAGTGAGATTTTCAATCACCTCACCTGATCCTGAGTCAAGGTGCATGTGGTGGGCTGGTAAAGGGCAAAGCTTTCTTCAAGTCTTTTAATATTGGGTTTGGTTTAAAGCACAGGCTGTGATATTCCAAGGTAGTCCATAACTTCCCATCTCTGTATTACTTGGCTAAGGCTACACTACAGTTTCCTTGCAGAGAGGACAGCATTCCAAGCATTTGTCTGAATTGTGCACGAAAGTTTGAAGGAGCTGTTCCAGAGTCCCACTGCCAGGTACTCCTGCTGTTGAGCCCTGCAGCAATTAACACAACCAAAGAAGGAGTGTGTTGGCAATGCTCTTGTTTGCTTTCTGCAGTAGGTGCAGTGAGGGATTGTCCAACACTGTAGTCAGGTACACTGTCCAGCTACTTCTCTGGTGCCTGTTACAGTCCTTCCAAATGTTCTCCAGTATCTGAATTGTGCCAGTTAATCCTACATCAGCACCTGTATAGATCGTTAAGTATAGTGCAGTCATTTCTCTTGTGCTTACAGAGAAAAGAATCTACTTATTTGTTGCATATTTGTCAAAAATATTACATTTCTTTTACTGTGTTTGAATTTCTGGCAGTGATTCTTGCTGCTGCTAGTAAGTACATACACAGAATATTTTCTCAAGTATGGACATTAAATTTACATTATTACTTCATAAAATGGCTAAATTGAATCTCACTAGTGAGGCATTCACCTTATTAAAATCAAATATCAGGCTTTGAACTGAGTTAATGTTAAACAAGTTGTTTATACAAAAAAACAGTCACAAGTGTTTCATATGTTGCCTTCTGAACTTTGTTTTGCCTGTCCATGACAAATACCATCTCAAGAAGATCAAAATACATCTAATTTTGATACAATAGAAACATTTTTTATTGTATTGAAAATTACTGTCTTGTTTTAAACATTATCCAACTGAAACAGCTTTATGTGTGGTAACTGTAGTAAAATATAGAATGTATTTTTTAAAATAAATGCCATTAAAGCATACGATTTATTTCAAGTAAAGCATATTAAATATTTCAAGTGTATTAGGTGGTTGTTTTCCTTTTATTTATCTAGAAATTAAATACATATAATTAGTGCAGCAGATTTTACAAGTTCCTGGATACCACATGACTATATGACAAATAGAATTTCTCTTCCTTCTTGTTTTGCTGTCAGTAATGCTCAGTAGGATGCATGATTCATATCATACAATGGAGAGATAGGGCAGCACACAGCTCTCATGCATAAAATAGTCATATTACTGATTTTGATTATTTACAGTGGAAAGAAATGTTTTTTTCTTCGTGCTTTCATTTAGTCACCTCACAGTACACCTGTAGACATCCATGGCACTTTTCTTCTCCTGTCACAATTGTCAATTATATTTTTCTTTCCCTCAGGCTGCTCTGACCCTCCCACGGAGACCACTTCTTCATTGTTCTACCGTGATTCCCGTTGTCGCTCTGGCATTAAAGTTTATTATGCACCTTTTCAGGCTTAAGGACTCATGGTGCTTTCTTCCCTGGATGCTGTTCATATCCTGGACTTCTCATCATGTCCGTGATGGGATTCGTCATGGCCTCTGGATCTGCCCATTTGGAAAAACTCCTCCTTTGCCATATTGGCTGTATGTGGCAATTACAGCATCTTTACCTCATCTATGTTCATTTGTCATGTATCTAACAGGCACTAGAGAATTAATGTCTATAAAACATGGAATCCACATTGATGTATAAAAATGATGGCTTTTGAAGGCCATTTGTATTATCACAAGAAATAACCTGTCTGTCTGTCACTGAAGGGGTTTCCTTAGGTTTCCTACACCTTCCAGGTTAGGCATTTTAAGGTTGTAGAGCCATTTACAGCCCCTGTGTCAATTTCTTGTGGTCACAGAACCTATTTAATGAATAATGATAATTTTATATCTGTGCATTCCCCTTGCAAAGCATGTGATCTCCCATGATTGCTCATGCATAGCTAGCTGATTTTTAAATTACTTGGTCTCTCTCTGCAGTAATTGCATTACATTTTACTGCCATAGTGCCATTCATCTGATCACCATTCACTTTGGATTTGTATTCTGCCTTTAGGGAATACATTTCAGCTAAATGGCATTTGTATAGCACATTTTAAAAAATGTAAAGTGCTGCATAAATGCTAAGTATTACTGGGGATTTAGTAGTGTATGGCACTTGTAAAAAAAACCATGCTAGCCTCTTGAATTTATTTGTCAAGAGTCCTCCTGGACTGTTGTACTGGACTGTTTTAAAAGAAATGCTGTCTGTATTTGACATTGTGCAGCAGTCTGTCCACACCTCTTCTAACCTGCTATAATGTAGTGTTTTCCTGAATTTTATTCCCCTGTAGTTGCTTGGTAATAAATTTGCAAATAATCACTAGCTTTGTGGTCGTGAAGGAGAAGACAGTTTGGTTGTAGCATTATTATGTGCTGGCCAAATTGGTTTTAATTTTTTCAAATGCACTACTTATGACTACTATTTAATTTGAAACTAAGGAATTTTAGTAAATATTTAAAGGTTGTGTGAGGGCAAATATTTATTAAAGTAAAACATAAACTTTAGGAAAGATTATGAAAGATATGAGAAAACAAAAATTGCTCAAAATGTGAGTTTGCTTAAGGATGTTACTAGTGTACTTGTAAATGGCATTTTCCATTAAATGCAATATCATCCTCATAACTGTAAAATAAAATGCACTGTTATTATAGAGAAATCGAAATTTCCTCATAAATAAGTTTCTTGAGGAAAATGATATTATGCTGCAAGTTTATGAGGTAGTAATTTGCACTGCAGACTATTCAGTTTTCATTTACAGAATTTCTCAGAAAAAGTCCCAAATTAAAAGTTATCTGGTCTTGCCTGACTAGACAAGACTGTCTAGACTCGTGTCTAGTTTACAGTGTACAAGTTGAGAATGTCTGTTAATAACTTTTAATTTTTTTATTCATTTAACTCCATTGCCCACTAAAGAAATGGAGCCTTAACTACTCCAGTTTGTGATGAATAAGTGTCAAAAAGCATTATTTTTATGAAAGAGCATTTATGGGATATGTGCTGAACCTAAATTGCCGGGGGTGCCCAATATAGGTGATGTTAATACTACATTTACATTAGTAAATATGTATTAGTATAAAGTAAAAAAAAAATAAATTATTAGTTGGGATGACTGGCTTACTGAATAACTGGACACCTTCTGTGGTTCTTTTGCAGCACACTGTCCTAATTATGGGAAGTGTTTCACCCCTTTAAAATGTGTCTGTGCACCAAAAGAATAGTCTCTGCATAGTTTGTTCTTCATGTTAGAAATGTGTGCTAATGCAAACCTGTCTGAGAGTACAGAGGGCTTGTTAAACCTTTATTATAAAACTTATAAAATGTTTCTCTCTTGGAAAGGAGATTGCAAAAGCAGAACATTCCTTAAAGGATTATCCTCATTTATGGATTTCTGTCTACTACAGTTTTCACAGAAACAGCAAAAGAAATGCCTTGCTTTAGATCCCTCAGAGCAAGAACTGTCTTTTATCCAAAGGCATGATGGATTGCTAGAGGAGTACTGCTGATTTATTTACTTTTATCCTGTATTTTAGACTACAGGCTATAAAATGCCAATAATGAATATATTTTGTGCAAGGAATGAACACTGAAGTCTGTGTAAAAAGTTTTCTGTATTCTTGTTTCATGGTATAATATTTGTATAATTTTGTGCTTTATCCAGGTTTGTTGCAAACGGAAATGTATATAGTTGCAAAGTGGAGAATTGCACTTTCTCACTTTTAGATTGTGGCTGTAGCATTTTTGGTAACTTTATGTCCACCAATGGTCCTTAAGATTGGTACTGTACTCTTCTAGCTATTTTTAAGGATCAGTTAATGGGGATGTCTTCAATAGTTTAAAACAACATTTTCATTCCCTGTATTTCTAGCTATTTTTGTGTGAGTTTTTACAATAATTGTTAGGTGTATTCAGAATACTATTTTTTCTGGTCACGTTCTTACACCAGTTCTACCACAGCAGTGGGTGAACACACTTGGGTGAACCACAGATGTGTTAAGGGGAACAGCAAGCACTTGCAACATGTGACTTCCTTCTCTCTCCCTCGAACCATACAGGGCAGTCTCACACCTCAATCTGACATTTAGGCAGTGTTAGGTGAGGCAACTGGCAACTTTTTGAGGTAAATTGAAATGTTGCATGTAGTGCTGTAATTTGTGTTTAGGCAGAGCAGAGAACAAAGGAGAACTTAAGTGTTTGTTTCAGCCTGTTTGTCACAGGCACAGTGGGAGCTTCAGGCAAGGTTTATTAGAGAAGCCCCCCCGATTGACTCATGAGGCACAGAAAGGACCCTCTTGCTTTCTGAACTTCTCAGAGATGTGTCTGTGTATGGATCCAACCTTTGCCCCAGACTTTGCCAAGAGTTTGTGCCTAGGGCTTATACATGCAGAACTGAACCTTTATGCAACTTTGTCCTACGGAGTTAAGAGTGGCAAACCAAATATATTTCTATTAAAATAAATTATTTTTTATTATAATGATTAGACTAAAAGATTTTTAATCAAAATTATTTATTACACAGTATTGGTAGCTATAACTACCAGTATAGTGCAGTGTGCTATTTTTGGAGCAATATTGAAGCGATTATATTAAAGCAATTCTATGAAAGCAATTATGTCAAAGCTAGCAAAAGCAGTTATTAAGTAGAGATTGGTGTTACTCAGCCATACCAATGACCATGGGCAAATCTCTTTCTCTCCAGGGCTTGAGGTGGATCCCCACTCAAGGAAGAAATCTGCACACTCTCCAGAAAGGGGCATATCATAAGACCATCCCATTAAAAAGTGGGACTAGGCCATATGTTTCCAGATCAGCTGTGTCAGCTCAGCATCTTTAGATCAGTAGTAGGATTTGGTTTTCCTTTATCAGGTATTTTGCCAGGTCTGCCACAGCTTCACCTCACTGTCAGGATGTTTAACTCTGGGACTGACGAGTCAGGCTGGTTTCAGCATTATTCCACACCAAAAGCAGCAGGACACCCGCTTCTCCATTCATCACTGGTAGCTTGGCAAACAGGGCATTGTTAGAGTTGTTTTACCCCCCACTCCAGGCAGAGTATCCTGCTGCACTGTGTGACCCAGGAGATACACCTGCCTCTTACAGGTGAATTACCAAACAATTTATTTCTGTTTTTTAATGTACATTTCAAATTTATTGGTATTTTCAACTATGCATTGATGCTTGCCATGTGTAACAAAACCATGACAAAAATAAACCTACGTGCTAAAAACATAATGACTTTGTGCTCTACTGCATGTGTTATTATAAAGGGTAAAGGAGAATGTGAAAAAGCGCATGAAATACACAAAAGGTGGTTTACAAACTCAAACTAATGATTTTGTGCACAATGTGTGATACGTATCACTAAAATATTAGTTATTTCAGTAGTTCACTTAGTGTGCCAATCTAAACTTTTTTAATGTGTTTTCAAGAGGCACTTGAAGAAAGTGTGAGATTTTTCTGACCTACTTTTGTTTTGGTTTTGCTTTTGTTTTTGTTTTGTTAGAACTATGCTCCTGTATTCCTACTTTAATGAATTGCTGCATTACAAAGTAGGTAATAATTGCCAGGTCAAAGGAAAAATGTTAAACTGTTCCTTCTCCCCAGTCCTGTAGAAATAAGACAAAATTTCTTGTAATTCCCTCGTGACCATAACAGGATGAGTGAACACATTTCCTATCAGTTTATATTCTAGTTTAAAGTCTTTTCATGTGACTAGTTGTACTACTTTTTTCTACAGTGAATTATGTGGTATCATGTCCCTTTAATTAGTTGTTGCTAAATAAATTATTCATAACTGGTACCATGTCCCAAGGAAAGTGGTGGTAAGTTTGAGTTAAACTGAAATAGTTTCTACAGCAGGCCATTAGTATTGGCTTATTATGAAAGGAACACTTTGTTTGTTAACGGACATAAAGGTCCAGAGAGAAAAGGTAAAAATCCAGTCTAAAGGAAATGTTAGTACATAGTTAATTGTGAACACCAGTATTTTTATTCCAGCAGTTACTGTCAGTATGAAGCTAAGTGATGAAATGCATCAGAAGAGAACATTCCTGTTTAGGTAATTGAGGCAATCTAAATTCTGTCAATTATCTGTATTTATTCAGGGCAGAAGAATTTTGTATTCTAAGCGTTACACACTGGGCTTTGATCAGCTGGTAAATTTGAGTTCACAAACTGGATTTTGTTTCATTGCTACAGACAGACCTTGTTCTGAAGCAGAAGAAGAGCTGTCAAGTTGTACCTTTGCATTCATAACTAAAAAACAGGAGTAACTTCTCAAAATAATAAATTAGTACCTTCAGTTCTTTCTTAAAATTTCCCAAATTTTACATCCTCTACATTGAATTATAAATTTGAATGCTGTGTTGTAGGACCATCTTCTGTTACTTAAACCCTCTACTGAAGTTAAGTAGTACTTCAATTTATAAATATATGTGTGTGTGTGTGTTTATATCACACACTGATCTTTCCTTCTATATTCACATATAATTCTTCATTTGCTTAATCTAATTTTATATTGATTTTTCCTGGGGTGAGGAGGAGTGTTTACCTCAGCGATGGGGAAATCCAGGTGTGCTACTACCTAGCAAAAATGTTTTAGAGCAATGTAAAGGAAATCTTCAGAATATTGAAAACTAGAAAAGAAATTGTAATGTATTCCTTTTGATGGAAATGTTAAGTAGATTTCTAGAAAATTTGTAAAACCAGATTTGTTTAGTCAAAACTATTTGACTGAAAACATTTGAATTAGTAAATATGGGTGAAACAACCTGTGTGAAAATTGATTTGTATAATGAAGCTGTTGCAGGGGTGATTGACCAAGACCCTGAGTGCTGTTGCTATATCCACCACAGAAACAATGCTTCTGACAAGGAATGTTGCTAATATCCCTGGAGCTTTCCTCAAGTTGCAAAGGGAATTCAATCTTACTTTGATCTCATTTTTTCTCTTAGAAATTGCAAGCCATTGAGCAAGGGGTCCTGGACTGGCATGGAGTAATTTCCTTGAACTCATTCACAACAATTTTTACAGATGAGCCAGATAACCTGGTAGCTGTGAGTTTTAGTATGGGAATGTAGGAAAGAAATTAAAGATAGGAAATACAGTAGTGGCATAAGTAATTTAGAAGGTTATAATGCTGCTAGTTTCACTTTCACATTTTGGTTTAAATTGGTGATAACTACTTTTTATATATTCCTGCCAACAGTTTAGTAGCAAATTTTGTGATGACTGCTCTAAAAATATGATTCAAGTAATAAGGGTATTTCCAACAAAATCGTGTCTTTTTGTTCCTGTAACTGTATAAAATACATAGATGCAAGCACTCTGATGACTCCTAGTCTTACTGTGGAAACATGGTTGTGTCTGGGAGAGTTCCAATACAGAATGCTTTAGCTAGCAAAACCTTCTAGCACATGTAATTTTTGTTTCATTAGTCCATGTAGAGATAGATCTTCCCCTCTGCTGGTTGTGTTCTGTTAAGGTGAAAGTTTGAGTCATTTGCCAGCATCTTCTGGGTGAGTGCCTTGTATATCAAACATAAATGAGCAAAGCAAAGGTACTTACGTCATTAAAATGTATAGACGTAATTTATGTATAATTTTTCCTTTAAAAATAATTTAGCATGCGTTTGCATCATGCATCTTGCATTTAAATATCTATAAAAATGTTGAGCAAGCTATATTTCTTGTAATTTTATGTGGCTACAGAGACATCAGCAGTGTTTCTTGCACTTTCCTGGTGCCTGACTTGCCTCCAGTTGCATGAAAAGCATGATTCTGCTTCAGTGTACCAGATACCTCATCTGGGTGCAGCAGACTAAGTAGAAGACATCTTTCTCACAGCAAACCATGTTAGAGACCCCTTTTTATTCAGTGTATAGCTACTCAAGTCTGTTCAATGGTGCTTAAAATGCAATCTATCTCTTCCTAGAACAGATGTATACTTCTGGTGTACTGAATTGCATTCCAGCTGTCACAGATTGTATTAACTAGATTGCAGCTAACTGTAATTGGGATTGTAGATTGAGTCTATCTTCTGTAATTCACATGACTTCCTGTTGTTCAAGAAGGAAACTTCTCTCTTCAAGGACTATTTTGTCCAAGATATTCTTTGACACATAAGGAAACATATAAAGGTGAAACAAGGCAGTTCTCATAAGGCACTGATTCTGTGCTTGCTTCTAGACCAATATATTTCAGAAAAGGGATGACCAAATTTTTAAAATTAATTTTAGATTTTAAAATACAGATCAAGCATTTATTGTAAAATCATACAATTTTCTACATCCAAATCTGTCCAAAGCCAGGTGTTTCTCTCACAATTGCAGCTAGTTCACTTGCCCCAGCTCGTGTTACAGGCATGGCTGCAGTGCCACGTTTGTGTCATTCAGTGGCAGAGAGGATAAGGCGAGGTCTTCCCCTGGTGCTCTGGCCCACGTGGGCTCCCAGGATTGCTCAACAACCTGACATTATTGCTTTTCTGTTTGTTGGGTTTTTCCTTAATGTTAATCTGAGATGTTACACTTGAGAGGCAGCGGGCATTGGCCAAGTGGCGTAGGACCCCGCCTGTGGAGCCGGCTCCTCCTCTGAGGACGCCGGTTTGAATCCTGGAGGAACTCGCTGTCGCTGTCCGAGCGTGCTCGGCCGTGGCAAGATGAACCTCAGGAGTAAAGGGGGTGGGGCCAGTTCCGCGCACACTGTGCCTCACCTAAAAAATCCATTGCGCAGGCTTATCCCAAGATCTTTGTTCGCGAAGTCCGGCCAACAACAGCAGCTGGTTCATTTGTCATGGTGAGATTTGCAGTGCTACATCTTTGCTTCAGTTTTCATTTATTTCCTTGAAAAAAACAGTTTATTCTAGCTCCAGTGTATGGGGACTTGGAATGTGAAATTTGTTAAAAATTAGCACCTCTTTCTCCCTTGAAACTTAATTTAGAAGAGGCTCTACTTGGGTATCCTCCAGCAGAGCTTGTATTAGGTACTGTCAGCCTCTCTTAGTGGCAATTTATACAAGCCGATCACCCAGTGCTGTCATGATAAATATTTATTGCAGTTAGAAATCTCTGCTGCTGCTCTCCAGCACTGCCAGGGAGATGTGGGTTGCTCTCCCTGCTGCCGTCTGCACACTCACTGCAAAGGAGTGCTGGAGGGGGGCAGCCGTGGCTGCAGCTGGTGCTGCGTGGGGCTCCATGCTTCAGGGCATTCTCTGAGGGTTAAACCTGCTTCTGTTACAAAGAAAATGGTGAGTTAGGAAAAAAAAAAAAGGGGGGCGGGGGGTTTCCCCTAATGAATTTATGGCACTGAAAGTCTTGTTGAATGATCAAATTTCTTGAAAACTCGTTTCAGATAAGAAAACCAGTTTAGCAGTGACTTGATTTACAAGTAAGTATATTCTTGCTGTCTGTTTAAAAGCTGTGAATGTTGGCACATTTCCGTGGTTCTCTGTTGCCTGGATTAGTTTTGCAAAAAAGGCAGTGTTTTCTTAGTTATCAAGTTTTGAGCATTTCCCTTCTTCATAGGGAACAGATACAGAGGTTTGGAAATGTTGACTACAACCTTTTTTGCCTTTGTCACATATTCACAAGCATTCACCTGTCATACTTACGAAAGGTATTCAACAAAAGCTGGAAAATGTTTCAGACTAGACATACACTCAGTATTTCATCAGTCTGTCCAAATGGCTTACATAGCAGGCTGTAGGTGAATCTTGTCTGGAAGAGTTAATAATAGCATGAAAAAGTTAATTGAAAATCAAATCATTGAACACACAGTTGCTTTGCTCCAGCTTTTTTCTTCACCCAGTTATTCTACCTCCCTGTCTTGCAGAAGGACTGGCCTTTTGGTGAGTTTGTTCTCATTGCCACACAGTGTAGCCACACTTCAAGTTCATGTGATAGATGAAAGGTTTCAAGTGCACAGGTGAAGGTGAGTTGAATGGTTGTGGCAGAATGCTCTGTTCCTTGGTGGTATGTGATACCAAGTAGGGGTGGGGGAAGCATCTCTCAAGAGGATTAACATTGATTGAAGGTAGAGAATATATTATTTCCCTGGCACTGGTGATACTTCATTATGCCAGTATATTTCCAGTTTCCTTGGCAGGAGTTATTTTATTGATGGAGGTAGAAGCTTTGGTTTTCAGTTGAGATTCCAGCTGATTTGACACACTGATATGGTTACATCTACCGAGGTAATAAACAGTGTTCTCTGTGTAATGAGAAGAGCTTATACTAAAATTTTCCATGTTTGTGCTCTATCTACACTTATTAAAAAATGCAACAGAATACTTTCCATTGAACATATTGTCTGAATACACTCATCCTGTCATGCTTACATGGAGTGTTTGCTATTTCTGCTTACTCTCTATCCCAAAGTAACACATACTTGCAGGCCTATATCTGCTTCACAGGGAAGGAAAGGATATGCAGAGTAACATACAGGAGAAAATTTGGTTTACCAGTGTTCTGGAAGCTTTCATTTATGCTTGTAAAGTCAAAATAGCCAAGCAAAGATGTTGTGGGATATAAATAAAATACATTTCAATGCTATCAAAGTTCTATCCCTTCATATTTATCGAAGTAAAATTTCTCTGCCACTTGTTTTCTGTACTCCAGTCCATGACTTGTCCTTTATTTCCTCTATCTTCATGACTCTCCTGGTGGTAGCATTTATCTACAAGGTGCTTTTTAAGAATTATCCAATCTCAGTAGGTCCCTGATTAGTTTATAGGAGGAAAAGAGGTTTATCTAATATGAACAAGTGGGGGAGCTGGACCAACATATGTGTTCAAAGATAAATTCTTCAAAGGTGAAGAAGTAGAGCTGACTGGAGACTCTTATGATTAAATGTAGTTTTCCAAGAAAATGACTGCTGTAGAGAGGAGCTTGTTTCAAACTATGTAAAGACTAGCTTGGAGTTTCATGGTTAAATGGTATATATGAGTCACTTCCTGCTAGCTGATGTAAAGTGATGAAATAGTTGGGTTTTAAAACTGCAGAAACAGAGCAGGTTTTGCAAACAATTTATCAATGCCAGGAAATAGGATTTGGAATAGTGATGAGGAACTAAGATAACAAATTCACTTGCCAGAGTAAATCACCTCCATGCCTCAAGTTAGTCAATAAATACAAATGTGCAGGTCTCTTTCTCCATCTAAGTATTTGATGGACTGGAAACCACTGGATAATTTGGGGGAAAAAAAAAAAGGCACTGAGAGAGATTACAAGAAGGCAGTGTGTATAATGTCCTCTGAAGGGCACAGAACCTCCCCTGGGCAGGATGGCCAGCATTTACTTGAAAGATTTGTCCCTTATTGCCATCGGAGGTTTTTTTTTGTTGCAACCCAAAGACTGGATCTCTGAAGAAGTGAACAGGTCAGGGAGGTCTGTCTTTAACTGGAATCATACAGTCAGTGATACTTCAGTGTAAATGAGATTAAACAAAAAAGCATATTTGCTTGCCCAACCTCAAGTGGTTAATATAACCTAAAAGATATTTAAGTGCAAATTTTTACCTGTATATTTCTGTGAAACAAATTTGATCTGTTATATCTGTTCAGGCTTGATTTGTTGGCTGTGAGATGAGCTTGGTTGGCTGTGCTGGTTTCTTGCAAATGAGAAATATTTGCTGCAAATGAGGAATACTTGGTGGTAACATTTCTTTAAGTGAAATTCAGGAGAAAAGCAGACTGAATCCAGCAACCAAACCCCTTCCCGGCATTAGTGAAGGAGAGCCACAGAAACAGTATATTATTAATAACATCCTTATTAATAATTTATTTGATCTGGGTTGTGAAGGAAGGTTTTGGTCACTCATTATGTTAGCTGTTGTGTAACAGTAAGACAATCTGTGCCAAGGTAGTCTTACAATGCAAATAGTCTGCTTTATATCATGTAGGAAACATTTAACTGTAAAAGTAGGAAAATAGAAGAAGTGATTCTGGTCTTGTATAAGTTCAAGCAACAGACTTTATAAATGTAAATTAGAACTAATAACTGCAAGTTAGTATTTCTTTTTTCAAACTGTTGGTGTTCCCCATACCCTTTGAACTTGTGAAATTCGTGCATCTGCAATTCCAAAAAGAGAGCAACCAAAAGTAGTCCCATGCTTTTTTTTTTTTACTTTTGAAAAATTCTCATTAAAAAAAAATTAACTACCTCTTCCTCAGACAGTGGCATCATGGAGGAGGATAGGAAGGATATGGATCTGATTCATGCATCATTTTACTGTTCAAAAATTTACTCTGTTGGTAAAGTACAGTCTTTTTCAAACCATGGCAGATCAGATTTTCTCCAAATGAGGCAGTAGAAATTAACTCAGCTGCAGTCCTGTCTATTGTGTTATATCATAATATGTGATGGAATTTTACACTGAAGTCCTTTTGTACCTTTCTGTGATAAAAAAGAACTTAAAAAAATTACAAAGGCATGGAGTAGAAGCTGTTTGTGATGACCACTCCTTGCATGGTGAATTTCCCCACTTCTGCCAAGCTGCCTAACAACTCTGGAGACAGAATGGACATTGATAGGAAATCTGTGCAGTGACCCGAGTTGAAAACATTCCACACCCGTTTTGCAGTCAGTGAGTCACAGGACCTGTTCACAAAGGATAGATTCTTCATTAGTGTCATCCTCAGAATTCTTCTGGGCTAAGAAAAGCAAAAGAGGAGTCTTGGCCTGCAAGGGCTTTAAAGGAATTGTGAATTCAGCTCTGAATGAGGAACGAAGCATACTGTGAGATTTAAGAGTACAGCAAAGTCTCAGAGCTGTGAGAGGACCATGAGCTGTTACCTGGCAGATGTGAGGTCATGTGAAGTTGTATAGAAGTCCCAGTGCTAGTCAAATAACAAAAATGTAACATGATGGTTTAGAAGACAAAGTTTCATTTCGTGGTATAAACAAGGTCTGCAAGAGATCACAGTTCATGGTTATTAATGACTTCACAAGCTACTGTGGCAGTCAATGAATTCAGGTCAGGAAAAGAGGGTGCAAGGCTGCTGGTCCTCATGCGCTGGTGCAGTGCGCTGCACATGCTCTGCACGGACCTCTGTTAGCATAACCTTGTGGAGCAGTTGTGTTTGCACTTGTTCCTGCATAAGGCTCCTGTGCCCATAAACATGTTTTCAGACTAAGTGGAAAACCAGAACATCTGTATATTTATTTATGTTGGTAGAAAAGAGCAACAGCCTTTTTTAAAAAACTTGATTTAAGGCGTTGCCATGGGACATTTGTCATGTTTTCTTGTCCCTGTGTATATACGATGTTGATTTTTAAAAGATAGGGAGGTCAGAACAGATGCTCAGAATACATCTTGTCCTGAAATCCAAATTCAAGCTTTTTAGGAATTGGGATAAGCAGGTTAGAAACAGATCATCATGCTGATTCAGATGTGTGTCGCCAGATACTGCCTCTGTAAGACATGAGTTTTCACGTGTTTGTGAGTAGACCTTCTATCTATCCCCCATTTTGATTCTTGCCTTTTGGAATCAAAATAAGACTCATTTCCTCATTCAAAAAGTCAGCTAAGGCCTATGACAAAAAAAACTTAGGGGAACCTGGTCTTTGGCTCCCAGCTTTGTCATGACAAAAGCCAAAGTCTCTTGGGAGGCAGAGCTAGAATGAGGCTGTTTGGACATTGTAAGTGGCTCCATTTCACATTTTTCACTTGGTTTCAAGAACAACTAAGCTATGTAGTCAAGAAAATACATTTATTTTTTAGTTAATAAGGAAGCATGCAGAATTACTAGCCTGTGTTCTATTCAGAAACATGAAGGCCAATGTATTTATTTCCTGTGTGTGCCTCTCAGCATCAGGTTTTCTCCTGAGTCAGTCAGCTTTGGAAAATATCTGCCATTTCTCAGCACCAATCCTGTGGTCCTCTAAATGATGATTTTTTTATTTTTTTTTTTAAGATAGTGACTATGAAGAGAAGAGTCTTCCGTTTGTCCTTTTGCTCACTGCCTCAATGAATTAGGTCCTTCTTCTAATGCTGCATAATATTATGTCAGCCTTAAATGTCATACTGGATGTACAGAAAGGGTTATCATTTGGCTGTCTTTTGTTGATCAGAACATGCCATTGGAAGCCAAGTTTTCCAGTTCTCTTGCAATAATGTACTCCTTGGCAGTCTTGAAGAAAGTTCTTGAGGAGAATCCTGGGGCCCTGCTCGGGGCTGACTTCTCAGAATGGTTCAACACCTGCAACATGATCCTAATGTGTATCATGATGCAGCATTCTATCAAATGGTACTGCTTGCTTCTTCACTGATGGATTTCTGGGTGTCTGAGCCCCTAACCTTCAACATTTTCATGCCCATCTTCCCTACAGTTTCCGTTTTCTTCCATCCACAGAGGAACAGAGTCACAGCCTCAGCCTCAGCTTTTCTCAGTTCTCACTTCAAAGAGATTTTCAGTTCTCTTCTGAATTCCAATCAGCTTCTCATCCCTGTTAGCACCTGTGCCACAGCATTCCGTCCTCCTCCTGTGGTTTGTCCTCCAAAGCCTTTCTCTGTGAGGAACACTCCCTATTTGCTGTGTACTGCTGGTAGGGGCTTTCTCTGTGCTATTTCCATTAGCGATGACTACCCACAGATAAATTTCTGGTGTGCAAGAGACAGAATGAGAGTTATACAATGAATTTTAAAGTCAGGGTGTTTATGGCAGGCACAGGGCCAGTCAATGCAGTCTAGAATGGAGGATATCTGAGGAGGTCACAGTCTTGGATTACACAAGAAATTGGAGAAATTTGAAGGAAGTCCAAAGTACGATTTTGTGAAATGAATTTAAACCAGTTTAGAAAAAAAAAAAAATTGTGAGTTGATGATTGTGACCATTTACAGAGTAACAGGAAGGACTGTGACAAGCCTGTTGCATTTACCAGTATATTAGAAGCCTTCATCAAATTAAGGTTGTTGGAAACAACAAAGATCCAAAGTTATTTTAACATGAATTATCTTGCTTTAGCAAACTGAGTCAATGGTTTAGTTGTCCTCATTGTCTGACAACAAGGACATTTTATGCTTGTCTCCACATGAGTAACTTGAGAAAGGAGGATAATAACTGAGGATATTATATTAAAATGCATATTAATTTAGAAGGAATTACAATCATTAACCTTTGCTCAAAACTTAAGGGCTCAGATCAAAAGAACTGTCAGTTTTAGCCTTCCTGGAAGTTTTACATTCACAAATAGCAGGTAGAACTTCAAAAAGGATTAAAACAAGAATTTACTTTGTTTCTCAGGATAGAAGTGCAACACTTTCTGCCTGCAGGTTCGCACTTTAATTTGAGGTCTGAATGCATTCCAAGTCAATAAAACTCTGTGCTTTCCTTCAGCTATGCTTGTAACTAATGCCACTGTCAACAGTATCAGCCCAATTCTTGGAACTGAATTTCTGGCCAGCTCCTTCTTCCTTTATAAATTGGATGGCTGCCTGCACATTCCTGTAGAGCCATAGCAAAATATTTGCTATTATTTCCTTTGTTTTTATTTTTAATTTCTCAATCTCATCAATCAACTTTGTTTCCTCATTTTACATTTTTTCCCTGTTCTATTAGGTTTAGCATTTTAAATTGTTGACATATGATACTGCCTCCCATAAAGGGGAAAGCATGTTCCGGGTCTGACACAGTCACATTGTCCTTGCTGCACTTTCCCATTGAAGTTAAAACCCATTTACTTTATTTTGGACCTATAAATGAGACCCTGAACTCTGGGGGAACATAAGATGTGAAACTTGAGTTCAAGCTGAAATAAGTAAGTTTTATTCAGTATGCTGTCGTTTGTTGCCCGCAGTAGAGGAAATAAATACCTGCAGATTCCTGTATTTACTCTGTGTTTTTGAGAACACAGCAGGTGTGTGTGTCTGAGCAACCTCCTGGGAACACTTCAACCTTGGAACATAGGAACCAGTCTTAAGAAACACAGAGTGCTTTGGATCTTCCTCCATCCCCATCACTGCTACATCTCCCTGTACTCCTTACAGACTTTTGTAATCTATATCAGACCTTTAAAACTGTGCCTGGAGATCCCATGCAAAGTATTTGCCAGAACGAGCTAATTAATTATCTCCAGGGAAGCAAAACACCCCAGTTTGCAGCATCAACCTATACAAAATCTAATGTTGACTGTGTTTCTTTACCATGTTACTCCAGTAACACCTGTCTCATTGTATTTCTTTTAATCAAGCTTGTTCCACTTCATGCTATTCTGAAGAATGTTAATGCTGCTCATAGTCTTGTCCTTATGAAGCTTCAAGTTAATAAAAATGTTTTGAGTTGTCTTAGCATTGGCCATGGTGGTTTAGCTTTTAAAATACAGATTTTTCACTGTAGTTAAATGGTGACAATGAATCAGCTTATTGATTTCAACATAAATTACTTCCCTGAAACCGTATTTTAAACAGCACAAATCATAATCTTCTACTGGTTTTCCTCTTAACAGTAGACTTGCATTTCAAAGTGTAGTGCTCTGCATCTGTCCCAGTCTCTTATCCTGGTAGATAACAGTGTCAAGCAGAAACCAAGAACTATGAAGTAAAACGCTGATAGCCAGAAAGGTTGATTGCACTATATTAATTTATTATTAGGTGGAATTGCAAAACTGGTGTTGGAATAGTGTAAGTATAGATTAAAGTCCCTGAAGTTAGCAATTTCTTCTAACTTGTATTCTGGAAATTTAGGGATGGTAAGCATGGCTGTAATAAACCAGAGCACAGATGAGTTTGGTTGAGCAGTCTAGGGAATTCCCATACTGATTTTTCTGGTTCAGCCCTGGGAAAGGTCAGTGCAGACAAACTGCTGGAGTACAGCAACTGCTTGCTACCCATAGAGCCACAGCGTTCAATTCAGTCTGAGATTGCACAGTGATCTTTTTGGGTGTTTTGGAAGGTTTGAACCAGTGCTAAATTACAAGTGTGGCAGGAGTAACACAGCCCTTGCCCAGGGTCCTTACAGACCTTACAGCACAAGTCAAATGCAAAGCTGGTGCAAGGCTAAGGGTCTCCTCGAGGTTGCATTTCTTTGTGCTGCAGCAGGTTTGGCCCACAATGATGCATGTTTAGCTTTCACGGAGATGAAACCTAATGGCAAAGGGTTTTTAATTTTTCTGCCCTAATCCTGCATGGACTTGTTTCCAAAGTATCTCTACTCTTGGCATTTCTGTTGTTGAAGAGCCCCATCAGTGAGGGCTGCAAGGATCCCTCTGCAAGGCAGGACCATCCTGGGGCACCATGTGAAATACACTCTGTTTTCCCATCTGGTAAAACACTGAACCACGTGCCTACAGGTAGGAAGAGGAATCCTGCTGAAGTCCATAGTGCCACATGGGACGGAGCCGACGTCAAGGTGCTGCTCAGGGTGGGGCTTTAAACCACAAAGAGGTAGGGTCAGGTGTTAGTCCTGCAGCTCACCACCTGCTCCGTGGTGTGTTCCACAGCTCCTGGGAAGAATGGATGTGAACTTAGTCACTGTTTTGGTTGTTCTAGCTGTCACCGTTAGTCAGACATCTGAAAGTAAGTAAAATTGTACTTTATCTACTTCTATACTGTAATATCTTAGAAGAAAAAAAAAAAGACCCCAAGTGTGTCTACCTGGAACTGTCTGCTGGAGCCTTTGCAGCTCTGTACAGGACCAGAGTGGATAGCTTAGAGGTCTCTGCTGTAGCTTGGGAAGATTCAAAAAGTGAAACATGGCTGTTTTAACTGCACAGAGCAATTGGCATTTTTAGTGGAGTCACCTCAGCAAACCTGGTATTTCCACAACAGATATGGGCACTTTATAATTCTGTGAAGTGGCTTAAGCAAGGAAAAGCCAAGTGAGTTATTTGTCATAGGAAATATTAGCAAGAAGATAGCTGAAAGATTTTAGCTGCTGAAGATGTAAGACCTTTAAAGAAGTGATTTTCTGAGGGAGCACCTAGTAAAATTTCAGTATTTGTTCAAAAGGATATCTCCAGTTCAAGTGCAATTTCCTTTTTTCCAAGCTTCTCAGAGGGAATATATTTAGAAAATTGCTTAGTCTTTTGTCTTTAAAATGAAATTGCCCTGGGTCGTAAAGGGTTCAAATACTTCTTATTACAGACTTCAAGTAACTAATTTCTCTCAGCAGAAAAGCAGCTTTGCATGCACCTTTACTCTGCATTCTGTGTAGCATGTCTTGAGGATTCAGGAGATCTAATAACAATTCATGCATTTCCATAAAAATGAAAAAAAAAAAATCAAAACAGATTACCAGTACTGTGCTTGAATTCTTAGTTTTTCTTTGTAGTTTTTATTGTAAAATAAACTGTGTTCACAGAGAAGTTAACTCAGATTCTGGAACACTTCATCCTTTGGGGTGATCCTTTCTCAAGCTCCACTGGCTTCAGTAGGAGTAAGAATAGTGGATTTCCTTGAAGATTTAGACTACACATGGACAAAATCTGCCTTAAAATTTTATCTTGTTAAAATGGCAACTGCACCTGCTGGCATGGGAAGGCTCTGCAAGTGCTCTTGTACTAGATTTATGATCTGGCCAGTCAGCAAGGTCTTGCACAACAGGACTGGCAAGTACATGCACAGGTCAAAGTAAAGGTTCTCTTAGAACACATTCTTTTGTACTGAACTACCTGGCACATGAGAAATGTCTTTACCACCTAAATTTCCTCACCCAAACACAGTCCATACTTGGCAACAACACTCAAACAGAATTAAAAGGAGGTTTAAAAAGAGCAGAACTGCACATGGCTATCTGGGTACAGGCACACCCTACCCTGAGCTGAACTGGATTTGGGGTTAACCCTACATAGGGTTAGGCTTCCTAAGCTCTCTATTATGCATCCATGCATTTCAGGGTGACAGTGGAGATATACCAATGAGATTGAGGCTGGTACATGCAAACTTGCAAAAGTTTCCTTTGCTTGTGGACGGGAATTGGTAGCTGCTGACACAGGCCAGAAAAGCCATCTGTTGGCCAAAATCACACCTAGACACAGACATGGCCTGACAGGCAATGCCAGAAAATGAGATTGTTTTGTAGAATGTAATGGGGATTTCCCCTTCCATAGCCTCCACCTCCCATAATAGAATTTAAAAGAAGTTTTTGCAATTTTTCTTTAAAAACTCCTCATAGTCTTCCATCATCACATCTCAGTGCCAGGGATTTACAGAGCGCCACACCTGCTGTGAAGGGAGCAACACTGGATGACAGAGTATGTGGCAGGTTGGACCAGGGAACTGATTTTAAAGAGGCTTGGGTTTGGAATTTCAATTTGAGAGGACAGAAATTCTCTTTTGGAAGCTTCAATAGGTACTTCATCTTGAAAATATGAAGAAAGAAATTGGTAATTCTTCTCAAGTAATAGCATCCAAGTGTTGGATGCAACAGCATAGGAATAACAAATAAATGAGACTGAGATTTCCCAGAGTAGTATCTGCAGTTATCCTACTGAAGTTATTCCTGTAATGCTAATCTGATGAGAGCTAGGGTGATCTAGTGTGGGAGACAGTGTGTGATGCAGTGTGGGAGATGGGTCCCCTCTTATCAAAATGTGTTACTTTATATGCAAAACCAAATAAATGTTCATATGACAGCTTCTTTTTGTGCTTTAATGTGCAAGATATTATGAGGTTTGGTGTTGCCTTACCAGATACTAGATACTAATGTTCATTTGACCACATCAGTATTACACACTGTTTTGCCAATTTTCAGCCTGCATTTCCTTGGTGCTCTGTAATCCAAGCATCAAGGATGTTTTATGGGAACAGCTTGCAAGCTGATTGTGATTTGATGGACAAAGACACATCTAAAAATTCTGACCTGTAGGAAATACTCATCTGTTCATCTCCAGTCAGCCTTCCAGCTTTGAAAACGTGTCTTAACAGCAATTGTCATTGAAAAACAGGAAAATCATCACCACATAACTTCATTAGTATTTATTCTTTGCCACAGAATTATATCACATGATTTGTAGATTTATATAATTTTATTTATAATTGGTTTGTGGTTATAGTCTAGATATGTGTCTATCTTTTTTTAATCTTTTGAAATTGCGATTTAACTGTGTCTATTAGCATGCAGTCAAAATAGTAGGATGCACTAGAGCATTTTTCAGCATTTGGGTTCCTCTCTTGAGTCCAGCTATTAAACAACCTCCTTGTTTTAACAGACTACAGCTATGCTGCATTTGTCAAGGATTCTAGCATCCTGCTTTTTTTTCACCTGCCAGCCAGGATCAGAGCCTTCTGCATAATGAAATACTTACTGGATTGCCTTAGGTTAAGCTGAAAAGACCTCTCTTCAGATGTTGAACTCTTAAAATAGCCTCAAGTTTATTTCAAACGAGAGGAACATTTTCTGTCAGCTTCATAGACAAGTGAGTACTAATGAGCTGCCTTACAATAATTTAAAGTGTAGGTGATGTGGTAGTAAATTTCCCTCCAAGGACAGAGCCTGGATTCTATGTTCATAAATCAACACCATGGGATTAAGGGCTGAGACTTGCCCATGAAAATGGCTGTATTGGTACCAGTGCCTATCAGTACATACCACATGCCGACTAAGCAAGATACTAATCAAGTTAATCAATGCAAATTGTTTAGGGATTGGTGGTTTGGTTTGTTTATTTGTTTGTTTTTTTCAGATGTACAAAGCCTACTCTGTAACCACACAAGAATTCCATTAGGAAACACTAATGCTTGCTGCTAATAGCACAGGTGTGCCAAAGTTGTGCAATGGGTGTAGGGCTACAACAGTTCAGGATGAACTTGAGGCACATTAGTGGCAGATCTCACATTTCAGCATAGAAACAGAAAGTGCCTCAAATTTATGGATCTCACCATGCAAGAAAAGTATTCCCTCGGACCACACAGTGTATAGGGGGAACCCATCCTCCTCAATAGCATTACACAGGTTTGCTGGGCTCTCTTAGTTTGTGTTAATTCAAGAACTGTTTCATGGGGCTTTTTATTACATAAAAGCAAAACTACAGCATGACCTTTAACTCTGCAGTCCATGGGTCACATCCAGTTCATGCAGGTCAGGGAGTTGCTCTGCCAGCAGTACTGACAGGCTCCTCTGTGCTGCCAGCAGGATTCCGGAGGGAACACCAAAGGCCTGGTCAAAACACTAACTGCTGGAGTTAAACTTGTGAAGAAAAGAGCTGCACAAGTCCTGCCTAAAGCAGCAATAATTGTTTTTAATGTTTCTTACCTTAACCCTAGATGACACAGCCTTCCTCAGCTGATTACCATGTGGCTCTCAAGCTTGAGAATGACAATGAAAAAAAGTAAAGCAGAAGGATGAGAAAAGTTTTTGTGGACTAAGTTTGGTCAGGTAGCAGAAAGGAAGTGGAAAAAGAAAGTCAATGAGACTGATCAAGTGTAAAGACACATTATATATGAATAGTACTCACAGAAGTCTCGTTCCATCAGAGCCTTTGTTTTCACTGTGCTTCATTCCCATGTCAATAGTAGAATGGTTTGGGTTGGAAAGGACCTGAAAAATCATCTCATTTCAACCCCTCCTGCCCTGGACAGGGACACCTTCCACTAAGCCAGGTTGCCTAGAGCCCCATCCAGCCTTCCAGGGATGGAGCATACCTAACTTCTCTGGGCAACTTGTTCCATTGTGTCATTACACCCATAGCAAAGAATTTGTTCCTGACATCCAATATAAACCTATCCTCTTTCAATCTGAAGCTGTTCCCCCTTGCCCTGTCACTGCATGCCCTTCTAAGTGGTACCTCTCCAGCTCTCCTGTAGGCCCCCCTTGAGGTACTGAAAATCTGCCATGAGGTGTTCTTGGAGCCTTCTCTTCTCCAGAATTTCAGAAATACAAGGTTTTTTTTGTTGAGAAACAAAGTAGGTGTTGTTTTTATTTTTTCAAATGTGCTAATTAACTTAAAAAATAATACGTCATTTCCCAAGAAGAGTTCCCTGTGAAGAAATACCCAAACAGATAATACCACCTGCTGAAATAACAACAGAGCAATCCCTGAGGGGACCTGTCTCAAGATCTATCACTAAGGTCGTTGATCCTTTCAGCAGCTCATTTAGTTCTCTGGTTAAAGAGGCTCAGTGTCAGATAGCAGGTCTAAATTGTTTTTGGGTAAGTTGCTGTGTATTTTTGATTGTGCAACTGAGCCACAGAGACAAATGAAATAGGCAGCACTGAAAAAAATCTCACTGACTGATAAATTACATATGAAAGGCCATGCCATCATCTGTGTGGAAAACCACAGTTCTTTCCTTTTAACCATGTTTAGATAAATGATTACTAATAACCCTGACCTAATTGCTGAAACAACAAAAAAATCATGGTATCAGGTTGGGCAGAAATCATTAGCTTTACTAATTACCTCCTGCTTTCTTCCCATTCTCAGGATTAGAGTGAAGTTATAGGAATAACGGAGCTGCAGGATGGCTCAGTGGTCCAGGAGAGTAGCATGAGCTCTACTGGGCTCTGGGGAAATACAGAAATTCCTTGTCTCACTTCTCTGCTCATTCCTCACACACAGGGAAAAAAAAAATCACTTGTAAAACTGACTCCCATGTACACAGGTACAAGTTATCACAAATATCTGTGTCAACAGAAGATTGCTGATGACACTTTTGTGTTCTCTGACAGAAAGTCCCCAGTGCCATGCATTATTCTGTGATTCAAAGGTTATTTTCCATATTGCAGCAATGCTTCCATACATGAAAAAAAATAAAATCAAGCAAGTGTTTAAAAGTGGCAACTTCTTGTTCATTATAAAACCAGTGCAGATCAGAATTTCTCAAGGAATACATACCGATGAAAGCAAGAAAGCCTCCTCAGAAACATGCATCCAATAAAAAGTAACAGGCTCTCAATCTCCATAAGAAATGCTTTTGCCTAGTTAGCAAGAACATAAACGTGACCTCGTTCTCACATTTTATAGAGAATTTAAGTCTGCTTTCTGTCGGAGTATTCACCAGTCTCACATGCAGTCTGCTGTGCTCACATTACAAGGCACAGCTTCTGTATAATTGCATGAGTTGGATGTCAGTGGCTTTAACGCTTCAGTTCAAAGATTGACTGAGCATTGGGTAATTGAATTCATTCAGAAACCCACTCTAGTTATGTACGTGGTAGCTAAAGGTGCAGTTGTAAACAAGTTTCTAAAGGATACAATTCCTGTTGCCTGTTTGTTGCAAAAGGGCTATCTATCACCTCTGCCCAGTGAAGAGCATCCACATGGATGCATCGAGGATTTTGCTTTATTTCTGTTGGATGACCTTGTATGTATTTTTCCTTACAAAGTAATAGAAGTATATGAATACTAATTTCTTAATTTTCAGTTACAAAGTGTACAAATGGCTAACATAGTGCTACATAGTGCACTGTAAAGGGCAATACTGATGGTTCAGACCTGAGTAATCAGGTCAAAGCAAGTGATGCTTTTTAAGTACATAAAGTAGGATAAAGACAAGAGATGGTAGACAAGCACCAGCAAAAACAGTTGAGAAATAGTTCAGGGGACAGTTGGCTCACCCTAACACCTCCTGTAATATCCAGCCATTCCACAGGAACTGGCAGTGGTAGCTTTGCCAGGTATTTTAATTTACTAGACCTCCAAAAAGCACAGGACTAGATCCCTCCAAAAAGCAAAACAGGGAACCTCAGAGTTCGAGATATAATTACCGTTTCTTGGGTTTTTTTTCTGATGCGATCCTCCTGCCAGGACCTGACTGGCAACAACAGAAGTTTATATTTTAGTGTTACCAACACTACCTTGGGGCCTCAGAAAAAGTTAAATTTAGTGGTGCTCAATGATCTGAATTTCCACTTGCAAACATTAGTTAATTGGCTTCACAAGAAGTATTGTGTTGAAGAGAGGAAAGCAAAGGACACAAGGGAAATTATACAGGCAATGCTCAACACTTAATTAGTCCTTCTGAACCATGTGATTATTATAGTCCTCTCTATGTTGTTGAGGAGGCAACTGCTCAACAACAGCTGCTGTCTTTCCCTCTCCCTTCTGTCTGTGAAATCCCAGGGATCTTGCCATGAGCCCCACAGGTACAAAAGCCCCCTGCAGTGGACACTGTGACTGCTCTCCAGCAAGTCCTGCTCCACTGCTGGCACTCCAGTTCAGTGTTACAGCCGTGCCAGCATCGGTTATTACAGCACTCGGCAAGCACTCTTGTAAGGAACAGAGCACAAAAGCCTCTTACTTACCGGAAAATTTTAAACAGACTTCTTATCTCCTGCTTTCAGGAACTGAAACTCATTCTCTCTTTTTATTCTATCCCTGTGACTCTTGTGCTCAAGGCTAAATGATTACTTTAAGGGACAGCATGAGTAGGTAAAAGCTTTAAACAAGTAGGAAGAATACTCTCCCCACTTCTCCCAGACTAGTTCATAGTCTGGGACACAAGGTTCCTTGCTGTGCTCACTTTGAAACATGGGTTTAATCCTGAGATCTTCATTCCAGATAGTTCCCTGAGCAACACAGCTTTGCTTGTCCTTGAGCAAATTCCTTTTCTATGCTAGCACAGAAGATCAAATACCAACATTCTGTCTTAAAAACAAAAACAAACAAACAAACAAAAAACAGCTGCACCTTGAATTATTATCTGCTTTTTAAAGTTCAGTGAGTCTTTCTTTTCAAGATGGTATTAGCAACTAGGAAAAAACCTGCAGGAGATAATTCCCCAGTGGAGTCACACTCAACCATGGGAGCCCTTGGAGCAAAAGAAAACACAAAACTAAGCAACAGCATTAATAATTTCTAAAAGAAAAAAAAGTTAGTGACCCTGATTCTACCTCACAAGGTAGAGCTTTTAAATTATACCTCTCACACTTCCTCTTTCATTAATGTTGGTGATCTTCTTCCAAAAGTAAAAATAAATATTTTAAAATAATTTTGATTTTACTGTAACAAGCCCTTATGTATGTGTGCACAAAGAGAGGCAAAAGAAATTGTTCTTTAAACAAGAAAAACACCAGTCTCTCTTATGGGAGAAGCTGAGAGGACGGTATCCCACAAGTTGTAGAGATAGTTAACCCTTGGCACTACTTGGACCAAGCAGGAGTCTGGAGTCTGTCTGCAGGTGCAGGGCTTGTGCCTCACTGGGGTCAGGGAGACATGGGTTGGCTCATATGACTGCTGTGCTGCACTGAGGGACATGGGCTTTCATGAAGAGGAGGCTGGAAGGTGAGGAAAGAGAGTTGGCCTTTAGCAGGAGTGCGTGTAGCTCTGCCTGGGGATGGATGATGACCCAACAGAGAGCTCACAGGTCAGGATTAGTGAGCACACCAACATGGGTGACATGGTGTCTCCTACAGATCTCCTGACCAGGAAGATGTAGCTGACATGATGCTCAAACAGCTGGAAAAACCTCAGGTTCACAGGCCTTCATGAAGCACTTTAACCACCTGATATGTGCTGGAGGGGCAATACAGCAGTGCTCAAGCAATCCACAGGCTTTCTCAAGTGCACTGATGCCATCTTCCACCACAAGTAATCAAGGTACTAGCAAGGAAAAGCATTCAGCTGGACCAGATACTTGCAAACAAGGCAAACTTGGTCAGGGACACGAAATCAGAGACAGCACTGGCTACAGTGGGCGTAAGGTGTTGGAGTTTGAGATCCTAGGAGAAGGGAGCAGGGCAAAAAGCAAGATCATAGTGCTGGATTAAATGACAGCAGATTTACAATCTCTTCAGAGATCTGTTTGGAAGAATTCCATGGAAAATGGTCCTGGATAAAAGCAGGTTGAGTAGAATAGGCTGATATTCAAGGGTCACCTCCTCCAAACTCTAGAAAGGTCTTTCCTGAAAAACAGAAACCCAAGCAATGTGCCAGGAGGCCTGCATGAATGTTCCCGGAGCTTCTAACTGAACTTGAACACAAAAACACAAGCAAGAAACAGGAGTGGAAGCAGGGACAGGTGACCCAGGTGGAGTATAGGGCTATTGTCTAATAATGCAGGAGTGGGGTTAGGAAAGACAAAAATAAGGCTGAGCTGGAGCTGAATCTGTCAAGGGATGTGATGTGCAATAAAGTATTCCACAAGTACATAAACAGCAAAAGAACAAGTGAACATGTGAACCAACTGCTAAAAAGGACAGAATAACTAGTGTCAAATTACATGGGTATCGTTGACGTACCCAACACTTTCTTTGTCTTACTCTTTACCATTCAAACCGGGTTTCAAGAATCCCAGGTCTCTGAGACCAGACAGGAAGTCTGGAGCAAGGATGACAGATTGCCAGTGGAGAAGGACCAATTTAGGGAGCACTTTTAAAAACTGGACCTACATAAAGCCACAGAATGGATAGGCCAACCTCATCATGGTCCCTGAGAAACTGATGAAGAAAATCCTCCAAGAAAGCATTTCCAAAGATCTGAAGGGCAAAAGAGTGATCAGGAGTAGTCAACACAGATTTATGAAGGGGAGATCACACTTGAGCAATCTGGTGGCCTTCTCTAATGAGGTGACCAGCTTGCTGGTCAAGAGGAGAGCAGTGATGTTGTGTATATTGACTTCACTAAAGGTTTTGATACTGTCTCCCGTAATATCATCATAAACAAGCCAACAAAATACAGTATAGATGACTGAATAATGAGGAAGACTGAAAACTGGAGGGAGGACCAGGTCCACAGGGCTGTGATCAGTGGCACAAAACCCAGGGTTCAACATGGGGGCCAGAACTGTTCAACATCTTCATTAATGACCTGGATGATGGAACAGAATGTGCCTGTGGCATGTTTGCAGATGATAAACAACTCAGACAGTAGCTGATGCACCACATGGTTTTGCTGACTGAGAAATGGGCAGAGAGGAATCTGCCCATGAATGGAATGGTGGGAAGGGAAGTAGAAATCTGATTAGTTTGTCTGCTTGGTTCACAGGACCTTAGGGGCCTAATAATGAGGGAGGGGGCTTGAACACGGGACTTGTTTGGTGACAGAGTGGCTGCTTGCCTCATAAAGTGGTGTTATGCCAACCACGTTACCAGGGGCTGGGACCAGAGCTCAAGCAGGACCCAGGGACCAGGTAACCCTACTTAAGCAGGTGGCTGGACCAGATGGCTTCCAGAGGTCTCTTCCAACCTCAATCCCCCAGTGATTCTGTGCAGTCAAACTATGACTTGTCCCAAACATATCTGTGTCCTTTCTAACATTGTTACTACTCTTTCCAGCTTTGTTTCCTGGGGCCTTTAACTGTTGCACAAAAATTTCAGAAGAAATTCCCAAAGGAATTCTTCAAAGAGTGGAGCAGTTTGAAGTCCAGAAAGCTGACGGCCTGTGTCACCTAGAAGCTGTTATGTAAGAAATATTTTGGGCCTTTCTCTGTGAAATGGAGTTAAAACCTATTAGGCACCATTTAAATAAATATAGTCTTGGAAAACTAACACAAATTCTATGAAAATACCATCATGTGTGATTTAAGAACTGTTCTTCCTTTTGCTATTCAAACTGTACTGTTAAAACTGAATTTCCTTATAATATTGATCGTTATTCAGTCTGCATGTTGACACCTGCTTTCTTTTCAGAATTGAAAAATTACTCATGCACCTTAAGACTTCTGTTTTCTCTAGTTATTGATCCCCTAAAAAACCTTGCCTAAACTCACTACATGAGCTTAACTTTTGTGCATAAGCTATTTTTAATTTTGTGTGTGTGTGTGTGTGTGTGTGTGTGTGTGTGTGTGTGTGTGTGTGTGTGATATTGCACTGTTTGGGTTAAATGGGTACATTTTCTAGACTTTTGCACAATAGTCATGAAAATAATAATAATTATACAATGATCTACTTATTTGCCATAGAAATGTACTCCTTCGCACTGTGGTTCTTTTTGCACTGAAGTACTAAAGCTTTTTTCAGATTATGGAAGATAAGTTTAATCATGTAAAACTTAGATTCTAACTTAGACTTATTTGAAACCATAAAAAAGTGAATAAACACAGTATAAAATATAATGTAAGATTAACTAAGTCTAACTTCATAGGTGAGAGCTAAGTATGATCATTTTAAAAAGCCATGGGTTTCTTTAAGACTGACAGTTTTTTCTCTATCAGTCTCTATGTAGAAGACAAAAAGTTCTGTGTGAGTCCACGGATTAAAAGAGTTAAAAAATGGATGAAGAAGATGAAGCACAAGATTCACAGAAGAAAACCTCATGTTAGAAAGCAGAGAAGAAGTATAATAACTAAAAAGAAAGTACAGAAGCAAGCCCCGTGATGAACATACCTGTGGCATATGGCACTGTGGATAAAGATCCCAGATTTTATCAATGATGGATGGCTGTAGCATTAAAACGACTTTTTAAATGTGCTAGAGAAAGTAGAGGCAGAAAACAACACCTGCACTCAGAATTATGTTGATCAGATTACCAGACAAATGACAATGGCAAAGGCCATGTCTTGTAGCAACTGCTCGCTGTACCTCCCAGATCTATAGGCAGACTTAAATCCTCCTCTTTCTCACCCCACTTTCATGGCAACGTCCCCTGTGATTTCTATTCTAACATGCTAGTAAGCTGGTACTTCTCATTCTTCCATTTCTTCCAGTCCTATCCTTCGTCCTTATTCTTCTGTCTGCAATCAGCTTTGTGTTGTTGCCTCTTTTGTTTTTATTCTTCCAGACATTAGTCTTTTTTCTTTCTTCATTTTACATAGTTTTACAGATGCTTTTCAAGATACTTTCAGTTTAAGTTTGCCAAAACCATGTGTCTTTTACCAATTCCAAACAATCTCTGCTCCTAGCTGTTACTAACATAAAATACTGCAGTGATTGCCTGTTCATAGGACTCAAAGTGTGGCATCCAAAGCGATGCAATAAAGATCATCTCTATTGCTTTTGTTCATTCAATTCCCTATTCAGATCCTTCAACTGAATCCTTCCTACACTCTGCTGAATTTCTCATAATTAGTATTGAGGATTACATCTGTCCATCAAGGCCTTTCTTTGACAACTAGCAATGATGACAATTTGGCTACCCACTCCATCACTGCATCACACTGCCCTCTCCCATGTGTCACAGTCTCTGATTCCCTCCCTCTCTCCATGGAAAATTCAAACTAATTTAGTATTTCCACAGACCCAGCTCACTCAAAAGCACTTTTCCTCAGAGACACATACAGCAGCAAATGAAGGACAATAGAGGTCTTAAAAAGAATAACTGACATAGAATGCACACACCTAGTGAGACAAAAACTATAGCAGATACATCTGTTCTTTGCCCTCTTCTGCAAATAATTACTTTTTTTTTCATTCACTTCATTTGATTTAAATTAGCCCCTCTGAGTTGCCTCTTACTTGTTTTGTAATTGTTATGTCTAACCGCTTACTGCAAGTGTGGAAGAAAGCAGTGGCAATGACAGAGGATGGAAACAGCTGCTGGTATGTTCCCTAAATAAAAAACAAAAAGAACATCCGTAGCAAGGTCACTAGAGATAAGCAGCATACTCCAACAGATGTAAATCTGGTGAAAGAAACTTGACTCCTTCCAAAACAGATAAGAGAAAATAATTACCCTCCTTACAAGGCAATGTCCTCCTAACAGGGATGAGGCAACTCATCCAACTCTTCTTCCAGATTCTAGGGAATGTTGTATACTCCATGTACATTGGCATAGCTCCATCCTTGTCCTGCCTGCAGCTGGAGCAGGAGCTGGGAGTGCTCTCTGCCTCTGAACCTGCAGAGACTCTTCCTCTGATGGCTGTGCTCAAGATGCTGCTGAGGAAGAGGATGTGACCCTGGAGGATGAAGCTGAAATGGCAAATACATTCCACCATTTCATTTGCACTCTGTTGCTGCACTGCCTGGACACCACAAAGATATTCAGCTAATGGGTATTAGAATCCAAACCCCTTGGGCCCCAGTCCGCAAAGCACCAGGAATGCTAAACTGCTGAAACATTTTACAGTATGGCATTAGCATGTCACTGCTTCTGGCAGTTCCATTTTCTTAATCATGTTCTGCTCAGGATTCCAGATTTTACCTTCATGCTTCCTGCCTGAGTTACAGATTCTTGGGTGGGTTTATGATGGCATCTCAGCTCCTAACAGCTGTTCCATCAACACAAGCAACGACCTTAGGAGTGTACAGACTGTACATGACATATTGACTGACACTTAGAGTGTACCCTCATTTCCATGTCTGAGCTATGGGAGACAGCATTTCAAAGGATTAGAGTATACAACTAGATGGGATGGGTTGGGATGGGTTGGGAAGGGAAGGGAAGGGAAGGGAAGGGAAGGGAAGGGAAGGGAAGGGGTCTACATTGGTTTAGGCACAGGATGATGGCAAGTTTCATGCAGTCCTCGCTTACAGATCTGTCAGTTGTAAGAGCACAGCACAGCTGCAGTTCTCTCTTCCATTTGGAAAGCAGGACAGATAGTAGGTGGTGACTTGTTTTTGTACTGTCACCTTTCCTGGCCCCTAAATCTTTGATTCTTCTTTGTTTAGCAATTCTTGCATCATATATGAAATTATAACACTGCTGCAGTTCCTCCTCATACACACACCATATAAAAGCAGACGTGTGATTTAAACACATTTTTATAGTTTTTAATAACTTCAGTTGTTACAGCATCACAAATATTTTAAGAGTTAGCCAGACCTGCAACTCAAATGTTATTGAAATATTTGTATTTACTCGACCTACTTTAAAAGACACGCTTTGATATTTTTGTTTACATCTCCCAGATCTTCAGAATAGGTGTTGTCTTCCATCAGGTTCTCCTGGAATCAGTAGACCAAATAGAGATTACAAGATAACACAAGGCCACTCCCCACTCCCAACCATGTTTCAAGTCTGGGTTCCAGTGCATTCTTTTGGGACTTGAATTAGAAATAACTTCTACTAGCCATTCAATGTTAAAAAGCCTTCTTCCCTGATATTGGTATATGAAATACCAAAACAGCATTTGAAAGATCCACTGCCTTGTACAGTTTGATTTATCCTCGAACCCTAACACATATACAGAAGAAAAACCTTTCTGTTTCCAAACTTTCACTTGGGTGACCTCACACTCTCTGTCCCTGAGCATTATTTTTGACCTTTGCTATTTTGTACTTGGCAACAAAATAAAATCAATACCTTTTTGTTACAACCTGCTTAAATGTTGCAAAATGAACATCAGTTTCAAATATTTTCCCTGAGCAAAATTAAAACTCACACAAGTTGTCTGCTGATACCAAAACCTTATTTTATTAATTGCTAAGAGATGCAAAAAGAATAAGTAAGAAAAGGTTGGAAAAAGCTTAAATTACTTTTAGAAGCAAATTAAAGCTTACCACCAAAACTACATTTTGCCAACTTGATTGTTGGGGAGGGGGGAAGAGAAGCAGTTTCTGCCTTATTTTTCTCTGCCATTTTTTTTTACTCAGTGTTTTCTCATCTAGCAGTGGAAGGTTTTAGCAGCTTTAGTCTTCTGTAATGCAGCCAGGAGGTGTGGATTCGTTGTTCAGGAGGAGTGTTGCAGGCCATCTTGGGCCAAGCATGGCCAGGTCAGCACCTTTTACATATAACTCATGCATGTGGCATTATGGATTTTGGTTCTCTCCAGGCTGGCAGTTTCAGTCCATGGTGGCAGGCAGGCAGGCAGGAGGTTGGCGAAGAAGAGGTGAGAGAAATTTAGGGGGAGGTAGGGAGAGATTTTTTTGGTTATGGTAACCAGTTCTCTCTCTCTTTTCTCATCCATGTTCCAAAGTCTCTTTCCAAGTTTTAATAGTGTGTAACTGAGGTGGTAGTGGTTGTTTGGTGTGTAGCTCTATTCAGGTATTTTGCAGAGATAATGATAGCAGGTCTTCTGGTAGGAAAATACTCCATCAGAAAGCTTTTGTGAGAGCTTTAGGCAGAATAGTTGGCAGGATTTTTTGGTAGGAAGCTTTGGCAGGCAGAAACAATGGAGAAACATAATTTATTGCATTTCTATATTATCTATGTGCCACACTTTTTCAGTATAGTCACCTCAACGTTTTGTTTTGTGTAAGAGATCATTTGGGCACATGACTTTGTTTTCCAAAAAAATGCTGGATAAAGCTCTGTTTTCAATGGGTTTAGGTGCCTAAAGGTGTAGTTGACTGCATCTGAAAACCCCAGTGAGTATTTTAGTGGCCTAGATGTGTTAACTTCCATTGAATGAAGTCCCAGTTAGGCCTGTATTTAATACCTTTGAAAATTCCAATAATGCACTCCTAAAAGGTTTTAAGAAAAAGCTTAACAGATGATTATCATCTGTGTTTTAATTTATTTTAAGAGTTATTAACCTAAAGTGACAGTCTCTATTTCTCTAGGAGGCTTTGAAAAATGTCACAGATAGCATTGCTTAAGAACTACTAAGCAGAAGCAAAGAATCTGTTGGGTCTCTTGAGATAAAACCAGCATCCCAAATTTGATACTCAGGCTTAAAACTAGAAGGTGAGTCATAGATTGCAAACACCTTTCTTTCAAAATAGTATTATATTAGGAGTTCCCACCCACTTTTACACAGCTGAAGAATGGTGAAAGATACTCAAACTGTTCTTTTATTAAAATAGCCTGGATTTTAACGGAGGGAGAAGATGTGTGCTTGCCCTCTCATTAGCACCATCTGAGCATGTTTCTGCTCCAAGGTTATTCTGAGTCAGGCTGAGTTTCTTTGGTTATACCATCTTTGTTAAATGGACC
Source organism: Formicarius rufipectus (assembly GCA_013399695.1). Taxonomy (NCBI): domain Eukaryota; kingdom Metazoa; phylum Chordata; class Aves; order Passeriformes; family Formicariidae; genus Formicarius; species Formicarius rufipectus. The sequence goes on from VXAU01005928.1 coordinate 270,672, forward strand.
TGTCCTTTCTAAAGTTTCCAGTTCTAAGGTTACTGAGGTGCCACATTCATTTTGGTGCATTAGTCCAAATTAGCAAATACAGTCTCAATTGAAAATCTTCCTGGGCAGATTGATTGAGCTCTAGAGTCACTAGAGGGAAATGACCTGCATTCTCACCAGCTGGGCTGGAAACAGTGCAATTGCATGTCTGGAGCACAATTGGTTAGAGGACTATAATTAATTACCTAAGAGGTTTGGAACAAGACTCACCAACAACTTTAATGATACTAATGCAATCTTAATGAGAAATTAATACAAAACAATCATAGTCTATTGCAACAGCAATATAGGCATATTCTTTCTTGTGGAGAAACAATTGCAATTTTTTTGTAAGTATTCCCTTGTAATACACTCAGTGGCAGGAAAAGCAATAGTCTTGTAATGTTAAATAAAAAGAATAACACAATTGACAACAATTGTAAAATAAATTGTACTGATTAATAAGACAAAGTTGGGTTTAGGTCTCAGACTATAAAGAATTAGTCGCTCAACTTGACTCCATTCAAGGGGAGGATATTTGGACTTGATATATATTTAAATTAGCATCTGGATCCATAAGCATCCTGAGGAGGCAAATACATTGCTTTCAGCAGCAGAGAGACCAGGTAGTTTTCTGTCTGATAGAGATATATGGACCATAGAAAAGAAAGCAATAATATGGATCATCTCCCCAGGCTAATCTTAGTAATTTTTGCAGCTTCTTTTTGATCAGTTCTGTAAAGATGTAATAAAGAATATTACCTTTTACATTTTCATGCTCACTACACACCAAGAATACCAGTTACAAAACCGAATTCAGACTTCAGTGTTTTGAAATTAAATATGACATTTATCTGAAAAAAACCCACCACATAAGTGCAGGCTCACAGGTGAGTAGACTGACTGACTGTGTTAGAGAGTAGCAAGGGCAGGTGTGGTACACAGATAATATAGAATTTCAATAAACAATGTTTCTCCATTTTTTCTACTTACCAAAAATATCCTACCAAAAATGTTGTTGTCAGTGTTCCGCCCGAAGCTCTCACAAACAAACATTTTGCCAGAAGGCTTCCTGCTAAAGTCTTCCTGCCATAAAATTTCCTGCTATAGCACCAAAAATCATGCACAAATCTTCCCTGAACAATATAAAAAATTGATGAACTCATGAAATTTAGAGGGGTGTGTGAAAAAGGACAGAGTCAGTTATCACAGCTGAGAATCTCTTCCTACCACACCCCTCTCCCCTTCTCATCTTCTTTTGTTGCTACCACAGGCTGCTTGCCTGCCATTGGGACTGAAACTTTACCACCTTGGAGAGAACAGTAATCAACTGTGCTACACATGAGTTGTATTCCAGCATCCCTACCACACTCCTATGAGCTGAAGTCACTGCTTGCCAAGACGGGAATTGTAATTTTGCACTACCCTGAATGGAACAACATGAGTGACAAGGACCAGGCATCACAGCTTCATTTCAAAGACTGCACTCTTACAAGCTGCCAGACCTCTCTCAGCCAGAAATAAGCATCTCAAGTGGCAAAGAGACAAAGAAGGCTAGAAAAAAAAGAGAAACTGCTTTCCCCCTCAACAACATCTCAGGAAAAAAAAAAAAAAAAAAGGTAGCTTTTTGATGGTAAACTTCTTCTTTGCTTGTAAAAGTAACTGCAGGTTTTTTTCCCAACCTTTTCGTATTTCTTCTCTCTCTCTTTGCATCTCTTAACAAATAATTAAAAAATCAGTTTTTGAAATTAAGAGATAACTTGTGTGAGTTTTTTGTTTGGGAAAATATTTGAATCTGAAGTTCTTTCTGCAATATTTAAGCAGACTGAAACAGCAGGTGATCCCAGAGCTGGACACAACAAGGCAGCAGGCAGGGCAGTGACCTCACCAAGGGTATACTGCCCCAGTCCCCAAACAAATATGTAGAGCAGGGCCAGTGACAGCAAAACAGGGTCAGACAAGAGCCCAGGTTTCTGGACAAATCTGTGGAGACGAGTGAGATGGAGGTAAAGTTGGGAAGTCAAGTCAGTGGGTCAGGATCAGCGAGGGCCGTAGTCAGGCACAGGAACACTTTTAAGTGCCCAGGTTTGAAGATGGTTGCAAGGGAAGGGGGAGAGGCCACCGAGGAGGCTCCTCACAGCTCTGTCACTCTGCTCTCCCCAGTGCAGCCCCATCCCAGGCTACATGAGCACATCGGAGCAGAGCCAGCCTTGTACATGGGTGGCTGAGCCCCTAGGGAGCAGAGAAGGGGCTGGAAAGCTCCAAAGGGCACTCACAGCTCTCAGACAAGCTCCCACAAATTCAGTGAGATGGACTACTTCATCTGTCCCATAGCACCTGTTCCATAAATACAGGGCAGTCCAAGCATCCCCATGTCAGAAAACACTTTGCCACCAAAGTACATAATGGTATTAGGAACCCATTTTGATGTCTAGAGCAAGGGCACAGACAGCATTCTGGGGTTTTTGGTTTTGTTTTGTGTGTTTGTTTTTTGTGGTAGCAATGGAGAAGAAGAAGGAACTGGAAGTTTTTTAGATTCCCAGAGCAGATGAACTTTCTTTCTTTCTTTTTAGTCTGTAGGCATAGGACTTAATAGTATGTGTACACAATGTGACTATGCCATCACTCGCGGAGTCTGCATTTTGTCAACAAGTTTTTTCAGAACAAGTGGAACTAGCTTGTACACAGACTGGCACAAGCTTATCAGGAGACTGTAGGGTAGTAAGTGCAAACAAAACTTTTCTGATTTCTCAGTAGCATTTCCCAATCCTTGCACTGCAGAGTTATGTGACAAATCTGTGATGATTCTGCACAACAGCAGAACAAGCACAAAACAGACTGAACAAACAGGACAGGAGTTCACACTTTCAGTGACAGCTTTTCCCTTTCTTTTGAAGCATTTTTACCTGCCTCTAAGACAGTGGATTAAGACCCTGAGGTGAATCAGGTGGTGGCTTCTGCTGGCTGCAGCAATCTGATGTCACAGAACCTGACTTCTGCTAAGGGAGCACCTTTCCCTGCTTTGAGTAGTGTTTTCAACCCGGTTATTCAGCCTGTAACATCTGTGTTCGACTTCTGTCAATCCACTTTCTGCCTGCAACAGAGGTTTGTGCTCCCAGCTCTCTGGGGATGCTCCATAGTCTATGCAGCAATGAAAAAGGTGGATAATAAATCATGGCACCGCCTGGACGTGAGCAGGGCTGGCATGGGGAACCCACACATTAGAGCTAACTGCCAATTTGTCAGACAGCAGCAATCCCATGATGTGCACCTTGGCACACCGTGGATTTTACAAGCTGGGACGAGATTGTGACAGGAAGATCCAGGGCAGGGCAGGGTTGCACATCCATCACATCCTTCATGAGGCAATTCAGCTGGCAGCGCCCCGTCTGAGTACCAGGGCGGGGGCACACTGGGGCCAGGATGCTCCGGGTCTGGGATGCCTGGGGTACGGGATACGCTGGTGCTGGGTCCCGGATGTCACGGGTCAGGGATGTCCCGGTGCCAGGATGCCCGGGGTGCCCTGGTGACTGGGATATCCCGGTGCTGGGACACCCGGTGCCCGGATGCTCCAAATCCGTGATGCCCCGGGTCCGGGGTGCCCCGGTGCCGGGATGCCCCAGATCCAGGATGCCTCGGGTCCGGGATGCCCCAAATCCGGGATGCCCCAAATCCGAGATACCCCAAATCCGGGATATCCCGATGCCGGATTCGCGATGCCACGGGAGGCCGCTGTCAGCGCACGCGGACACTCCCGTTGCCGGGCAACCGCCTCGCTCCCGGCCCGCGCCCGTCCTACCCTCACCCGCGGTCGGCCGCGCTCTCCCATTGGCTGCCCCGCGCAGCGCTCGGCTCCCATTGGTCGCCCGCCGCCCCCGCCGCGTTCCCATTGGCGGGTCGCC
>VXAU01005928.1:286459-347604 GCA_013399695.1 Formicarius rufipectus
TATATATTTAAATTGAGCTAATGTACAGATTCAGTTTTGTTGAGTTTATTTCTTTGCTAATTCTACAATGCCACATTATATAATATAAAGTAGCAAAAAATTACTTCTCTGTTAATTACAGGTTTTTTGTGTGTGTAATGAAGTGTTTGTATTACCTGTCAGTCACTAGGATTTGATAACTTGCTGTATTTGTACACTCAAGCCTTGGTAAAATAGTTGTTTATGATAAATTTATGAATACTAATCTGTTTGTTCTGCTAAAAATGATGGAGCAACGATGCATGATGATAGCGTTTGCAAGAATTTTGGTTTAGATTGCTCTCATGAAACTTGGCGCCTGGAAAACAAACTGTGATGGAACAAAGTCCATTGCTGGCAGTGGACAAGCCAAGAAGTGAGCTACTGACACAGACCTCACAGGTCTGTGAGGCTGATCCTTTATTAAAATAAAGTTTGAGATATTTGAAACGTGTTGGAGTAGTGCTGACTCATTGGATTTTCAGGGCACTTCTTTCTTTCCTGATAAAGAAAAAGGGAAACTGGCTCCACGAAAACCCAAAGTTGTGGGTTCACAGGCTCTGTGGACATTCTGGATCTTTCTTCTTAGTGTCATTCCCTTAGAGAAGGGGAAAGAAAGGGTTGCTTAGGCTGGTGCAAAACCAATATGTCAGGGCTGTGTTTCAAGATAACTTATAAATGCTTTCATATGGAAACTTAATTAATCCCCACCTTATTACTTCTTTATGAAAGATGATACTGTTTTATCCCTCTCAGAAAATTTGTGAAGGAGGCTTGGTTCTTGCTTTGGACCTACCTGAGCCATACTGTGTCCATTTTCCCATGTGTGGCTTTTCAGAGTGATTTGTATGAATTACTTCTTCTAAAGTCAACTGATTGTCTCATCAGTCCTCATAATAGATAAGGCATCTTGCCCTTACATTTGAAAGCACTAGGTGTTCCTGTGTAAGCCTTCTATCAGCTATTTAACCCTAACTAAAGCCATACAGCCTTTACCTCTTGGCTTAGGCAGGTCAGGGAAGAACAACTCCCACAGTTGTCCATTGGAACTGATGCTGTTGAAGATGAAATCAGTGATTAAAGGTGACAATTCAAGTATCTCCATCTGAGAGATCAGTTGATCTCTCAGAACAAGTAGAGTTGTCAGATTACCCAACTTTAACTTGCAGTGGTCAAGAGTGTCAAAATCAGCTTTGTTCCAGCTTTGGTTGTCAAAGCAGTATGGCAGGAGTGAGTACAAGCCTATAATGCTCAGCAGATACAGTGGATTTTGCTACTGTGTATATTCAGCTACTGGTAACAAGTGCTAAAGCAGGAATTTAAAGCTCTGTGAGCTTTGGATTACACTTAAAGCTTTATTGGAGTGCAACTTGAGTCCAAGCAGTTCCAGAATGGCTGAATCAGGCAAGCAGTGGAAGGTGTCAGAAGTTTAGTCGAGGGGTAGTCCAAACAGTCAGGCACTGGGAATTGCAACCACACATGCAGGGTTAAAGCACTGTATCCTAGTTTGTCTTTTGGAATCATGACAAATTGAGTACTGCAGTCAACAGCATCACTGCTGTTTTGTTGAAGAAAATAAAATGCTTTTTTAAAATTCTCTTGATGAGGAAGTTCAAAAGAAGAATTTGCAATTGTTTAGGTTATGGTCTAGTCTCTGCTTAAATTTAGTTCTCTGCAAAAACTGTCCTGGTTTGAAGTAGTAAAGTTGTGTCAAGCTGAGATACAGCCTTTCAGAGGGTAGCTGTTACATGCCTGTACTGAGAATCTCCCAAGCAGGTTAAATGCAGTAGTATGATCTTTACTAAAACATCACCTCTACTCATCTTTTGAGTTACTGAGGTTCTTGCACTGGCTGTTCCATGTCTCTGGAGAGTGAGAGCTCTGTGTTTGAGTGCTTCAGCTTGAGATACGAAAAGAAGACGAGGCAGTTTTGGTTTATTCAAAAATTACAAAAAAATATAACACCAGAATTTATGAAAAGTCAATAATCCCCTTTCAAAAGTGAATGATCCCCTTTGTTAAATGTGCTGTGTATGAAGCCTGCAGTGCAATTTTATAAAATAGAACACAGCTTGGATGTGTGCTTAATCCCACTGTAAGAATGGATTCCTTGCCTCAAGTCTGATTCTGTGGGGTCTGGGTGGGACATGATAGGAACAGATTCGAGTGCCCTTTTTTTCTGCACTCTGTGCAACACAATCCTGTAAACACCTGTTATTGAGCTGCGTGCATCTCTTCCTCGGTTGTTTTGAATATGCTGTTCTGTGATTCCCAGATCTTCCAGAATGTTTTTCACTTCAACTTCTTCCTCTTTGAGTGTACTGATGTCTGATAAATACTTCGGATCCAGTTTAAATGTCTGTAAAGGTTTTGGGAACTGTATTCCTTGCATCCACTCACTGTTCATTATCAGTTTGACAGAGTACCGTTTGGTTGGTACTGGCTGAAGGACTCCTTTTATCAGTTTCTGGCAATTTTCTGAGAGGCTGGGAGGCAAAGTATATGTCCCTTCAAGAATGCACTTTTTCAGTTTGCCTACTGTATCTGCCCGAAATGGCATCGTACCCGTCATCATGAAGTACAGGAGGATTCCCAGGGCCCAGATATCTACATAGATGCCTATATAGTTCTCATCTCGGAAGAGCTCTGGAGCAGCATAAGGAGGGGAGCCACAGAAGGTTTTTAAAGTTTCATCTCTTTTACTTATGGTGCTGAATCCAAAATCTCCCACCTTAACACAGGTGTTACTGGTGTAGAAGACGTTTTCTGCTTTCAGATCCCGGTGAATGATATTGTTGTCATGCTGTAGAACAAGAGAAGAAGTTGGTACTGGTTTGCTCACAGGAAAGTTCTCAATGGCTACCCCTAATCTATTAATTGCCCCACAGAAGAAGAGTTATCCTCGGCAAAGTCAGAAACTACTATTGCAACAAAATTGAAAAAGTATTAAATTTAATTCTCTCATAGTATATAAACAATTGAGCAAGAAAAAGAATGCTGACATTTCTTTTAAGAACAGCAGTCTCAACTTGTTAACTAATACCAACTATTTTCATGACGCAAATTTGTGAGGGCAGAATGGCTAATCCCACAAAACTTGATACCTTTATATGCAAAATGTGTGTATTCCAGGGTTTTCAACACTTGGTTTTTTAGTTACTACATGTAACAGCTTGTGGACTTCCGCATTTAGTTCACCAAGTGAACACAGTGACAAAATGAGAAAGTTCCTGCAATTGTGTTGTGTAGTCTATTGTCCTATAAGGAACTGGTGGCGGCAGGAGAAAAGGACCACAGACTTGTGCTTTGTGGTATTTCGTGTTGAAGGACACCATGTTTAGTGGTGCCTTCTAGTTTTAGAAAGCTAAAATAAACACACTGTAACTTCTACTTTTCCCCCTTGGAAATGGTAGTAGTAGCAGCTAAGGATTCAAACTGAATTTGTTCTGCTCGATTAGGTCCTGATTAGGTGAGCGTTTACCTTCATCTTTGAACTAACAAGAGGGAATGGATGTTTGAGCACACTCTGCCCTAGCCTTTGGAGTAACAAGGTGTAGTATCTGCAGGCAATAAAGAAACATTTCAATATCCTATTACAATTGTCATCAGTGATAGGGACCCTCTGTCCTTGCTGAGGACTGACAGCAGTGAAATGGGATTTATGTAGTCTGGATTTGATGGCTTAGCAAAGTTAAATGTTGTGTGGAAGTGTGTGTGTACAAGTGAAGAAGTTGGCCAGATCAGTAATCTGGGTTTAATTCTAAGAAATAGGTGTGGGGTAATTTTGAACTGTAAACTAAGTTCCTGTTTGGGGTACTGTGGAAAAGGTGTTGGACCTAATTCATCACTTACAGGACCATTTTGTCATAATATATAAAAAAATACAAAGTGTTTATGTAAGCCGCGAGCAGTGTGTGACCTGGGAACACCCTTGCTTCTAACTCGGCCAGAGGCTCTTATGTGGCAGGAGAACATGAGCCACCGGAGGGCACCCTGAGCCAACGTTAATGAATACTGCTTTTACTTCTCAAACTTGAAGAAAGTCCTCCCTGCTTTCATGCCGTTGTTTGAAGTAGCTGTAATTTCTATGTACAGTTCAGAAGACATGGTATTGTGGTAGTTAATTGCTCCTTTTCTGCCTTTACAAGGTGCTTTGGGCTCTACACAAATGGCATCATCCTAAATGCAAGGACTGAACACTGAGCAAGGGGGAAGTGACTTGCTGGGTGTTAACCTCACAGACTCGGGGTGAAGTGAGGACCAGGAGGGGACTGTCTGTGAGTGACAGACTCCCACATTCATTAATAAGCAAGCTGGATGTTTGCAACATCTAACAAACCTCTCTAGAACACTTTGTTCTAGCAGAAGAGTGACTGATCCCATGTTTTGAAATAGGTGGAGGGAAGAATTGAAGCTTTGTTTGCTGTTGCCCACAGGATCTTAAAGCAGACAGAACATTGTTGCAGAAGGGATGATTCCACCCACCAGGTGCTACCAGTTCAGTCTCCTTCCACAAGCTGTTAACAGAGAGGCAGTAACTAGAGGTGGATGTGAAAGGTCTTCAAAACCTTTGATGCAGCTCTCCTCTAGCTGTTTTGTGTTTCAGTAACATGGGCCCAAAATTTTGGGAAACAGTAAACCTGCTAATTGGAAACCAAAAGATGCACCCACAAAATCTGCCAAGAGTAGTAGTGAGGGGCAAAATGCCTGTGTAAGAGCAACTTACCATGTGCTTCACAGCAGACACAATCTGGGAGAAGATTATTTTACATTCTGTTTCTAGCAGCTTTCCTTCTGTACTGATTTTAGTGAAGAGCTCCCCACCTCCTGCATACTCCATCACCAGGTGCAGTTTTGAGAGTGTCTCCACCACTTCATACAGCCTGATGATATTTGGGTGGTGCAGCTTTTCCATGCTGGATATCTCACGAGACAGCAAACGCTGAGTCTTCCGGTCTAGCTTTGTCTTGTCCAAAATCTTAATTGCAACTTTCTCTGAAAAGAAAGACATTTTTCCATGTAGTTAGTGCAATAGGTACAAATGGTAAGACCTTTTAAGACAGTACTTGGTTGTTTCAGACCAGTCAGATAAACCTGGGGGGAATTCAAAGGCTCTGGCTATAACCCTGCAGGTTAATAATGGAGAGGCTTTGAAGTTCATGCAACTTACAGAACTCCTCCCTTAACTTCTTCTCCCAATGCCCCTGCCCCCAGCTTCTCAGTTACCAAAATCAGCGTTACAGAGTTTTCTCAGCATAGCTATGCCATTTTCTCCAATGCATTCTTGTATAAACAGATTTTGGTACTGTACAGAATACAGGAAATGATTGTTTTTATGTCTATGCCTCAGTGGACCATGAACCTACATCATGCAGAGATTTTATTCTGAGAAAGGGAGAAAACAGTGAAGCAGGGTAAGTTGCAGGGATCCTGTAAGACAGCAAATCTAGCTGACATATGCTATTCTGGTAATGCAAAGCTGCTGTTAAGTTCTATATTTTTTCTGTAGCATGTCGACAGTGAAGCCAAGGGTGACAAAACACAGATACACATCTGCAGCTGCACCACATTGTCAGGGTAGCTCAGAGCAGGTTGAAGAGGTTAATCACAATTGCCCTTAGTTTCTGTATCAGTTTGTAGGTTATGGATTTTGTCTTTGCTATTCTGAATGCAGCTGGTATTTGAAGGATTAGTCTGGTTAAAACAGGTTTACAGTGGCTTTGTATAATTTGTCAGGACAGCAAAATTAAATGGGATCACAGCAATAAAAACAACTATTTATTCCTGGGAATAAGTATCTTAGTCAAGCAACGATAGATTTCTTTACAAGGGATCAGTTTTAACAAATATTTCAGAGAAAAACTTCATCCTGGTTTCTAGCACATGGGAGTAAATTAGAAAAACAAAGGTTTTGTTCACTTGTTACTGTAGGAGAAGAGATAAAAGAGTATTACATTTATACATGTGTTCTGGTATAAAAGCATTCAAGACGGTTTTACTTAATTTTATAAAGTTTATAACTTAAGTTTTGTATTTCAACATATATAAAGGAAGTGTTAAGGGTACTTATCCATATATCTGTACAGATCGAGAAAACTCCATGTTTGGTTCATTTTCATTTTGTAGTACCATATGTACATCAATTGAACTCCCTACTGAAATGCAGCAGATACTTGAAGCAAATGTGATTCTTGTGGAAGGAGCTGAATTATCCCTTGATGTGCCTGTTTCCAGAAGGAGTCTGTGCTGAGTACAGGACAGTTTTCCCACGTGGCTTCTCTCTGGCCTGGTACATTATTTCTAGGGAGCCCCTGGTGTAAGTGGGTACTGCTCCTGCATGGTGAATGGAGAGGCAATGCAGCTACTGACACTTATCCTGGCAGTGCTCTGATTGCCGACCTAGCAGTGAAAGACTAAAATCCTTGTCATGATTCTAGCATATTGATCTCTTAAACCAAGAGGAAGGAGCATCAGCTCACAGTAGGTTACATTTGCACAACTAAATGCAGAAGCATTCTTACAATCTTAACCACATAATTCCACCATTACATCTTGATTTATAAAAGTTTGGCTCATTTGGGCTCTAAAAAAAATCTTCTAGGTTAAATTTCTTCTCTTGCCTTTTGCTGGAAACTGCCATTCCTCCTCATCAGTTTTTCTGCAAAGTTTTAAAAAGAAACAGGGGAAAATGAAAACAGTTTAGAACTGAAGTGCTTGATCCTGTTCAAACACCACCATAAATCAAGGTCAAGCTCCTTTAAACGTACATCACTGCAGTTGCAAAAGCATGACATGCAAAGACCAGCCCACCCAGAGTGTAAGAAACCTGACGCCTTCCTTTTATTTTGTAAACTAGTCTTCTCTGCTTGGTTTGCAAATCCTCTACTACCCTTGTTTAACAGCAGTGATGAACAGTAGGGCATTTTTAGCAGGCAGCTTATTTACCAGAAGAGTGGTCAAAAGTTGTTTTGATTGACTATATACAGTGTATGCTGAAATTTGAAAAGTACTAGCTGAAATCTTAGTAAGAGAAATTAGGAAAAGATTGAGAAATAATTTCTGGAAGAAGTGGTGTTTGCTGTGATGGCAAAAAGAAACAAAATACAAATAGAACAAAAATTGCTTTAAAAAAAACCCAAACCCTAGGTGCCTGGAAATTCCTGCTTTTGAAAAGCATGCATCACATTTCACCAGCTTTTACTAGCTGTACATTTTGGATGCTATTAATTGTATGTATTCAGCTGTGCTCTCACACTTCTTTTGTCATCTGGAAAACATGTAAAATAAAGGTTAAGCAGAGCTTAGGAATGGAACAATCTTTAGCAAGAAGCTTCACAGGTTTCTGGAGAAAATCTCTGCCAAAATTCAAGTCAATATACTGCACAGTGATCCCAAATACCACAATACATGTAGAATCATAAAATAAGAAAAGGTCTCTAAGATCAAGTCCAATTGTTAACTCAGCACTGCCAAGTCTACCACTAATGCAAGTGCCACATCTACAGGTCTTTTAAATACCTCTAGGGATAGTGACTCCGCCACTCCACTGGGGAGCATCTGCCAATGCCTGAGCACCCTTTCAGTGAAGACATTTTTCCTAATGCCCAATCTAAACCTTTCCTGGCTAAACTTGAGGAATTTTGCTTGTTAGTAGGAGAAGAGGTCGACCCTCACTCAGCTACACCCTTCTTACAGGTAGTTGTAGAGAGCAATAAGGTCTCCCTCAAACCCCCTTTTCTCCAGGGTACCCCCAGCTGCCTCAGCTGCTCCTCATGAGACTTGTGCTCCAGACCCGTCACCAGCTCCACTGACCTTCTATGGACCCACTACAGTATCTCAATGTCTTTCTTGTACTGAGGGGCCCAAAACTTGACACAAGACTTGAGGTGTGGTCCCAGTACTGGTGTGGTCTCACCAGTGCCCAATACAGTAGCTCAGTCACTGCCCTGGTCTTGCTGGTCACATTCTTGCTGATACAGGCTAGGATGCCATTTGCCTTCTTGGCCACCTGAACACATGCTGGCTCACGTTCAGCTGCTGCTGTCCAGCACCTCTAAGCCATTTCCACTGACCCACTTTCCAGCCACTCTTCCCCAAGCCCATAGAGCTGCCTGAGATTGTTGTGATCCATGGGCAGGACCCATGCCTTGGCCTTGTTGAACCTCAGCCCATCAATCCAGCCTGTGCAGACTCCTCCGCAGACCCTTCCTACCCTCCAGCAGATCAATCCTCCCACCCAATTCAGTGTCATTGACAAACAGACTGAGGTGCTCTCAATCCTCTTGTCCAAATCATTGACTAAGATATTCATCAGGGCTGGTCCCAATACTGAGTGCTGTGGAAACCCACTAGTGACTGGATGCCAGCTGGATGTAACTCCAGTCAGCACCACTCCCTGGGCTCAGCCATCCAGCTGGTTTTTTACACCTGTGCAAGCCATGGGACATGGCATCCAAATCACAGCACCAAAGACTTTTCTGTATTCTTTAAATAACCAAGACAAGCCCTTGTGAGAGAAACAGGGTACACCATCCAGTGTGATCCTGATATTTTTTCCTCTCTAGAAGTCATGTGTCCTGCTGTGACAGACCACACAGAAAAGCACACACATATGATTGTTACAGAGGCTCATCTTAGTAAAAAACAAAATTGTTTCTTTTTTTGATACCAGGTGATATGTAAGGAGAAAGACCATACTTAACACTATGACAGTAACTGAGAAGCTGAACAGCCTCTACATATACACCTCCCCCTACCACAGAGCCCCAAACAGCATTAATAATGAAGCTTTGTATTTATATAATCAGGGAAAAAAAGACTTGTACTCATTAACACCCTACAGGAACAGCATCACCAATACAATGATGTGCATCTATTGCAAAAATATAGAGTCCTTTTTGTGGGTGGGGGTGGTGAGTGGGCACAGTTGCATGCCTGTGTGCACATCCCTGTTCTCCTGTCCATGTGCTGTATTTTATGAGAACAGATCAACTCACAGGCAGAGGTGAGTCAGAAAATGCTTCTATTTTATTTTTCCTTTCTCATGACAGTTGCAAAGAAATTAACTCCTTGCCCAGTGAACATTTTAACAAAAAATGCTACAAACAAGCAAAAGAAAAATAATTGGAGATATTTCTGCTGAAAAAGAACCATTTCAAGAAAATGAAAAAGTAGTTTTGTTTTCGGTAGCTTGTCCAAGCTTACTATATTCGCCAAGTTCAAAATTTTCCCATCAATTCTATTCAAATGCTAAAGCAACCTGTTTCTTAAGTAAGTTCAGCAAGTAAGGGCTCCATCCAGATCAAATTTCTAACTGCCTCTCATTAGCATTCCTGCTACTCCCAATACAAGAGTAGCATTTGTTCCTCCAGTAAATACAAGAGAATTACCTCTGGAAGGAAAAAAACCAATCACAGTAGAAGAAACAACATGCAGTGGGCCAGGCAGAACAGAGTTGCTTTTTTTAACCAAGCAAAACCAAAAAACCCACACACAGTTAACGCAATCCTTGAGCAGAGGCAGGCTTAAAAGAAAAAAATTAATCATTAGTTCCCCACTTAGATTTCCAGTACAACAAGTGCTGCACATGAGCTTTCACTCCTCTGAAATCTGGACTGAAAGAGGCAGTTAGAGAAAATAACTGGAGAAAATATGATTTTGGGGCATATCAGGTTCTCTCACCTACAAGAGGACAGAGGGAAGGAGAGTCACTCAGACTGAAAGACCATGAGAAAAACACCAAGATAGTAGTGCACAAAGATTTAGAGAAAACTAGTCACCCTAATGGAAAACAAGAATAGTATCTATTATTGTCAGACAGAGGCAGAAGAAGAAACAGGACAGTTGATGACAAGTCCTGAGTTACGTCTGTGACTGAAGTGTCCGCTGCAGTTATCTAGCCCTGCTAGTCCTTCCTATGAGATAGGGTGTTTTTCTATACTTAAACCAAGAAAAATACTTGACAAATCAACACAGACACCATTTTTGCCAGTATCAGAGCTTATTTCCCTGCACCTGTTCAGCCCACACCTACAGCCCCATCCCAGGTGTCTGCAAATGAGTCACTAAAGCAGGCATAACATTTCTCACCAAAATTCCTGTGACCAAATAAAGTCTCGGTCCATACTGGTAACATTTGCAATGAAACAGAGGAAGTCTTGCTAACTCTGGCTGCAGGCAGGACCATGCCTAGTCAGGCTGCCCTGGGCATTTAGCACTTGCAGCCCTGCAACCCACAAGCTGGGGCAGGGAAGAGGACAGATGGACAGGACAGGTTGTAGGAGGGAAGGCACAACACCACACTTTAAGGTGTGGAGTGTGTGAGCCATGGGATGAGAAGTGTTAACACCATGAAGTGCCGCGATGAACTTTCCTTGTAACAGCTGCCATCTAGAGAAAATGTTCCTGGTTTCTTTAAAGCCTAATCCAATCCTGAGCATTTATCTATGACAACTGCCTGCAGATTCACTCAGGAACATTAAACCTTTTAATGTTAATTAAGTGTTCAGTGTTTGTTTAAGTGTTAAATGTTTAATTAAATATTTAATGTTAAACAGGTTAGCATACATACAAACTATATGTGTATTTGAGGTTCAGACAGCATCTTTCTTCCCATAGAACGCCATTTGTACAGGGCACTCAGCTCACCTACCTTTGGTTAGAGAATGAATTCCAAGCTTCACTTGTGAGAAATTTCCACTTCCTATTTCTCCTCTGACTCGATAGAAAGCAATTCTCTTTCCCAGGGTTAATTCTTTCACCACTTTTTCATTGTGAGACATATCCTGCATTAGTTTCTCAAATGGGGTCAGCCTGTGCTGCCTGCCCTCTCCATCTTCTCCATAGCACTCCAGGTGCCCATCATCTTCTGCGCTGTCCTCATGATGCCACCTGGAACAGCGGTGTTTTCCATGACCTCCTTCATTCACATATCCTGTTGTCATAGTCTATAGGGTGATCACTTCCCCATTTAACAAGATGTCCCAATAACAAGCTTAAAGGAAGTAATTTTGTATGAATATGCAATTGTGCACATAATGGACACTGTGACAAATGTAGAGAGAGAAAAAAAAAGGCAGTTTACAGAAAATACAAGGATTAGTTTGGAAGTTACTTCAAGAACATATCTGCTATATCTACATATTGCATGTCCAGTTCAAACTTAGAGATAAAACTGGAAGCTGTACACATCCATTTCTCACCAACAGATTTAGTGTGTCAGGATCTTCAGCTAGAAGATAAAAGAGGCTTTGCAATTAAAACTGTAAACTTTGTGCAAGAAAGCGGCGAGGTGCTCACTGTCTACACAGAATATTTGACACATGCAAAGTATTTGACACAAATTTTCAGGCTTTAGCTTGATGCTTGGAAAACTAGCTTGATAGATAAAGTTCAAACAGAAAGCTGATTAACTGCTCTGAACAAATCCAGATACTTCCAGTTAATTTTGAGCAGCTGACCTTAAGAGCGCAGTTCTCCTTGATTCTGGTACCAGTCCAAGAATTGACTGTCGGGTTTGCCTTTGATTCATTCTTCAGCCTGTGAGCTTGTCGCCGTGCCTTGGAAATGTCACTGTGTGTTCAAGCCTTGCTGTAAAAAGTTTCCTCCCCATGGTGGGTTTAACGAAGGAACTAATTCTGAAAGATGACAGGAAGAGCAAAATCTGTGCACTAGCAAAAGAAGTGCTGCGCCTCAGTGTCTCTGCAGTCACATGGCAGGACAATACAGGATTAAGTAACTGCAATGTCACGTTAACCCTCCTTTATTTAGATGAGCTTTCTTAAACACCTTGAGCCTTCTCAAAATTTTGCCAGATGTATGGTGTTCCTAAGCAGACAGATGAAGAAAACAATTAAAACCTTTACATAAGAGCCACTCACTTCATTAAATGACAGCACCCTGCATACCATTTCACCAGTTTAACTCCAGCAGCACAGACATGGAAGTCCTTACTCTAAACACACAAGCGATCACCTACCTTTAAAGCAGCACAGCACTATTTTCTTCTTTACCTTTCGTCTTTAACCTTGCAAAACAGGAGTTGATCAGCAACTGCTAATCATGCAGCTGCACGCCTGAGGGTGGAGAGCTGGGCATGAAAGCTCTGAGACAGCACAGTCCTCACCTCCCCTGCTCTCAGCCTGCAGCACACCCGACTGATGAACACAGGAGACATCTGACTGCCAGGACAGATTTGCCAGACTGAGGAGGAGTGAATTAGAGCAGCAACTCAATGCCTGGGGCTTAGGTAGACAGTCAGCTAAGGTGCCACACCAGCAGAGCCAGGTGGAGCTGCCCTCTAACCCCTCCCCGATCTCCTGTGTGAGAAAGACAGAGAGGTCAAATGCACCACCTAAGGTGTCTGCCACACTTTCTGTCACTTCTCTGAACCAGAGAGGCTTCTCATTGTGTGTGCTGCAAACTTAACAGTCAACACAGTTCATAACTGGAACAGGGGGAGAATGTATTTCTTCCATGATGCCTTTGAACTCTTGTTGGTTTACTCCTATTTAAAGAAAAGGGCCATTTTCATGGATAACAGAAGACCTAAAATAATAAATAATCATGTTATTCTCTGGATCTAAAGAGAGTCAAACCCCTGACAAATACTATATGTGTGCAACAACTACTGACCAAATCCTGAAACTGTTATGAAGGAAAGGACCAAGTGAGAAAGGAACAAGGTATTTCAGTAGTCTCCCATCAAACCAGCCTCACTTAGCACCAAATGTTCCCTCTAATTTTATTATTTTATATCAAGGGACAAAATCTTTATGAGAGGGAACATCATTCCCAAGGAAAGTGAAGACCCACCTAAACCCAGATCTTACATTCTGTGTTTGTTCTTCATCTGGGGAAAGGACAATTTCTTGCAGGATTGCCTGAATTCTGGCCCACAGTTGTTTTCAGCTTTAACCTGTTTCACATTATAATTGTAAAAATATTTTAGGTAATAAAAAACTCCTTATATGAAACTCAGCTGTATTTCACGTTTTTAGTGGTGGGCAGTACTTGAGCAGAGCAGGGCTTTTGAAAGCCACTTGTTTTCTGTATACAGCCACAGCAATTCAGACAACAGAGAGGCAGAACTCTGTTCCAATTCTGCTCTGTGATCTTGAGGACAACCACAGCTGCACAGCCCATCCAAATGAAAAGACTGGAAAATTCCATAGGCAATGTTAGAAGTCCCATGTACAAACAATAAACTGTTCTTTAAATAAGCGTCTGGATGGGCAGCAGCATCCTCATCATCTTACTGAAGTACAGCTGTAACTTATGGCTATAGCCTGGGCACTCCAGAATGTCAGCTATGGGCAATTCTGCTCTTGCAAAAGGAGAAACAAAGGACTGCTACTAATGTTGTGGAAAAAAAATCCAACCAACCAACCAAAAAAAGCCCACATGAGGCTCTGGATAGCTGAGTCTTATGAATGCCAGCCTATTCAGCATCAGAGGTCACACAGCAAAAGACTGTCTTCTGCAAAAATTAACAGGGCACTTCCAGTTTCCTCACTGTACAGAAAAGGCTGTCTGTGTAAGAAGTATTTCCTTTAAACAGACTTGTATAGACAAGCCCCTCCTGAATACATTCCATAAAGGTAGGGAAGGCAGCTAGCCCAGTCCATGTGAATCACAAGGACAAACACGCCACATAAGAATGCCAGAACCTTGTGGGAATAGAGGAGTGCAGAGAAGGCAAAAGTGCCTTAAGCCATCAGCACATGGCTCCTCTTGAATGTGCTCCTGCAGAATGTCTCCTGAGGCTCAACATGTACTCCTCTAGAGCACAGTCTACCATTAATCACCTTTCAGGCTTGCGACTTAATTGTCAACTCTGCAACCTCCTGGCACTTGGCCAATTTTGAGAGGTTTTCCCTGACTTTTCAGATGAGCTATTTCAGTATTCCCAGTGTTAGCAGAATATATGCCATCTATTTATGGCCTACATCCCTTCATGTAATCTAAACCAGTAAAATCTATCCTTATATCATACAAAAGGGCACTGACTGTAAAAGAAAATAATTCTAAGTGAGAAGGAAACAACAAAGGAAATCAGAAGTGACCCAAATACAATGAAGGGCAATATTTTTTTTTTTCACCAGTCTGGTTGACTGGTGACCTGAAGGCCCTGAAGAGAATTAATCTGCCCAAATAATAACTGTGGGAGGTTGTAGAGACATAGAGGATCCGAGAGATGTGGGAAACATCGAGAAAAGAGAACCTGTGAAGAGCAACCTGACCAAGGAAGAATACGACGTGTGGAAAGCAATGTATTGTTATAAGAAAGAATATCGACCATTTAAGGTGCCGGATGGCAAGCGTTGGAGTGACTGGTTTTAAAAATTTTTGAAATGGTTATAAAAGATAGTAGTTAAAATATCATAAAGTGTTCATGTATGAAGTTGTATTATTTCATATGTTTACTATGTAAAGTTCTGATTGGCTAGCTATTGCCGCAGTGTTTAATATTAATGCTGTAATCTGTTACGCCTTTGTACTTTTATGGTTATGCCTTCCCCTTTTGTTATAAGTTCCTCCCAGTTTCTACCTTATATGTTTTACCCCGCCTACTTTCTAGTACTTTCCTCCGTGGCTCTATAAAAGGAGCTCACGGAGGAGAATAAAGTGCTTTTCCAGCTTCACCCCAGCTTGTGTTCGCTTCTTATTTGAACCCCTCAGCTACCACCCTGGTAGCTGACCCTCTCCTTATCGGTTGGTTATAGCCTTATTACTATAACCTCCGATAAATAACTTTTAAAAACAAAGTAAATAATCAAAATAAAACAGAATCAAAACAAACCAAACCAAAACCACTACAAAAAGCAACACAAGACAGTGAACAAATCTATCAATCCAGTGCCAGCCCAAAACTGCTTTTGTTTAACCTTGCTTTTCAAACTGACATTCTAGTCCTGTTCTAAGAAGTGCTAAATACCCTCAGGCTTCAACTGCAGGCTCAGTTTAAACATCTTTGCATCACAACTCTAAGGAAGTTGGAATGAAAGGAAAATGGATCACACCAAGAAATAAATCACTGGATGTACAGGCTTGGTCCCTAAAATCATGACAGACATATGTGACAGATACAAGAGACCTAGTTTCAGGAAGTTTTGAATGGTGCACAGGAGAACACAGAAGCAGCTAGGTCAAGGTTCCATGCACTGTGTTTTGCATATTTGACTCTTTTATTAAGCTTGTCTCTCAGAAAGCCAAAATGTCACCCAGCTTTGAGTGCTTAAATTACTGCAGCTCCCATTACAGTGAATGTGGAAGAAGTCACATCGGAGGGTCGCTTACAACTCAAATCCTCACAGTAACAGGGTGTTTTTATGAGGATGCCACTGGATATTGCAACACATTCACTAGAGCTCTCTTTTCAGGCTGTCTGCTGTCTAGCCTGAGGAGATGAGGATTTTGAAGGTATTTCCCTAGAGCAGGGGATTAGTTCAATTTGTGTAAGTTCCCTTGAAGAACAGCATGTCTCCTGCTTAGTACATTATATGCACCATGAGCCAACCCTGGAGCCAAACTGAATTTAAAGTAGCAGGGATTTTTTTTTTTTAAGCCATTTGCAAGAAAAAAAATTTTAATCATATCTTTGAAAGTTGGGTTGTCACAAGAAAATACCAACAATTTAGTATACTGTGTTTAGAAACCCTGTCTTTTAAAAGAGATGAGGACCCAGCATAACAGTCTACAATACCACAGACCACATGTGACTCAAAAGTTCTGCTGTGCACCAGACATCACAGGGAAAGTAATAGCTCCACTTCCATGCTTTTGTTCAAGTGATATTGAGCGCATGGTGTTGTGGCCAAAGGAAATCAGTGTTTTTTCAAGGTTTGCCCTGAACATATATTTTTTTAAATTTAAGTAAGAAGCACTCTCAGTCTTATTTCTGTGAATGCCAGAAAGCAGAGTGACTATATAAAACACACCCCAGAGCTTCAGAGGAGCTGCTTAAAAAAAAGACAACCACTATTCAAAACAAAAAATACAGCACAGTTATATGGGCTGAGCACAGGCAGGTATGTTTCCAGCTCAGGTGGTGGGAAATACTAACAGTGGGGAACAACTTGCTCTCTCTGCCCAGGGCCACATGCCACCCACTTCTGTACACCCCAGAATTATTACAGCTAGCTGCTACGGCATTCAGTTTGCCATCTATTGTTTGATGAAAACAAGAGATTATGAACATCGTTCTTATCACCTTCCTGCTGTGCCTAGAAGCACGCTGGTAACAGCCTCAGTGATGCCCTGGGCTGCTGTTTCTGTGCTGCTGCCTTGGACAGACTGGAGCCCCTGTGTGAGCTCAGGCTGAAGGGACTGTGACCTGCAGATGAGTCCTAGAGGGAGCAGGTACATCCCGAGGCATCTGTGGCCATGGCTGTGACTACGCCACAGCAGGCACACCTCTGAAGGGATTGTGGCCCACGAAGGAGGCCACACTGGAAACAGGTGTGCTTCAAAGCCACTGCAGCTGTGGATGTCTCTGCAACAGCAGGTATATCCCTGTGGCTCAGAGAACAGGCTCCACTAAGAGCAGGCACAACCCCGTATCTGTGGGTAAGCCCAAGCTGGAGGAGGCAAGGAGAGCACTTCACTGAAATGTTAAACCATGACACAGTGGCCTCAATCATCTTAAGGGTCTTCTCAAACTAAATGGCTCTGTCACTCTCAGCCTTATAAATACCCTTGCCTAAGACATGGCAGTTTTTCCATACAGGGAATATTAACATATGCAGCAGCCTTGAAATAGGCTGAAACAGGAAATAGCCCTGAAATAGGACATAAACACCTTTAAGTGGTTTCTGTGCAAACCCTCATTTGATGGCCACAGCACTAAGAAGCAAAGCAGGAGGAGGTAACAAACAGTTGCACTGTGCTGACTCCTTCATCACAACAAAATGCCTGTTCTACACACTGTCATCAAATCAAGAAAATACGAGATTGTGGTGGTTTTCACCGAGTGTCCACCCAAACCTCCAGGCCCCACCCTTCCCAGAGGGAAAGGAAAAAGGAAAAAAACAAACAAACAAACAAAACAACAGCTGAGAGATAATGGCAAAACAAACTCAGAGTAGCTAAATACTTAAATTTATTACTAACAAGATAAGAACTAAAAGTAAAAGCAATAAAACTAAAAAGTAAGAAATAAAACAGTCTTAAGAACAGTCCTCCCACTCCTCCCTCCCTCCAGCAGTTGGAGAGAGCAGGGAATGAGAGTTTCACAGGTGGTTGTTGTTGTTGCTGCCATTGCTCTTGTTCTGTGGGTCACTCCATGGGGTGCAGTTGGGTCTCTGCACCCCGATGGTCTCTCTGGACTGCAGTGGGACAACCTGCTCCACCACGGTCCTCACCATGGTCTGCAGGGGAGCCACAGCTCTTAGTCTTTCTCCTGCTCCCGTGGGGTCCCTCTCATGGGAGACAGTCCTCAGACTTCTCCATNAAGGAGGGGGAGGGGAGGGGGAATAGCTTTCAGTCCTTCCCCCCCACCCCCGCCGCTCCAGCATGGGGTTCTTCCTTCGCCTCCTCCTGCTCTTCTGACCTTGGTCTCTGTCTGTCTGCGTTCTTATCTCAATGCCAGAATTTTCAACTGGGCAAACACTCCAATTCTTGAATATGTATCACAGAGGCATAACTATGATTTTAATTAGCTCAACAGGACAGAAGAAACTTCTAGCAGCTTCTAACAGAAACCATCCTGGAAGCACCCCCCTTCTACTAAAATTGAGCTACAGAAACCCATGACAGACATCTTGGTACAAAAAGGAAAAAACAGCAAAAAAACCTTTCCACACTGGAACACACTAACTCTTGTTCACAGCTTAAGTCTAAAATTGTAACAATGCACTTTGTAACCTACATGGAAGTTTAATAAGCCTGAGCCCTGCATGCTGAAGCAGGATGTTTGGTGGATGTTTGCTCAAGTGTCCCCACTAACCACATCAGAAAGACTGAAACCCTCATCTTTTGGGTTGATCCCACACCGCTAAAGACAAACACAGTCATTTCATTGATGGAACCTGAACCCTCAAGGATTTTACCTGGCTAGCTTATTCTTAGGCCAGCCTAGGTCCTGTGATGGGACATAGGCATGGAAAACACCACTCACCACAGGTCATTGCAGCACCAAACTATAGATCCAAACAATTTCCCATGTTCATTTAGTCCAACTTCCTTCATGCCAAAACCAGAGATAAGAAATACAGGAAAATCACTGTGGTGTCCCCTAACCTGTGATCTACACCTAAAAGATCTCTCCATGGTCTCTAATAGGCAGTCACTGGCTGTGTGTAGGGAGAGCTACAGCCTGACTCTCAGAGGCCCACCAGGGCCTGACAGGATGTTCATGCCATACAGGTATGAGGTGCAGAATAGACTCACCTTTCCATCTCTCCAGGGGTTATCTGCTGTCTGGCTGGAATAAGCTGTCAGATGAGACATGAAGGAAGGGGGCACAAAGCCCTCAGCACTCAGAGCTTACCTAACCACACCAATACAGGTTGGGTGCAGCCCACCTGGTGGAGCCTCACATCAAATCCACAGTTTGCAGAGTGCTTAGGACATATGGAAAAGAAAATCAATCCAAACCAATCAAAATAACATAAATGATACTAAGCAAATACATTAAAACCTGTGAAATAGAAACTAAAATGAGGGGGAGGAAATAATCCCTTTCATCCTTTCAACAACACTACTGTTAAAAACAGCTAGAAAGAGAATGAAAATTAATTAGACTGTCTTTGAATTGTGCAGAAAATTGCATTAAAAACAAAGACAAAAAAGAATTTATTAGTAGAGCCCATTGATTTCCCAGGTCTTTGAAATACATGGGAGGGATTAATTTGAAGTCTGACTGTATTTTGAAATTAAATTTACCCTCTCAAAACTTTAACCTGGCCTGTCTATTTTATTTCCTTCCCTGAGGTTTAACACAAATTAGTCAATTTGCCTTGAAACTGATCTTCCAAGACACAATCAGTTTCCATTAAATATGTATTCTGAGGCAACAGAGATGCAACAAAGTCTTTATTAGCTTTTTAAATAACAGGGAAAAAATTACATCTAATTCAGTTATTTCACTAAAAATTACTTTGACACATAGGTTTTAAGTGAAAATAAAATAAATTCCATAAAAAAAGCAAGCTATAGTACAAGATGTAAGAAATTGGCAATACTTTGAATCCCACTGAAATCACTGAAGAAATCAGAAAATTATTGGATATGTAGGCAGATATGCATTGCTAAGTAGGTGGCCTGCAATAAAATTACCCTGTCATTATTTGCAAGGAAGAGAAACCTAAAATGTGTCTCCATACAAGGAAAACGGGAAAAAATCTGGTTTGTTTTGTCTATTACAGTTTTCTTTAATTCTTCCCCACTTCTTACATGGACCCTAGCAAATAAAAACAACTTTGGTTACCTCTTACAAGATAACCAAGTTTAGCTGTATCACTCTATATGCACTCTTCTAAAGTACTGAGAACTAAAAGGTTAAGTATTTATAAGGTGATTTTTCAGTGTATCTGGGCAGAAGATAAGCAGTTGATATTATTCTCCAGGAAGCTATTTGAAAAGATATAAATCCTGAACTGCACTTTGAAATATACTTTATACTAACTGTGATTTCCATTTTTTTCAGAGTAATGTCTAAGACACTTGACATTTATCCTGAATCAGTATTAACAAGCTGCCACATTATGGTAATTATATTATTGAGCCTAATATAATTAATTATATTATTAAGAAGACAATGATGTAGAAATAGAATACCCACATAAAAGTGGCAGAAGAGCAACACGATAAAGACTGTCTCATTGGTTTTACAAATGCTGAAGAATTACCCGCTGAAAGTGTTGTTGCAACTACTTTATCCTTGCCAATTTTAAATGTTCCAAAGTGACTGCAGTTCTGAGAACTTTTAGAATATTTAGAGAAAAAAGTCTAGCTAGAAAGACAGATATTTGTACTTTTCATCTAACTGATATTAAACTGGAAATCCCTAGCATCTATCAGAAATGGAAAATAGTCCCAGACATATTTCTCTAGCAATGTATGAGCATGCCACCTTCTCAGAACAAAGGGATCCCCTTGCCATGCAGACCACCTGCTCCTTACACTGGCTCCCACCTCTGGAGCTCTATTTGGATACCACCGAAAAACCTCTGTACTGGACAGTTCCCACCTACCAAGTTTGGCATCCATACATCCTCCCCAACCTTTGCAGGCACGGAGCCCCACAGGGGAATAAACACAAGCTCAGCAGCATTGCTGAAAGTTCAGCTAACCTCTGGAAACTGCTTAACTCACAGTAAATCTTCAAGATGTGGCAAGAAGCTTAGCAGGATCTTATTTGACATCCTACAGGTCATAAGTTACTAATCTCTGCATATCAAAGAAACCTCGCACACTAGAGACTCCTCTCCCACTGGACTGGTAATAGAATTGAAATTAGGATGGGTATTTTTGAAACTGGGATCTAGAAGAAAAATGTAACAACAGCAAGAAGCATTCAAGGACAGCCTACTGTGAATTCAACTGTTCTGTCAGCTTCGCCTGCTGTGGTGCACATTAAGGATCCTAAGTGAGGGATTAACCCAAAAAAGATGGAGCACAACTCTAGATTTTACATTTCCTTTGTGACTTGGGATTCACTATTGCAGCATCAGGCATCCTAAGCGTTTTTAATAAGTCTTTCCCCTTTCCCCCCTCTTAAATTTGTCTAGTTTTGTAGCACTGAGAAGTTCATAATACTTTCTCTCAAATCAAATGTTCAAATATATCTGTGTGTGCCAAGGAGGTTGTACCCCAACACATTTAGGCAACTGACTTGTATGGCTAGACTTCACAAACGAAGATTTGGGAGAGTTTTTACCCATGCAAAGTGGGTGAATTCCTCAAGCCTGCGCAGTGGATTTTTTAGGTGAAGCACAGAGCGCGCAGAACTGGCTTGTGCTGCTGTGCTGCTGCAAGGATCAGCAGAGAAGCCAGGATTTCAGGGCAGGGAGGCTGCCAGGGTTTGGGGGCAGGCACAGAGCAAGACCCTCTGGCTGGGAAAGTGCAGAACAGGAACACTGCAGAGGTCCAGGCAATACAGGTCTTGCTACTGAAAGGCAAAGTCACGTGGAAAAAGCTGCTGCGTCTCAAATCCCTAAAAACCATCCTACTTTTCATATCACATTTCAACAGCAAAAGCTATCCTAACTTGAATGAAAATTAATGTGAATAAATTTGACTAGTATTTAATTTCATTAGCTAATCTTGCTGAAATTTATCTGTCCTTGAACTCAGATTATTATTATTGTTGCTATTATTATTGTCAAAATGAAGAAGTATATAAACAGTGTTCCATTAGAACCAACACTGCAAACCTGAGTATCCAGAAGCATTGGGAAACCCATCAGTGTTTTTTTCACTTTACTTTTGTAATTAAATTCACTGGAAAGAGAACTGTTTTCCAAAGATTTTTGGAACTGTAAGTATATATCATGTGGTATGAACTACCATACAAATGATGACAGCATTTACCACAAGAAGACCACAAAATACCTTAAAAGCTAAGACAGATGATATTTTGTTAAAATGTTAATGAGTAACACATTTAATGTTCAAGTTTAGGGACCAGATTTTGTCAAGTTTGCAAAAATAGAAAGTAAGAGTGAATCCACAGTATAACTCCATGATCACATGATTACATATAACCCTTGGTATTACACAGATACAAATTACATTCCATGATTTCAGGAAGCATAGGTTCACAAAGAAGGAAAAAGCAAACACATGCTGAACATGCATAAACAATTTTTAGAACATCTTTAAACCATAATCTTCCCTGCAAGTATCCACTCCCCCAGTTCAGTTCCACGGACAGCAGCATTCACATACCATGATCCAAAATCCCAAATTTACATAAAGGTCTATACACCAGTTTCTCACCTTCCCTCTATTTTCTCCTTGAAGAAATCTGCAGGAGAATTTCAGATGAGAATTCAGAAATGCATCGGGGACTAGAGACATGCAGAAGAGTTTATAAGCTATTCCGATTAGACTGAAGTTCTGAAATAGCAATCTATTTTTAAATAGATGACAATGTAATGCTGCTAGCAGTTCATTCACTGGCTAATCTATCCTGGATTTGCTTAATGCTCTGCTTTCCAGAAGTCTTCGATCAGCTCAAGGAAAAGCAGCTGCCTGAGCCCAGCAGAACTCAGTGAAAAGGGAAAAACTCTAGTTCCATTTTACTTAGTAAAGTAGGGGGGCGGGGAGGGGGAAACCAATAGGAAAACAATCAGTAGAACACTTCAAAATTAGTGTTTAGGACAAAAAGGAAAGAGAAAGAAAATGGAGAGAGTAAAAAAAATGTAAGAGTCTGTACTAGTTTAATAGTGTTAATTGCTTTAGCACAGCGTTTTGGGTTTTTTTTTCCATTTGTCATTATAATTAAACCATAAAACCTATTGGGCAGGAATTTTTTCAATAAACTTATGAATTAGACTGCTGTTTAAGTGGCATGTACATGAAATTATATTCTAGTAGGGAAGTATAATGAGAAAAAAATAAGACTTTAAAACCACAATGATAATTTTGTATACTACTAAAGGCAACATACAGTGACACAGGTGTTTCATATGACTGTGCATTTAAAAGCATAAACTCATAATACCTCCTAAAGTTTCTAGGACAGTTTTTGCAAACAGAGAAAAATGGGAACAAGAGATACAGAGGAATGGCCTGTTCAGCTTTTCCAAACTAAACAGGCTAACATCCTGAGGCCAGTAAGATAAAATAAGGCAAGAAATGGTGAATGTTACCCTGAAATGTGAACAAAGCAATCCAGAGGCTACATTCTCTCAGGACCAACTCTGACTTGTGAGGTGTGGGGCAGAATGAGAGCCTGGGCACAGGCAGAGCCTCTGGCCAAATTCTCAAGGGATGGATGCATCAGCCCCAAGCTCAAAGGCATGAGGATAACGTTTGGCTCGAGAAGGGTGCCCTTCCACCTTCCTGATTATTAAAAATAATGCATTGTGACGAGCTGTAGAGTCAGCACCAAAACCTTTTTTACTCTTCTCAGTAGTTTACAAACAACATTACATTGTTGTAGCACTACAGAGTGATAGCAGAAATCAGGTCTGGAAATGAAGACACGCAAAGAGTTGCAGGATTTGCGGTAACAGCTTTATTTTCAGGTAAGAGGAATCATTGACTTATTTGTTCTCCTATACCCTCTATCTACCAAACAAGTTCCATTAAGAGTCTGAAACCTCTCAGGAAGCAGTCTCTTGATCAGCTCCTGAAGAGGTGTCTTTGAAGAAATTCTCCAGCAAGCAGAGCAGACACAACACAGTCTTTAATCTTGCCTGGTGATGTCCTATGTGTGAACAGAGTCAACACTGCCTTGAGCTAGAGCTGCCTGCTTTTCTGGCACTAAACTTTTCAGCCTCTAATGCAGAGATTAACAGTGTCTTCTGGTTCCTACAAAGGTCTCTGACTCAACCTTCATGGACAATGTTTACTCTCCTGTCTCTCCATGGCAGCAGCATTTCTCAGTGCCACAGCACGAGCTAAGAGACAGAAAGAAAGGAAATGCATGCCTATTACATCATATAATTAGTACTTAACCCAGCTAATCACACCACTTAATCTTGTGACACCATGCAGAGTTCAACAAGACTGAAAAGAGATTATTCTCATAACCTCTAAATCACAGGGCTGGCATCATTTTGTTTACTGGATCAAGGAACTTCATACATTTGTGTCTCTCATTTTTAAACCTGGGGGTACCCCTAGCCATGCTAAAGGCAAAGATACAGTTATTTACTACAGTGATCATGTACTCAGCATAAAAAACAGAGAACAGTTACAGACTAGGAGACAAGGGGAAAGCTATCAGTAAATACCTCACTGTTTTCCAGGCAGCTCTTCACAAGAGTGGGAAGCACAACAGTCAGAGTGGCTGAATATCCCTGGAAAACTCAAATCCCTGTGTCCCTGTGGCATGCTTTTTGGTAGCTCAAACAGCCCTGCACACTGCCGAGAGCAAGTAATGTGAGACATCGCTATTAAATCTAATGAGAATGTGCCACTGGGAATTAAACACTGATCACTCATCTTAAATGCTACATTTATTGAAACTGGTAAGTTATAAGCTCTCCTTCAGTTCAACAAAACCATGCTTGGCCAGAGAAGTGGAACTTTATTTAAGAGCTCAAGGCACAGTTCTACAATGTAATTTTTCTGCCTCCTGATTACTGGACCAGACTTGGGCATGAGCTGAAAGAGACTCTGCAACTTGAGTTCTGCAAAAACAAATTTACACCAATCTGTCATGCATAAAAATGAAACCAAAAGTGAGAAGTACTGGTAGATTCTCCTTTTGTGACTATTTCATGCTGCCCCTCTCAGCCCACAATTAATTCACGGCGGCCTGGTAGGGCAAAGAAGACAACTGCCAGTGCAATCAGCTCCTGTAGGACTAAGAAAGGCTGATTCTTTCAACTGTGCTCTACAGAAAACCACATTATCATTATGGGATTGCTGATTTTACAGAAACAGCCTCTCAAAGAGACCACCTTGCACGTGTGAACTGAGTCTGGTTACCTTGACTTCCTGAAACCTTTCATAAACACTGAAATTCACAAGTACATTTCAGCAAACTACAGGAAAAGCTACAGGAATAATAATATAACAATTGCAAAATAATAAAATACTTTAACTGGAAATTAGAAAAAAAAAGGTTCAAGTCACACTAATAGCAGTTGTCCTGAATTGCTCAATGCCAGATGAGTGTTCAAGCACATTTAAATTCCCTTTGAGGGAATATTCATGTTTTCTAACTTCCTTCCAGATTAATATATTCTTATTTTGCAATAAGAGTTTTAAAAGTCATGATAGTATCAGCATGCATTACTGCACAGTGTAATAACCAGGTTATTGTAATGAGGGACTAAAGACTCCTTAAACTTCTGATACAATCTTTACAACATAAATGACATCATATTTCAGACTGAGAAAAATTACTTTAATTATAAACACCTGAAAAATATGGGGCTTGGGACACTGAGCCAAGCCATACACTGCTATTAGAGCAGCAAATTGCTCCATGGTTTAACATCATGTCTTTCCTAGAAAACTGGAGGTGTACTGGATGGACTCTGGGTACTATTTTCAGAGAAGTGAATAGAGAGCATTTAAAGCAGCTGTTATCTATCTGCTCATTATTGATGATATAATTTGGAAACTGGATTAAATTGCACGCACAGATTAATAAACTGCTGCGCAGATGTGTGGATTTATGACTGTCATGACAACCGGCAGAAAATGTATTCCAATAATCTTCTACGAGCAGATCTGTCTCCATGCAGCATTAAGATCTAACACTAGCACAGACATACTCAAAATGACTTCATTGCAGTTATCAGGACTGGTATAATCTCTAACTCTCTCTGAATCTTAAAATACCAATTCACAACCAGGAAGAGGCTCATCTTATGAACAAATGCTGAAAGCAACGAAAATCAAAATCCTTGGATCCTGTCTGCAATGCATAATTTCTGAGAAAATATTAGTGGTTTCCAATAATTTTCTATGCTTCTGAGTGTGCAAACTCATATTTATTTTATGAACATAACAAAGTATTACCCCTATACTTCACATATCAGGCGTAGTCTCATATTTAAAGTAAGAGATACACTGACTTCTAATTTGGAGTTATCTTTTTTTGCTAACTTGGTTTTCTTGCAATAAAAAGAGTCTTTGGTTTTAGGTTTCAGGAGAGAAAGTCAGAAAGGTGGACAGTGCTTCAGTTCCATTACTGCCTGCTTGCACAATTACTTGGTCTGTGTAACCATAAAAAATACATAAAAACTAAAAAAGGTAAAATAAAAGCCATTTACTTTATAGGAAGAGGTAGAAGCTGAGCTAAATAATAATTGCCAAGTGTCCTAAAAGAGAACTGTCTGTGCATGAAGGACTAATTTTTCCAAACATACAGAAAAGCTGTGTGAAATGCAGCTAGAAATTTTCTCAGTGTCAACCGAGAATTTCAAAGGTAGAAGTTTATTTCCCAACTCACGGTAAAAATCAGGAAGAGAAGCACCCATGTCTGACTTCCAGGACTTTGGAAAAACACTGGAGGCTACAACTGGATGTCAAAGAGGTGTATGGTGTTTTCAGCTGTAAGGAGTTAGTCCCATCACTTGTCAGTTCAAAATCATGTGCTCTCATTTGTTGTGTTCCCCCCACCCCAGTGTAACTTCACCTCCAAAAAAGACCAATAAGCCCCAATTCTCCTGCTAAGAGCACGTTTTGAACGTCTTACAACCACCTCAGTCACATGTGCTTCCTCCAGGCAAAGCTCTACAGCTGCCACAATGCTGTGCCTGCTTGGGTCAGAGTGCAATGTATCTCCTTGAGTGGGAACTTGCTACGGCTCCACTCCAGAGACCATCTCATTTCCTCAGTGCCAAAGTCCAGAATATTCTGCCATGAAACTCAACCTACAGGAACCAAAGAAATGCCCTTTTCAGCACAGGGCTAACAGATCAGTTTATTGTAATGTGGTTGCAGTAAGAACAAC
The DNA here is from genome assembly GCA_013399695.1 of Formicarius rufipectus. Classification (NCBI taxonomy): domain Eukaryota; kingdom Metazoa; phylum Chordata; class Aves; order Passeriformes; family Formicariidae; genus Formicarius; species Formicarius rufipectus. Next base: position 313,059 of record VXAU01005928.1, read on the forward strand.
AAATTATTTTCCAGTGCAACTTAATTGCCTTCAAAACAGAATCAGTATATCAGAATGTATTATAATGAATTATTTATATTTGCACTAGTGCAGACTCCGTATTAATTCACAAAATCATTGTATTTTTATCTGACAAAGCTACGGACTCCACAACTGGACAACACTTTTTAAAATACCACAGAAAGGGAGATTTTTTGAAAAAAATCTCTGAAAAGATCCCAAACAAGCAATTGTAAGAAGAGGAAAACAGGCATATTAGGTATTTTTATTTTCTAATTCCCAAACAGACTATCTATCTATCTATCTATCTATCTATCTGAAGTCCTTGCCTCTACTTGTGGTATGAGATGCTATGTAGAAAAGAAGCACCAAACTAAACACACTAGATGATGGATGAGTTAAGTGGACAGGAATAAACTCAGTCAAACTATATACTCATTTACAGTAATGAGATTGCTCAGCTGCTGGAACTGCTATAGATCTTAAACATATATAAAAAGAAATGCAGTACAAGAAAAAATAACATACGTAATTTAGTACCCTTTTTGATAGAATTATACTTCTTAAATTCAGGTTTGGTTGGGTTTTTTGTTTGTTTTTGTTTGTTTGTTTTAAATACATGTATAAACAAATACTCTTCCCTCTCTGAAAACAAGCATCAGTTTTCAGGTTTCTTCCTGAACTGGGACCACCTAAACACACTGGAGTATGTGCACACCCGTAACATCAACAGATCTACTGGTGTGAATCCACAGAAATGCCAGACTACATCCTTAAAGGAGAAAGTCCTGAAACTACACATTAGTTCTCACACCCTCAGTTAGGACAAGGACTGCGCCTGAGACACTGAAGCTTTATGGAAGGACTACACCATACAAGGAAGAACACCCCAGCTTGTTCCACAGAATTACTCATGTATTTTGTAGGTCAAACACAGGACAGGACTGCTTTGATTGGAAATGTTTTTTTTGCCTCAGGTTCCCATTATTCCCAAATGTGAGAGGGTGTTGGACAAAACAAGCGTCCCTCTCAAAGAACCCACATTTAAGCAACAATCAGACCGCATTGCCCATCCTGGGGCACTCACACCAAGGCACAGCCTCATGTTGCTTGGAGGGTTTTGGGAAGGGCTCAACACCAGGGAAAAGTGGGATGCCTCACCAAGAAATCCCACAGAACCACAGCATCCTTACAGTGGGAGGAACCTCGGGAGAGCACCCAGCACAGCCCTGTGGAGCAGGTGATATAGAAATGTGGCTGGAATGCCCCACAATTCCTCCTCACCTGTTATCTCCTCCAGGTCTCCCAACTCACAAAGCAGAACAGCAGCAGTGAGGCACCGCTGAAATCACCAGAACTGCACTGCAGCAGATCCTTCCCTTCCATTCCCTTCCCACACTTTCCCACACCTTCCCTTCCCAAACCTTCCCTTCCCAACAGCCCCATACCCCACCAACACCACAGGAGCTGCAGCTGCTCACCATTCCTGGCTCCAGGAGTTTTAACTCTCAGACAGGTGTCCTTCCAAGGTGCACCCCAGGACACCTCACACAGGGAACCACCAGTGTGGTTAGGGGGAAGAATTCTTCCAGTGGTGCACAGGGAACAGGGACCTTGGAGAGGAGACACTGGGGGCAGAGACAGGATGCTAAGGCAGCTGTCCCAGACCTTCCACTGCCCCATCATCCTTCCCTCCTGCAGGATCAGCGGTTGCAGTGAGGAGGCACAAGGGACTCCAAAGGTGGGAGCATTCTGGGCTTTGGTCACAGGGAAGGCAATTACAGGGAAGGGGGAAGTTGTAAATAGAAAGACCCTCCAGCAGAACTGCTGCCCAAGGAGAGCCTGTCTACCTGACTCTTAGGGTGACAAGGATATTGGTCATGGTCCCATCATGGCCTCACTCAGGCTCATTGGGAATCTGGAGGGGTGAAACACTGGGCACAACAGCAGAGCATCGTTTCTCCCCTATCAAATTCATAAACAGTTGCTGGAAATGGGAGATCAAACAGAGCTACGACACAGCCCAGCTTTTCTTACCAAACCCCTAGCCTTGTCACCAATATCACAGAACTGCTCAATTTAGATTGGGCTTAAATTACCTAAAAGTTAATTTCATGGGTCAGACACACAGTCAAGTAATTTCTTCAATTCCACAGACACTGACTTTGTCTATATATACAAATATCTAAAAAATTTAAGTGTTATGCAGCTAAGCAAGGAGGCCTGTTCCCTCTGTGTTATCAAAAGACAAGCTGCTTATCCCAAACCAGGAATAAATATAATAGCTAACTTTATTTTCATGATTAATGCTGGGCCACATTCTTCCCTCTGCACAGAATCTCATCACAAATTACTTGCATCTCAGAAAAAATAAAACATAGTAAAAAAAGAATGCAAGTTACATTAATGAAATTATTTGAAATTTTAATTGTGATCCACGTTTGTTTTGCAACAGCTTCTCAAAAGTACGATGAAACACATTCTTGAGTGTGACTAAATAAAAGCACAAATCCCAGGAAACAGTTCTGCATTTGGAGATGGAATAGAAAAGCCCGACTTTAGCTAAGTTCTGTAAGATTACCAAGAGCATTAGGGAATGTCCTTGCAAAAAATTCCTCTGTTCATTTAAGGCTTTGAAAATAAAGTTTTTCAGAAGTGTAGAGCACCTCTAACCTCCAGCAGTAATTAAGAATTAGAAGTTCTTAGCATCCTTGAACATAGAGATAGACAAGCATTTTCTAAACAAATCTAACTTTACAGTAAAGAACTAATAATCAGATTAAAAATGAGACTGATTCTTAACAATGGAAGCTGGCACTGTAATTGCCATTCAGTTGTTCCTAATATATTGGATGAAACAAATAATGCAACATTTAATGGTTGGTATTGTTTTATTGTCTAATATTGATTAAACTATTTACACTTCTACTTTTCAATCCACAGTTTAGCATTCACACCTATGGCTTTTACTTTTATGTTTAGCACATGTTTGTATCAAGTGTCAGAATTTCAATTCAAAATAACAAGAACCTGATACCATATAGACAAGTCTCCTCTATATTTATGCTTAAATGTATTAATTTTCAAAAATGATTATTTATAAAAGCAGAGTCTGATGGTAGCTTTTTTCCAACTGATGTTTATCACAGACTCTACCAAGCTTTTCCTATTTTTAAGTGTCCCTTTTAGAGTGTCCTGCTTCCTCCACGTGAAATGTTTCCTCCCTCAGCCCCGCACTTCTAAATGTAATGCAAAATCAGTAGCTGACAATTTTAAGCAAAAATATAAAGCACTATAACATTACCTACAATGTTTTACAGAACTAAATTCTCGAAAACTCTAGAAACATTGTGAAGATTTAACTAGTCAGTGTTGAAAAGGCACAGGATTTTTGTGCTCAGAGACCTCCAGCAACAATGGTTTTAGCTCTGTCTGAAAGATCCAAAAATTCACAGGTATGCAATTGCCACTTACAATAGAACCCCTCATATTTTATGATTCCCCTGCCACAGACACCCTGCAAATCTTTACAAGTGTTTGCTTCTACCGCAAAAGAGGTGAAATTACTCTTACACGTACCCAGGAATGGTGTAACAATACAAGCTGTTCATTGCTAAAAAAAGCATAAAGCTGTCCATGTCTGTGGTATTTTCTGTTCCATGGTATTATATGAATGGAACAGTTGTTTTTCACATATGAGAGAAGTTGAATTGTACATGAAGAAAGCTAATTTTGGTCCACTTGTCCAGCTTCCTTGGACAGCATATTGGAAAGGTGACGACTGACAGTTCAAAAAACCAATGTAAAAGTTAACAAAAATAATTTGGTATTTCATTCTTAAACCTACAGTGTCATTATTTGTCTTAGTCATCCACGTTTTCATTCTGCATGTCCACTAATTGTTGTGTTTTTAAGTCTTCAGCTTCTTTATGATGATCCTTATCTGCATCACCTATTTCATTAGGTTCCTTTTCTTCTGCTTCTCCTTGATCAACACTTTGATATTCTACTTGTTCAAGCTCTGTTCCATCTATAAGTTCTGCCTGTACCTCTTCCATTTGTATCTGATTTACATGCTCAACATGTAACTGCTCCACATGAACTTCAGCACCTTGTTCAGTCTGAATGTGTTCAACTTCCAAGTAACTAATTTGCACCTGTTCTTGCAGTTCCTCCATCTGTGTGCCTTTCACTTGATTGTCCTGTATGAGATCCTGGTGCATCTGTTCCACAGTTACCTGTGAAGGATCCACCTGTACCTGAATTACTGGTAGGACATGGACTTGCTCAACTTGCTCTATTATTGTCATTGATGTTACTGGTTCAGCCTCCATAGCTTCCACTGGAAGAACCTCTTCCGTCACCAGTAGTTCTGAAATATTGTGCATTTCTTTGAGATGCCTTCTCAGCTCACTGCCTTGCATAAACCACAAATCACATAAGGTACAGTGGTTGGGTTTGTCACCAGTGTGTATTACCAAGTGATCTTTGAACTGATCCCAGCTGTTGAACACGCTGTTACAAACCTGAAACAAAAGACACAGTATGTCAAACAGTGCCAACAGAAATATGACAAAGTATGGTGCCTATTTGAGATCATGGCTTCACATAGTGTAGTTTCTTGCTACTTGGATTCAAAAAACAGAGGTAAAAGCTAACAACTAAGCTTCAGATGAACAGAAGACTTGGTATTTATTTATTCATTTTTTCAGAACAGTGAGCTACTTTGAGTTGTGCCTACGTAGGACACCTACAAAATGCATGAGTCAGTAGATCATTTGGAGAAAAATTAAAGAAAAACGAATCCAAGAACTGCTGCAATTCCCTCAGGCTGAAGAGATACTACATTGACAACATCTGTAAGAGGATGAGGAAGTTTAGAAAGTTATGACACAAAGTAATTAGACCAAATGGTCACCAATTGTGAGTCACCGGATTATTATATTAATTATTGGCTCGGACCAGCTCAAGTGTGTGTGTGTGAGGAGAGGCAGGGAAGGGACAGGTTGAATTTTACAGAGGTGAGGTGATGCCCTGTCCCACACACCAGACTCGTGGAGCCTCCTGGGGCAGTCACAAAGCAGCTGTCAGTCCCTGGACACTGAGGGCACTCCCCACAGCACACCTGCGAGCCCCTGGCCAGCCCCAGACTGGCTGGCACAGTGGAAGTCCTGCCTGTGGGGAGGGCCACAGGGAGCCAGAGCAAACTGAAACAGCAACTTGTGTTCTCCCTACTGTTTGAACCCTGTCACCAGGACACGTGGGAGCTAGACTCTCACAGGGCTCCAGTGGTATCTATACTTCTTTCTTTCCTCTTTCTTTACTTTTTCTTCTTATCCTAATCTCCTTTCTTAGTATTCTGGGTGTCCTCAGACCAGATGGGTTGGATTTTGCTAAGTTGTATGCGTTAGCATGTGCTAGATCAATGCTTTGTGGAATCTTATTTTGGTTGAATGGTACCCTTTAAACTTTTGCCAAGTCGTTTTTATTTTCTACAGTTTACTAGTAAAATTCCCCTTGAGAAAATGTGTGCAGCTTTTCTACTTTTCACTCTCAAGGTGTTAAAAGAACTGAGGACTCTTCCAAAAATCCAGAGTGTGGATGTTGTTGGAACATTGTATATTTTTAAATAAAAAGCCCTTCGGTAAACTCATATATTTGGGGTCCCAGGTCTTACAGCAGTACAAAACAGTATGTTCAATGAAGCTATTAGGTACAACTTTATGTTATACATGTATATAATAAATGTTATTTGCACATTCAGAACAAACTTATCTTTAAGACAAAGGTATACTCCCCAGGAATTAACTTCAGACTAACATAACAACTAAATAATGTAACAGCATCAGTGAAACTTCTGATTAAATGATTGAAACACAGAATTAATTAATCTCCTGCAATATTCAATGCTTTCAGTGAAGAAGATCACTTTCTTTTTTGGAATGAGAAAAGCCAATATCCAGCATTTTTCTTCACTATATAACCCAGTTTAACCTCAAACCACAGCCATGAAGTGAAAAGTGAGAGAAAGAAATAAAAGGGGGCTTGGTGGGGGGAAAGAGAGAGGTGGGGATTCGAGGGGTGGAGAGAGATGGGAGTGGGGAGAGGAAAAGAAAGGGGGAAGGAAGAGAGAGAGGTAAAGAGCAGGGTAAGGTGGGGGGGAGAGAAGAGCAAAAGGGAATGAGAGAGAAGGTGGAAAAGGTGGGTAGAGAAGATGGGGGAAGGGGAAGAAGGAGTGGGGAGAAGGGAAGAAGCATGTGAAAAAAGAAAGAGAGCAGGAGAGAGAGAGCACAGAGAGGCAGAGATAGAGGCATGTGAGAGCATGAGAGGAGGAAGGAGCAACAGAAAAGTGGTGTGAAATTGTCACAGCAGTGGACAGCAAACCAGCCAATAAAATACTACACCAACCACAGCTCTTGTATTTTCTAGCTCTTCAGAATCAGCTCTTAAAAGCAAAGTTAGATTTATCCAAACAGTTTTTCAAAAGACAGTTAAGTATAGTGTGGTGGTTTGACTTTGGACCTTCCTGGGAAACAGATCACATGGTTTGCTGTATCCAAGTGAAATATTCCATCCTATTTTATGTCAGCTTAGATATAAGAAGGCATAGATGGAAGTTTTGGGTCAGTCCTTTTCTGGCAGTGAAGGGCATCAGCTGGACCTTGCTATCTCTGCGGGGAGAGCTGCATGTCTCTTTCTGGGACGTAGACCTTGTTTATTTGTTCTTTGTTGTGTTTGTGTGTGTGCATATAGTAATACAGTTTCTCTTTCTTCTCTGTCTATACATATTTGTATATAAATTCATACTGCTTCAGTAGTGTTAGAACTCACTTTTCGTCCAGCTGTTTCCCCCCAACCCCCGTTTTCTGCCAGGAGCTGGAAGGGAGGGGAAGCTTTTGTTTTGGGGCCTCTGGATATCTGGCATTGGGGCAAGGGTAAATGGCCACATATAGTGACCAAGTACCCTAGCAATGTCTCCAGCATTTATTTTGTCTAAAAGACACTACAGATTGCCATCATAAACTGGAATTACTTTCCACGCAAAGTCAGTATGTTTGGTATCAGAAGAATGAAAGAACTGGAAATGAAATAGTATTTTGCATTTTGACTTTTAGTGAAGCATGCTCAAAACTAGGACGGACTTAGGTCAGTACACTGAGAACCTTGAAAAGGAAGTAGACACACCAGTAAAATGCAGCCTACTCCATTAGAATCACTCTGATTTTAAGTATTATGAAGATCCACATCAGTAATTCCACTTTTAAATGGAGCTACTTAGATGCAAGAATTAATCTGTATAGTGTGGTTGAATGTGATCTTTATATTTTACTAAAACAGCTCTTGGAGATATAAGGCCACTCTCATTGGCTTTCCTGTTCAGTCCATGACACTCCTTGAAGGAGAGAGATCTCTACCCTGGGACTCTGCCACTTCCATTACCCACCTGACATTCATACAACTTCTTTCTTCCCTTTTTAGCTCCAGCTCCAGACTGACAGGCTGTCAGGTGACACTTGAGCGTGCTATTCCTAGCAAAACGTTCATGGCAGTTCGGACATTCAAATGGTTTTTCACCTGTTAAAACAGATACAGGGATTTGTCAGTGTATAAAACCACCCAGTCTCCTCTCAGGTCTCTTCTTCCACTCTCTCCTCCTTGTTTAGGTCGATAGATACGCTCTAAAGATGTGGCTAGCTGGGTTATTCTAGCGAAGAAGAGAAGGATAGTCAATGTAAAAGGGAAAAAAACTAATGTGTAGTCATAACTCTCATGCAGAAGAAAACCAATGTAACAATTACCAGTATCATTTATGGTACATTTAGGCTTCTGTGGAAATGAAATTACTATTCTGACAAAGTATCTTAAAGAAATAGTAGCTATTTCTCACTTTTCATCTGCTAATTGTTACAATTAAAAAATCAACATTAGTAAATCTACAAAGTGACACATTAAAGAAGTAGTAATTTAAATAATTCAAACTTTCATTTTCAATAATAACAACAACAGTTTCTGCTTGAGAACTGAAACTCAGCTCCAAAAAAAGAAGCTGGCACAGAATGATTATGAAATAACAATGCATTAGTATTAAAACAAACAAAACACTACACCTCTTTCCTTCCGCAAAATACTGTGAAAATAAGCACAGAGGGACATAAATGGTCACAAGCAAGACAAAAATTCCTTTCAGTTTGGGCACTTCATTTCAGATATGGTATCAAACACAGAAGCCACCTAAGGACAACCTTACAGAACCTTCCAGTACTTAAAGAGGGCCTACAGGAAGGCTGGAGAAGGACTTCTGACAAGGCCATGGAGTGATACAACAAAGCTGAAAGACAATAGGTTTAGATTAGATGTTGGGAAGAAATTCTTTACTGAGAGGGTGGTGAGGCATGGAAACAGGTTGCTGAGAGAAGCTGTGGATGCCCCGTCCCTGATGTGTTCAAGGTCAGGTCGGATGGGGCTCTGAGCAACCTCATCTAGTGGAAGGTTCCCTACCAGTGGCCCCAGGGAATGTAAACAGAAGATATTTAAGGTCCCTTCCAACCCAAACCATTCTCTGATTCTATTTCTGCTGCAATTACTCTTTTCATGTAATTTCTGGTGTAGTGATTGATCAACAAACAACAGGACCAAGTACTTAGTAAGGTTTCTCCCAAGCCTTTCAATTTCATTTTAGCATTCAACCAGTGTTATGCAGAATTCAGAATCTAAAAAGCACATGACTGAATGGGAATTTTTCCACCGATCATGGGAGTTAAATGCTGGTATCTGTTTTGATTTTAATCTTAAGGCTTTTGAAAACGCTAAACTGGAAGTAATTAGATTCCAAATGTTACACTTACTATATCAATATATATTTATAAAGTACTCTGTACCTCCTGTGATATGTAAACTTGCTTTGAACCAAAAATATTTTTTGCAACATCACCAACATATTAGGTTCTTCAGGTTACACTGGTTATCTGCTACAAACTTTTGTGAATGGATTTTTAAGTAGCTTGTACTGCATTGCTTATAATGGCAAAACACTCCCTGCTTCATAGGCGAATAAGGACTTGCCAAAGACTGTTTATAAATGGAACTTTTAAGAGGCTATTTGGAATAGACTGGACACTACCATATCTCAAGACTCAGTAGTCCCATCCAGTCCCATACACAGACCCAGTCTAATTAAATCAAGACATTCTAATGAAAAGGCTTTAACAGCAAAAAGCTGCAAAAAAAGCTGCTACCCTCCATTAAATTTTCACTGATGACTCATGACTGACATATTAAACAAAAACATCCGGAAGACCAAGACCACATATATATTACATTTGGAGTTATCTGTGTCATGCTCAGTATCTGTTCAGACAGCAGACTTTCCAGTGAGAGGAAGTAACCTTCCATACGTAAGGAAGAAAACAGGAGCACAAGTCACTTTGTACTCAAAAGATGCTATCTAGATTTCACAGAGGCAGATTTCAAAGTAAAAAAGTGCACCAGAGTCACTAGAAATGTTTTGCTGCTTTTAGTAATTTTGCTTAATTAACAAAGAAAATTTAAATCATAGATGAGATATCAAGAATAAGGAAAAAATTTTCCCAACAAGATGGTACAAGAAAGAATTCTGATGTTATTTTACATCTAATGCAGTAATAGGCATTTGTTAAGAAGTTCTGTTAGATAAGAAACTCTCTGGACTGTATTCCACCAAGAAGCTCATGACTCAGATCACATTTCAACAGAAGTATTTACTAGAAAATTTTGAAAATGAAAGTAGCCCCTCTGTTTTGTACTTTTGAAGAAGGAACATGCCTTAAGGAAGTTTACTGAAAAAAAACAACCCTTTAAAGGACTTGACAGAGGAGCTTCGTTAGTGCTTTCTGGTTTTAGGTGCTTGTTTTTAATCAACTCAATCCCACTAAAGTTTACATCAATGGAAATAAAAAAGACACACCAGTATCTTAACTGTAACTAGAAGCCAAGTATTTCTAGCACTCTTGACTCACATTTTCTTCAGCATATTCCCTATTACCCCAAAACATGCAAAACCTGAAATGGCGAGCACGAGGGCCACAAGCACAGGAATGCAGCAGTGCTCTTACCTGTGTGTTTCCGGAGGTGCTCCTTAAAATGTCCAAAGTGGTCAAACTGCTTATCACAGTACTGGCACACATGTATTTTCTTGCCAGGTCTTTGCTTCTTGCTGGCACCACCTTCATCAAGGTGGTAACACGTGAGGTGCTGTTTCAAAGCACTCTCTCGCAGGTATCTTTTATTGCATATGTCACACTTGTAATTCTCAGTAGAGTGTGTTTTCATGTGTTCCTTAAAATGGTAAAACAATTTAAATGAACGGTTACATTTCTCACAGTGGAACAAATTGTTCATGTGTGACAGCTGAAGTTCCACAATTTCAATACCTTCTACCTGTTTGCACGAGGGGTCAGTTGCATTGTCACCTTCTTCTTGGATCTGGCATTTTCTCTCTCCCTGACGATACTTGCTGGTGATATCTGCCAAAAGAGCCAAAGCAGATTCATCTGATGTACCTGTTGTCTGTATGTACTTTATGGATTGCTCTGCAGAAGCTACTTCTTCAAGTGTTTCAATGCTGTCATCTTCCACTTTCATCGACCCTTCAGCAATCTCAACCTCAATTTCAACAGGTTCTGATTCTGCAGATGGCAGTGTTTCTGTGATAACATTAGAGGTTTCAGCAATCTTCCTCTTTTTTGGTTTATTTTTACCTTGTGCTTCATTTGATTCTAACGGTGATGAATTTTCTTTGTTCCTGAAAAGCATTTGGATAAATGTGGTTAAGATCCATAAGCACTGACATAGTAATTCCTAGCTTCTGCATCCAACACTGTAGCTGTTTCTCAAAGTTGTGTGATGAGTGACCATTGTGGGCATGTCAGAGCTCATTTGTCCCTGATCTACACTCCCTAGTTAAGTAAAATGCCATGGCCAAAGCTGCTGAAGTGTTTTAAGTAGCTCAGCTCAAATGATACAAAGCACTTATCAAGAAGAAAGGCCAGTGAAATTCTGCATCTAGAAAGACAACTCCCCCCCAAAAAAAGAGTTCTTTGGCCTGTCTTCTCAGAAATAAGGTTCAAATCCCTCCTACAGTCTTCACCTTCTGAGCTCTCAGTGTGTGCAACTTCCTGCAGTGCTCAGAGCTTGCTAGAAAAAACTACAGCTGGGACTCCACACATTGGTTATCATAACATCTCATACTTCAGGAAGGCATGCAGCTAACATGTGAGGTAAATGCCAAGAGGATGTGGAAAGAGTATTCTAGTTTATTTTCTGGGCTTAAACACAACACTCCCTGCATAACACACACTCAACCCTCTTCCTTCAAAATGTCAGAAACAGCATGTCATCTCAAGCAGAGACAGAGCTGAGCAGGTCAATATTTTCAAGTTATCCACAGCACTTCTGTGCTGCAGGTTGCACTACTGATTATCAGTTTCCAAAACGAGTGCCTATCTTTCCCTCAAACAGACTGACTGGGGTAAGCCATGCTTTTACTGTTCTCTCGAACACGATGAATCCTTTCATGTAACATATGCCCTATCACTTCCATGTGTTTCTAGTAATAGGAGAGAAGACTTGGCCAGTATCTCCAAGTCATATGTCAGAGATGTGTGGCTAATGATGTAATGTAGGACACAACTTATCAAATTCCACCTGACTCTGTTCACACACAGGGAAACAGAGCAGCTAAACTCAGCTTCATCTCGCCTGGGTTTCTGATACCTACAGGATGACGGTTACATTGCACATTACTGCAAGGAGCTCCAGGATCAAGTAGCAAAAGCTGCTAGCGCAGCATGCAGGAGGAATGAGAATGTGACAGCACTTTTTGGAAGTGAAAGGGAAGAAAGGGGATGAAAAACAGCATGATGGGACTGGCACCCATCCTTCTCACGCAATGGAGTACAGTTCCTGGTATAGGATAAAAGGTGCCACAGCAACATTTGATTAAATATTAAACCCAGATAAAACTGACTGTAACGGTTGCATTCATTCAAGAGGTTTGAGAGGTTAATTTTGCACAAGAAGTTTTAAGATCACTGCTTATTCTCTCAGAAGCAGCAGAAAGCTGCACAAAATGACAACACCCGCACAAACTTTTTATGTGTACTGATTACCTGAGGTACATTGTGCAGCCAGCTATCAGTGAGATGTGGGCCTTCAGACAGCATAGACTTGGTATCGGTTACCCGCAAAGACACGGCCCTATAACTTCACTAACATTTACAAGCCCTGTCACTTGCCATTGAGTACCAGCCTAAAGAAGGCAACATGTATTTTTTAAGCTGTATAATCTGACCTGAATCCCACAGTAGAAAAGTATATGGTCCTACAGAAATTAAGGAGGTTCTAGAATAAGGAAGAGCATTGCAAAATACTGGCATCCAGCTCTTGCAAAAAGATTCTTGAGACTCTATATTTCAGTACTGAGAAGAAAAAGAGGCTTATGTACTTACCTGATTTCAAGTGCTTTGATTGCTTCTAGCATCTGTAGATACTCAGCTGCTTTCCAAACATCATTTGCTTCTTCCTCACCTTGGACCATTAGCTTCGCTGTATAAGTGAACTCAATTAGGTGACGAAATGCCATGTTACTTACACCTGTATACAGACAAGAAAAACAACAGTTTCTTTTAGCTTGCCTGCACACCATTTTGATCATAGGACTGTACCTGCCAGTTTCATAAATGACACCCTTAAAAGGCTCCAGAGAACCATTGAGTGGTTTGGGTTCTAAGATCAGCTAGTTCTGACATTACTCATGTTAGAAAAAAAAGCCTACTACAGAAACACGTGAATCTGGAACAACTATGGACTTTTTCTGTGACAAAGATAAAAGGAAGGACAAGATGGACAAAAAGCCCTCTGAATAATATATAGATTTTAACCCAAAAATACCATTTCACTCTCAAGTGACCTCTGAGGAGCAAGGTACCGGAGGTTGAAATACTGCTCCAGGAACTTGCTCCGTGTCTACCATGCAAGTATTGCTCAATGTCTGTCCTGCTCTTGCACAGACCAACCAAGGCATCTGCCATTGGCCATCACTCTCAGCCTTTTGCATTGTTACAGTTTCAAAATCTTTCATGTAATTTTGTAAAGCAAAAAATACATAGGTATTCTCCAAAGAACAATAAGCAGTGGAAGGAACTCAAAAGGTTTATTTCAGAGGTGAGGATGCCGAAAACTTACAGATCCTAATGTCAATGTACATGCAGCACCGGGCTCAGAGCAAAGGCAAAAAGGCCAGGCTTTTGCTCGTTCCTCGGCTTCATCATCACCTCCCCCACCTTGGTTCCCCCTTGCAGCACATCTGTGAGAATTCTCTCTCTTGTGCCCACCTGATGTGGAATGGATGCAGAGAAACAGTACAACACTGTGTCTGGGAAAGATGCCTCATTCCAAGCAGGAAAGCTTCCTTAGCAAAAAATAACTGCCTCCTTCATAGCAGTATCTTCCAGAAAAGAGCTATCCACTCCTACAAATTCCAAAGTCATGGCTGTGGAGAGGAGTGGGGCAGGGAGGTCTCAGTTGGTTTGTTCCTTGGACTTCACTTTTTCCTGGCTTGGGAAGTGGTCAGAGGTTTCCCTGTGCTCATTTGTGCCAGTGCTTTTGGTTCCATCTGCTTGGGTGCCCAGCTGCTACCTTGCTGGGCCAGCAGCAGCACTGGGAGGGGTCCCAGCTTGCCCCTGACCCCACACATCCTGTGCTGCTTTCCTCTGAGGACATCCAGCACTGCCTGGATTTTGCCTGGGACTCACTGGGGGCTGGCACCATCTACAGAGATGCTTCTAAGCCCCCAGCACCTTTGGAAAGATGGTGAGAGGGTCCATGTGCAGCCCATGGGAATGGCTCCAGCTTGCCATTCCGGGGTAAGCTCTGGAATTGGCACGGCTCCCTTGGCTGTGCCTTTGCCTAGCCAGAGCCCAACAATGCACCCTTTCTGTTTGTCACCCCAACTGCACCGAAGGGCAAAGCAATAGAACTAAGCTGTTGCAAAATTTTGGTTACAGTGTTGTTATTTATTCTATTCTGGTTTTATTCTACACACACACACAAACACAAACACACACACACACACATATATATATAAAAAACTGTTACTTCCTTTTTCTACATTTTGTGCCTGAAGCCTCTTAATTTTGAAATACTAACTTGGAGGGAGTTTTCCTTCTTTCTACCCCAGGAAGGCTCTTGCCTGCCCTTAGGAGATATTTTGTCTTGTTAAACCAAGACACTCATCTGACCAGACTGGCTGTACTCAGGGAAAAGATTTCATGTCACACTGCTACTCCTAAAAACATACAGGGTCTGCCTGATCTCCCAGAGAGATTAGGGGAAAGAAAGGGGAAAAAAAAATTTAAAAAGCACCCGCATAATCTCACACTTTCCCTTCCAAAATATGTAATTCAAGACTGTTGCTTTTCTTTTTGATTTTTCTCCAAGGGAAGAAAAATTTCTTTCCAGTGGTGGTAGGTCTCTCAGAACAACTCAAGAACTAAGATCTAGAAACCTGATTGGTATAATTAAGCATGTTTAAGTGTTCAAAACCAGGCTGGATAAGGCCTTGAGCAATCTGGAATAGTGGAAGGTGTCCCTGTTTGTGGCACGAGGTTGGGCCTAGATGATCTTCGATGCCACATTAATTTCCCACTTGGGCACACAACTCTGAATGTTTTTATTTGCACAAATTAGATTACCTTCAATCTCTACCAAAGGCTCCTGAGTGAAATCTTGGAAGAATTTGTGGAAGAACTGGCTACAGGCAGCAAGAACAGCCTTATGAGCTTTGAAATGGTGACCTGCAAAGACAGACAAAAAATTTGGTTTAAGGCAACACCTTCCTCCCTCTATAGTGCAGAATAAGTGCAGATGCAGAAAAAAACCCAACCCAGTCTAAACATCTCTTCCACTATTCCAGCAGCACATAGTCACTGTGACTCCTTGTAACATGGGATACTACAGCAGCTATCCAGTCCCATCTCTTGAAGAACGCTGATGACATCACTGACCTTGCTAAAGCTCTGCAACTCAAGTAGCTCACTCACTCACTCCAGTGTTTCTCTTTTCAGATATTTTCCTGTATGTCTTGGGCTCAACTCTAAGGTTTTTAATGGCTTCCACAGACTGATATATGTCATCACCACTACTAGCATAAACACTGCTACAGAACAGAAGTAGTTCTGCTGATTCTTCTGTTTTCCAGACTGTATTCCCCCTCAGTGTGTTGCCTTCTCCCTGCTAGAGGCACAAACATTCATAAGACTCTCTGAGACAGAGATAAAAGGAGCAATATAGATTAGAATTACTGCACACCAAACCAGTAGCAAGTTCTACACATGGATTTGGTAATGCCAAAACATTCAGGGTAAGCACTGTTAGTGAAACTGGCAGTTCCTGAAGAATAATTTTTCCTCTCATTGCTTACCTCTAATCTGGACCTTCTGAGTTCCTGCTGTGCTTTTAAAGATCAGGTGGTACTCCTTCAGCTAAGCCTGTCATAGTAGACACTGCCTATCTTCCCTGAAATGTTCACCCATTCTAAGACATGTTTGGTATATGAAGCAACCTTAAATGATCTATCAGATATCACCTTTTTCTAAGGAGATAAGCACTTACAGCTTTTAAAACAATACTTGTGTCCTCAGAACACATATAAAAACTGTGTGCTTCTACCCTATTTTAAAGGCATATTACAATAGTAGAGAGATATCAGAAGCAAGAACTAAAATTTCAAGGTCTGGCTTCTTTTATTTGAACAGTATTTGTAAAAGTTCTCTGCATGCAAAAAGTCAGAGAAAAATATTTTAACCATGTTTTGGAAATCCTTAGACATCATGTTAAGTACAGAACAGCAGTTGCAAAGAGGGCTTCTATCTGAAAATGTTTAGTCCTTTGTTTGGAAAAGCAGAAGCAAAATTATTAGTCACTGCTGTGGTCTTTCTTCACTCTGAGATTTTAAATGAAACTTTGTAAATAACTCACACATGGTGCAGAACCATGAATTCGTTCACAGTCCAGTATAACACTGACCCATGACAAACCCAACAGCACCTCAACACAGCTTTCAGAACTCCCCATATACCAGCTGGTTCCCAAGCCTCTACATACCATCGACAATCAGAGTGATATCTGTAAACTGATCCTGCTCACGTTGTTCATTCAGTCGATCCAAAATAACTTTATAGTGTTCAGGGAATTCCTGGATACATTCCATTGTTTCCTCGGCTTCCATGGCAAAAGACCCAGTCTGCAAAAACATGACATGAGAGTTAGAATACCATGCCACTTGGTAAGTACTGTGCACAGCCAGGTCTTTATACAGACATGAATTAACAAGCTCTTTGCAGGGAGTGTAAAACCAATAGAAACACCACACTGTCTTGGAAATAGTTTTTTCACCCGATGTGAGATGACAGGTAGGAAATAGCATAGTTGGTGATGTGGAATATTGTCTTATTTAGACACATGAAAAAACAGCCAAAGTGTGTGTTTCTTTATCCAGTATGTTCAGCAGGGACACACCACCCTCAAAGTAAATACTGCAGAGAAGCAACACCTTCATGGCTAATTATTCAACACCACACCAGGATTAACATCAGAATCTTTAAAAAGTTACTTCTCACTAATCCACCAATCCACTGTAGAACAGTTCTTAAACACCTCATATTTAAGTAATATTTTGCTCCTTGTGAACTCAAGATGCTTATTTCCTTTAAGCATCCATGTAATCGAGCAGCAATTTTCAACTTCTGAGTACATCAGAGTTGCCAAGGATTTCATTTGTTATCACAATCAAGCTTATTCATCCCTTCTACTTACACTTCTCCCCCTGTAAGGTGAAATATTCTTTGCCATCCTTTTAAAAGAGACACATATGTTTGTAATTTGATGGCCTTCCTCCCTTACTTATACAATAAACACAGGTGGGTGTGGTACTGCAAAGGATCTCAGACATAAGGAGATTTAGCAGAACTCTGTGCCTGTGGATGACATGCAGATGTTAGTCTGCTGCTTATGCAAACGAACCTCAGGAGAGCATCCGAGTGTTTCAATGAAAGCACTTCATAAGTCACCCCCAGGCAAAATGACTTCAGATCTGTGCAACAACACTGATCTCCAACTCCCACATTAACATGGTTTACACTTAGCATGTTGCAGAAAAAAAGAAACACAGAGCTTCTATTTTCATCATCAAACACACTCTTCCTTACATCTTAGAAAAAAATGCCCATGGAGAAGTCATTTTGCCAGGAGAACAAAGTAAGTACAGTAGAAGCAACCACTTAGGGAAATCCAGCTCTACCTGCTATTGCTGCATTGCCAGCTAGGGAAATGTCAACAAAAATCAGATCCATTACCTGGGGTGCAACAAGCCAAAAGTCAAACACTCCCGAGACACTGATCATTTATCTCAGAGTTGGTGCAAGTCTGAGTGCCTGGTGGTATTCCACAAATCAAGCACAGCAACTATCAAAACTTTTTAGTATTTTGTATTACTATTTCACTATGTAACTATGCCCTACAGCAAACAAAGGAATTCATGTTCATTTGCTACAACTTACAGAGTTCTCTTATTAATATTCGATCTTCTACTGGTTAGTGATTCTCTTGCTTATGCAAATCACTCCACATGCTCAGTCTTTTTCTTGAGTCTGTGTGTATCTTGGGTTGGGGGTCATGATCTCCGGTTTCCAGAATTACCTGTTACCCAGCTGGAGCTGATTTCAGCAAAATTGCTGAGTTGCCTTTATTAGTCTCTTCCTTAGCTAGGGGATTTTCCCAAATGTCCTTGTGGCCCGTATATTCTGCATTCTTTGTGTCCACTCTAAGTGGGCATCATTCTTGCCAAGCTTTGTTTACCTCACCCTAGGTCTGAGATCACTGAAGCATGTCTGGCCCTAAACCTCAACAAGGTAATTCTACCAACAGGTAATTGGTTCTTCTAATGCCTGGACATCACTTAGAACTTGTTAGCTGCTCTCTGTTTCATAGATTAGATCTCCCTTCTTGATTAGGCTTGAAAATATACCAAGATCAAAGAACATCCTTGCTTAAGAAAAATTTACATATTCCACATTTTGGAACAGAAACACCTGTCAGGGTCTTCAAGGGGACATAAAAGAGATCAGCCTGCAGGAAAAGGTGAGGTGGAAGTGAGTGGATGCTGCTGCAGTCACTTCACCTCTCTTGTAACAAAGGATCTGAGACAGACAACCAACAGCTCCTGCTTCCTTCCGCCATATAGTATTTCATATAAAATCTTGTGTGGGAAGTTGTCAGCCACTTGCTTCACTGTTTAATTCTTCTTGCCCATTTTTGACATATCATAAAAGGGTAGATGACTTGCACTTAAAAGCATAATTTCTGAAAACAAGCAAAATTCTGTTCTCCAATTCTCATGATTTCCACCTACCCAAATGGGATTTAGGTCCTAACTGATTTATATCTAAAAACAAACCAACCCAAAATCTCAAAACAAGAGAGATACCTCACCGCAGTAAATCCAAGCTATTTCAGAAACTTTCTCAGAACTCTTAAAAAACAAGAAGAGGTATACAACTTATGTTAACTAGCCATTGTCAGGAATTTATAAAGAACAAGTAAACAGCATGAATTTAGTGTGTATCTCAACGGAGTTGCAGCATTAATTAAGTAGTATAATTTTAAAAACTTGGTCATATTGCAGGAAGGTGCCTGACAGAACAGCACATGTTCAATGACCACAGGACTGCTTTGCAGGAAGTAGCCAAAGGCACAGCCAGGAAAACAAAACAGCCAAGGAAGATGGACAGAATTAATCCAAGTCCCCATTTACGAGTGGGCTCACAGATGAGAGATGGAAACTGGTCTACTTCAGTTGTTCACTCAATTCTCTGAGGAAACTCGTGCAACTACTGACTTCACTTTCCAGCGCGTACCGCTGGACGCCATTCACTGGATGTGCACATGACTTGCAGACGCGTTTTAGCACACCCAGCTCGGCAGAGCCCTCTCGCTATGGCTCTGCTCCAGGGCCAGGGAAGGCCCCGCGCTGTGCGGGTCCCCACCGCAGTTCCCCGGTGGCTGGCAGGGCCCACGCGGGGAGCTCCGACCAGCGCCATCTTGGGACCGGGGGAGCGCGGGGGCTGCGCGGAGGGACCCCCTGTGCCCTCCGCCGCAGGATTCCATCCGGAGCCGCCGCCGGGCCGGCCCCGCTCCAGCTCCAATTCCCGCTCCCACTCCCGTTCCCATTCCCGCACCGCGGGGTGGGTGCCCGGGCCGCTCCCGCGGCGCCGCCAGGGGGCGCCCCGCCCTCCCCGCCCGGCGCTCCCNGAAGGCCCTGCCCGCGCCCCGGGCCCGCCGAGCCCCGGCGGAGCGGGCGCGGCACCAGAGGCACCGGAGGGCGCGGGGGTCCCGCGGGGGCGTCCCCGGAAGGAGCCCGACCGCTGTCGGCCCGCGCCGGGCGCTGCGCAGGGCCGCCGCCTCGTTAGTCCCTATTACGTCATCAAAGCGCGCATTAAATCGATCCCTTTTTAATTCCCGGCCGGGTCGCGGCCTGGCGGGGTGGGGAGGCGGTTCCGCCGGGGACTCACCGGGAGCAGCTCCTCGTCGCGCCGCTTCCCGCTCCGTCGCCGCCGCTTCCTGCTGCCCGGCACGCTGGAAAGCGGGGCGCGCGCCGGCCAATCCCGACTCGCATTCCCGGCCTGCCCCGCGCTCACCTTACATGCGACAGGGCGCGCGCGCGGTGGGGGCGGGACTCGGCGGCCCTGGGGTATGCCGGGAGGTGTAGTCCATGGGCGCCGCGTGGCGGGTCATGGGGGTGGACATGGAGTGGGTCAGGCTAGACAGAGGGACAGCCGGGCCGACCTCCTGCTCGGGCAGGGCTAGCCCACAGTACACGGCACAGGGCTGAGTCCAGACGGCTCTTGAATATCTCCACTGCGGGAGACTCCACACTCTTTGTGGGCTGCCTCTTCCAGTGCACTGTCACATGCTCGGTGAAGAAGTGGTTCCTCATGGTCAGGTGGAACTTCCTGTGCATCACTTTCTGCCCTTTGCCTCTTGTCCTGTTAGGTCTCACCACCGAGAAGAGCCTGGTCCACGCTCTTGGCACCCTCCAGACCCTCATACAGGTTGATGAGGTCCCTTTGAACCTGAACAGTCCCAGCTTCCTCCGCCTTTCCTCTTGCGAGAGATGCTCCAGTGTCTTCGTCACCTTTGTAGCTCAGCTATCTTCCTCGTGGGGATGGGGAGTGCCACGGAGAATTCCTGTGTCCCCTCTTCCAGAAGCACTGTGGAGTGCTGTATGCGAGGGATCACCTCCCTTGGTGTGGAATGCCAGAACACCCTGCAAGGGGGGCAGTGGGGCCACACGCACCCTCACAGACAGGACTCACCCCCCTGGGATTCCCTTCAGCCCATGTTCCCTCCCATCCCTTACACAGCCACTTCTCCGTAACACCCTATTACTTTATAATTTACATTGAGGGGCACTCAAAATGAGTACCACAAAGTGGTGTCAAAGGAGGCAGCTGAAACACTGCCCAGCAAGGCTTCTGTTCCACGCTGTGGTGCCCAGCCCTGCTGCTCCAGGCCTGAGTGCCCACGGATGGGGAAGGCAGGGCCCAGGCAGCACCTTGCAGCTTCTGGGTTATTTGGCTGAGGCACATTAGGAGGAGACAGCAAGTGTGTGTCATTGGGTGCAACCAGCCCCTCTGCCACCCTGTCTGAGCATGGGCAATGGGAGACTTGGGTTTCTCTTCTAGGACAGAGTCTTCAGAGGCACCCCTGCGCACCCAGGCTTCATGTCTTGCCACCAGATGAGAACTTTCATCCTTCCCTTCCCTTCCCAAACCTTCTCAAACCTTCCCTTCCCAAACCTTCCCAAACCTTCCCTTCCCAAACCTTCCCACCTTCCCAAACCTTCCTTTCCATTCCCAAACCTTCCCAAACCTTCCCTTCCCAAACCTTCCCAAACCTTCCTTTCTTCTCACAAATATAACCAGTACAATAATTTAAGTCCTCAGAACACACACAATCACTGCCCCTTTGACAGATGCTGCATCGATGCTGACAACAGAAGAGCAGCCACACACAGTGCTCTGTGTTCTAAGGAGCTCTGCTGTGTTAATGGACTTGTTTATGAATCCCATCACTTTTCTGTGGTGCCACATCTACACCATTACTTTTGCCATATCCTTTTTCCACTAAAAGGGTGGCTATGAAGGTAGGAGGAAAACTATTGGCAGTCCCAGAACATCAAACAAACATAAATAGTAGATATTTGGTCAAATTCAAATTAATTTTTATATACTCTTTAAATACACAGACTCCTAAGGCTCTGTACAGCATTTTATAATGTAGTAATACAAGAAAGTTTTATCAATATTGATGGTTGGTCATACAACATTAAAAAATCCAGTTAATGTCCTTTTTGCTTATGTGATTGTTTAATGGCCTTGCTAAAGTAACAATACTCATTGTTCCTGTTAATAGGTCTGCTCAGACAGTTGTTTTCAATGTAGGAGTTGCCTGGCACATCTGTTCTTGTCTTCTGGGACACAGCAGCACATAAACAATGTTGATGTCTCCTGCATTTAAATATAAAGATTTATTTTATGCCACTGGAGATCTAATTTTTAGTTGAAGAGCTGTATCTACAGTAGCTTATAATTAAGATAAAAATATTGCCAAAGTTACCACTACAGCAAAGTACAACACAAGAGTTAAAAATTTAATTCCAGCACCTTCTACCTATGCAGACAACATTAGTGACTTGCTTGTTTTTCACTAATGTGTGATCTGTTCTATTTACTTCTTTTTATTCCCATGGCATTTTTCACTGTTTCTTTTCTTTCCTATGGCTTCACCTATCTAATTTTACTGTGAGGTTAGATGGAAGATTTTAAAAGAGCAGTTCATACTTTGTCACAATAGCTTTTGAAATACAAAATTAGACTGATTAAGCTATAACTCTTCAGATTCTCCTTTTTCTCTCTCAGAGATGGGTGTGTTGTCTCTCAGCACTACCTCTGAGATTTCTGAGAGCTCTGTCACAAAAACATACAATTTAGTTGTAAGTCTAAAAATTATGTGGTTTATAATGCATGTTATTTACATGAGGAAGAACATGCTAAGCAGATATCCAAAAGATCTTTATCAATATCTTTGGTTCAACCTGTCTTATTGTGGCTGAAAATTCCCTATGCTTTTCTCCTTTTTCAGAATCACCTCAATTACACTGGAGAATCCTGTATCTATTAAGGTAGCCTGGTAAGTCTTCTGGCCATAACAACTGAGTTTGGGAAGTTACTGAAGTATAGATGTTCTCTTCTAGCTCCAGCCTTCTCACAGCATTATTGAAGAAGACTGAGATCATCTGTCCAGACTTGGTGTTGTGAGCCTCTCTTCTTCACAGGGGGAGCTGTGAAGTAGAAAACAGACAAAAATGAACACTAAGAACAGAAAAGTGTGATTCATACATTTCCCTTCTTTAATAAAAGAAACACCTCTTTGTCTGAAGAAATGCAGGAATTAATAAACTGCAGATGTGAAAGCAAGAATTCACAAGGCGTGCTTATGTGCAGCAATGAATAGATAACTATTTTCCAGAGTCAGGTGATTCAGATAATAAATGAAGGCCAAAGGGACGATTTGCTTACCTAGTGCAAGGCTATTCACCTAGCAGCCTGTGACCTACACCCAGATGGCTGGACAGTTATGACTGGCTCCCCAAATGATTTTGAAGGCTGCTTAGTGCACTCTCAGCACACCCAGATCTCCCATATCAGAACCAAATTATTCACCTAGTCAGCTGCAGAATTCAGATAGCTACAGTGTGGCCTTTACCATTCTCTTCTATTAAAAATATTACAAAATCAACTGCTAATTCCTGTAATGATATCAATCATTTGCAAGAAATCTTTGTATCAGATGACTCAGCATGTCTCCATTGCACAATGACTTGTGCCTGAAAAGACTTTACTGTCATGCCTGGAGGAAGCCAGATGTGTGCTTTTATGCAAGAGGAAAACATTTCTGTAGAGCACCTCTGGTTGGTATGCCAAGGTGTATAAGGGAAACAATATCTGTGCCTGTTTATGAAGTTTTAAAGGAAAATAAACATGAGTTGTGCTTCTAACAGAGAACTGTTCTGTTAATCCTCCTTATTTCTTTACTCTTTCTAGAGGGAAGGAAAGATATAAGGAGTTAATGAAAGCCAAGATGATAGTGGTTACTGTAAAATGCAATGCTTGATAACTGTAATGTATTGAATTATGGCTTGATGTCAAAAATCCTTAAGCCTTACTCCTGTGATCAAAAGTGTCAGCTTGTTCCTCTGTTATCTTTGTTTTCAGAGGAAATGCCCGGCTAGGACAGGATGGACATTTATATCTGTTCAGTATTATCTGCTGACCTATGAGTTCCATGCCAAATCTTATCTACTGTTGACAAGCGTCATATTTTTGTGACCTCACAAAGATCAGCTGACTAGTGAAATCAGGGAGATCAGTGTCTGGTGAACATTGCAAGAGAGAATGGGTGAATTTTAGGGGTTTTATTTAAATATTTTACTTAATATGATTTTAAATATCTGGAAGAAGAAGCAAGTCCAACAACTTACTGTCTATCATTGTCACAAACCACAGTGATTTGGATTCTAAAGAATTAAGAGAAGTATGCCTAAAGGAATTGTAGAGTGGCTTAGGGTTTAAATAAGAGTAGTTGTTAAGTACTTTGCTCTTTTTTTTTTTCTTTTTAACCCAGAATATAGAATCATGGATATAAATACAGATTGGGTTGTGTTGGAAGGTTTCTTTAAAGATCATTTCCCAGTATAAATTCAGGAGGCTTTAGTTAGGTTGGTACTTGTCTAGGAAACCTCTTAAGGAAAATCTATGTTAAAAAGTATCTGTGTTGATTGTTAGAAGACATATATACCATGCCATTTTTGTACTGGCATGCATTGTGCATGAAGAAATAACATACACAGACATTATTAATAAAGATTTTGTATGTGTAGTTATTATCTCTTCATAGGTCACTCAGATTTTTCACAACCAAATCTGTAACCTGATTTGCAAAATTGTTTTTGTTTTGTGGGGTTTTTTTTTGGTAAGCAACAGTAAACACAACACATCAGGATATGAAATGGATTTTTCTAGCTCTCTTTGATAATCCATGAAAATCTACAGAGTCTGGAAGGGTTTAAAGCTAAATAAGAAAAGGTTTCAACGTAGGGCATCACCAGAGCTGCAGTTGCATGTATTATACATGCAGAAACACTAATAGAGAATTTTTGCTTACTCCTCTTTCAGGCCATGTAATCTTCCTAGAAAACTGTAGACCTATAGATCATACTATTGCTGTGAGAAAAGTGTACGACTGATAGGTGCATAAAATATTCACTGTAGGTGAAAGTCTACTTCAGAATCTGGAGACAATCAGGGAAACATAACACATTCAATTAAGATAACCTTAAGAGCAATAAAAAGTTGGAAAGCTGGGCAACCTAGAAATAATTCTTGACATTATGTAGGGGAATATGGTTTTTCCCTTCAAGAACTTCTTTCTTTCTGGCACAGCCTTCCATCCACCTAGTGCATCTTCCATCTGTGCTTGACATTGTGTGCTCTGTGTCACATTGTCTGGGACTGTGCCGATTTTAACAGCAATCTAAGAACTTCCTTTGCAGACATGCAGGTGGAGCAGCTACCAAAGCACATGTACTACTGAAAGACCACCCAGCTTCTCACTGCTCTGTCATTTAAGTTCTTAAGAGCAGTCTCAAGCATGATCCACACTGTAAGCCTCAGGGCCTGAGCTGCTGTCTGCATAATGATTTGCCTGAACAATGGAGTCTGAAGCCCTACACTTGGCTTCAGGACAACTGAAATCCCTCACAGTCCTTTAATTATGTCTTTTGTACCTTACCTAGGCATACATCTGTGTTAAAGAATAACAAAAGTTTTATAATTAACTTAAAACATTTACAAGTAAGACATCGTGAAGTCTTTGCAAAAAAAGGAATACAATTAAAAAGTATTTACTGTTAATTATTACTCTAGTGCAGTCATGGGATCACTAAGGCATTTAGTTTTCTGGTCTGTCTCTCCTTCTGAATGCCTGTTAGCTCTGTTGAAGAGAATGTTCAGCAACTTTATTGTCATAATTTTTTTAAGCACTACAATTTTTTTTTCACTTCACAGTCATATTTTGTTTCCTCTTCTTGAGCTCTTACAGGAAATCTGGCAAGGATCATGATGCAGGATCAGCACAAAAATGCCTACTTTGTTTTTCTTCTTTTTTCATTTTTTTTGCTGACAGGAAAAAGGTCAGAAATTTTTTTTTGCAGTTTAATGGGTTGGATAATAATGCTGATGGTTGAAGACAGGTGTAGAAGCTGCTCAGCTGTTCTACCATGAGATGCAGACTCTGGGCTGGCTCTATGGACAATACTGCCACCTCCTTAAATACAATCCTTATGACTGTTATATGCCAGGTATGTAAATAGTAACTAGTAAATAATACAAGGCATACATGGATAGTATTTTCAACAAGCCAAGAGACAGACATGAAAACAATGAAAATAGTGGTCAGCTGGAGATGAGGACTTACCAAAGTAAAATGCTGACCTGGGACTCATCTCTCTTGTAGTTCTACAAGAGTCCTTACCAATAAGCATTCATGCAAAACTCTATTGAGTGGAAAGTTGTTCAGACATTGTGTGATGATTTCTTATGGACAGGACCTGGACTTAGTCACCTTTCAAGTTCCACAAGTTGAGCCAGTGCTTTTGAAATGGGATGAGGAACTTCAAAAATGGGTGTTGTTGCCTGTAATTAGACAAACATGATACGAAGCCTGTTCAGTGTTAATTCTCAGGCATGCCATCCAAATACATGCGAACACAAGAAATAATGGCAATTTTATAAAAACAGCCAATAGTGGCTGCTTGAATTTTGCAGGACAGATTTTTCCATGTCTTTATTATTTGCAGTGATGTGGAGTAGTGCGGCTTGCACTGGTGACTTTCAAAGGTGTCCTCAGACAAAATGTCATCATATCTTCTCTACTCTTATTTATCTTTCTTACAAATACTGAGTTATTTCCTCTGTGGTGTATTCTTCTCCCTTTACTCTGGAATGCTGTTGGAGTTCTACTACTCTGATTTTGCTTTTTCCTTCAGCCAGCCAAAGGCTAGGAGAGCAAAGCTGTAGGGAGAACAGTAAGACTGCCAGTGTCAAGGTAGGGCTAATATGTTTGTCAGATATAATGGTCTGTACTCTTTGCTGCCCCATTATCAATGTAATACAGAAGTAATATTTTGTATTAAAAATTTTACTTTGCCTTCATTGTTACCTTTGACAGCTGCATATGTGGAAAATAATTATAGGACTGTAATATCAGAAGATCAAGGACTTTCATTTATATGTATTTTCTCCAAAATACATGAAAATAATCATATGTTAATTAATGATTATTTTCAGCAAATATGTGAACTCCTCATGAGAATAAGAAATACTTGGATATATGAAGCTATTAATAGTATTTTTCTTTTTTTTTTCTTTTTTTTTTCACCAGTTAGTATGAATTTACGACAGCTACATTATGTACTCCCACCTAGAGTACAGCATTGAGGTTCGGAGCACTCAACAAAAGAAAGACATGGACCACTTAGAGCAGGTCCAGAGGAGGCCACAAAGATGATGGGGGGCTGGAGCACTTCTATGAAAACAGGCTTAGAAAGTTGGAGTTGTTGAGCCTGAAGAAGAGAAGACTCCAGGGAGACCACATTCCAGCCTTCCAGTGCCTAAAATGGGCTTAGAAAAGGAGGAAGAGGGACTTTTTATACGGGCAGAGAGTGACAGGACAAGGGATAATGATTTTAAACTGAAGGAAGGCAGGTTTAAATTAGATGTTAGGAAGAAATTCTTTGCTCAGAGGGTGGTGAGGCACTGGGAGAGGTTGTCCAGAGAATCAGTGGCTGCCCCATCCCTGGATGTGTTGAAGGCCAAGTTGGATGAGGCCCTGAGCAACCTGATCATGAGCTGTATCCCTGCCCATGGCAGGAGGGTTGGATCTAGATTACCTTTAAGGTCCTTTTCAACTCAAACCCTTCTATGACTGTGTGATTCTGTGATTCTGTTACATACTCCACTTAACACTTCCAGGTGTGCAGTCACCCAGATTACTATAGGTACAGCCATTGCATTCTCAGTGTGGATTGCTGACACCAAGTACCTATCCACCAACAACAGGCTAAACACTTCACAAAATACTGTCTGCTGAAGACATAACTTAAAACCCAGTACAACTTTTTCAACAGAAATCAAATCTAGGCATGGGCTGAATGCCAGCTGCTACTGCAGCACTAACAGCAACAGCAAAGGTGTTGTTGTAAGACACCTGCTGTAAGTCCTCCTCTCATACCAAATCATGTTTTCTGATATAAATCAAGTAAAAACCAAAAAAAAAAAAACCCCACCCAAAACAAACAATTAAACCACCTGACTCATCCAGACTTCAGAGTCAGTCATTCTGTTCAGGGTTTAATTATTGTAAGCATATGTATCAGCATGGCCCTCTCTCTACTTTTATATTTAATAAGCAGTTCAGTTCTTCCCCCAGTCCTCTGAAGGTCGGTATGGCTTTACAATATTTCTGTATCTACCACTTGAGGTACTTACCTTTGAAGTTTTTTATAGTACTCAGAGGCCCCTTTCTGTGAAAATGGTTTTAATTTATGATGGGAGTAGATGGGGCTTAATCTCAGCTTTCTGTGGGCTGCAGCCACGGAGTGTATGTTCATAAGTGAAAACTGTTGGTTGGACTGATCTACTTTTCTATTTCATCTGCAAATTGTTTCAGCAGTTCACATGCAATTAGCTGCTTAGAGGGCTTTGATGCTGAAGTGGCAGCTGCTTTTGAATTTACAGAACATACAAAATGGTAAAAAACAGTTGATTTAGTCAGTTAGACCTCCATTACTCATGGAACATTCACACACTCTTGCCCTAGGAAGGACAATAACATTTTCTATCAAATTCAGCATTCCAGGGCTATGCTATTTGAAAAGAAGCATCATCAGCACTCAAAATTGAAGCCATAAGTATTGTAGACTGTCAGACTTCATTCCATGTAAAACGATTGCATTCTTGCACTCAGCTATCTGAATCTGGCCATAAACACTCCTAACATCTCTTACAGACCATAAAGTTTGCAGCCACTCCTGTGTTCTAAGGAAAATAGAACGACATAGAGCCTTAAAAAGAAATTTAACCAAAAATACATAATCCACTTTTTAATCACAGTTCAATAGTTCTTAAAAAAGAACTTCTTTGTATAAAAATCCCTCTTATTTAATAGCTGAACCCAGTTTGCACTTCAGTTTTTATGTATTTCACAACCGATAAACGAAGAAGAGACTTGAACTTCCTGACAGGTTCACTGTATATCGTCACTGAATCCCACCTCCTGGGCTGTCTTAACTTCCATTCTGTGGCTAGGGTTCAGTGCAGTGAACCATGCCTGGATGACCTGCTATAAATCATTAACAAGAACTTGCTGGTACTGGCATTTCTGGTGAAAAGTGTTTAAATTTAGTCACCTAGAATGAACTATTGTGGATATAGTTGTTGAAGCATTTGCCTCCACATCTCCTAAGGAGAGTTACTGTGTATAAAATAGGAATTTTATGTATTGCTGATGATGTTTCTGAAGTTTTGATTACTATTACACTGTCTTGAGGACCTGATCTGTTAATGTAAAGAGAAGTGTCTGAATGCAGAATAATTGAGGGTTTTGTTTAACTGTCTTTGTATTCATTGGTGCAGATTCATAGCAACTTTATTTATGCATTCACTCTGTGAATTGAACTGGAGAGTCTAAAGCTGCCTGCTGAATTCCTTGTGGTACTGCATCATTCCTGTAGAAAGAGGGATAACTCATTATTGTGTGGGATATGAGATCCATATGGGAGGTATGAACAGATACCCTGCATTGGGCACCTCATGATTACATTTGCCTCTTCTTGATTTACTTGCCAAACACCAGAAGCCTCAGCAGAGTCACACCAAACTGAAAGAATTTTCAGTTTTACTTTACAGATCACCAGACTGCCAAGTATTACTAAATACAACAATGAAGATACAAAAATACAGAAGATGTGCTATGATCTTCTTAAACACCTCTTGGGCACCATCAGGAAATTTGTTCTTCCTTCACATTATAAGAGGACCACTGGTTTTAGGCCAACTGAGGTGACATGGAGAATATGTGGGTTGATAGAATTATTGCAGAATAAATGCAGAAAGTAAACAGAGCCAGTAAGGACCTCAGAACACATGTAGGTACTCAGCAACTAGGGTCTATTTGAAACTGTAATCTGTAATTTGCAATGACTATGAATGAGGACACATCTGCTAAAAAAAATTTCTCTTCCTAATTGCAGTATGCTACTGTACGTTCAAAAAGAGGAAGATACTTCATTATTACAATGGAATTTCCAAGCAGAAAACCCCAAAATTTTTGTACTAGATCAGGGCTCCTTAAGTCTCATTTCGTTTATAATTAAACAATTGCATCTAGCAGCTAATCCTTTGTTCACTAAAACAGTCTTTAGGCCTATATCAAAGGATGTCAGCTTTTGTTCCTTCCTTTGAATTCTGAGAAGTGTGCATTTGGTTATCTTATGCTGCTCTGGATCTTACATGACACAAGCATAGCTTTAATTTAATTTATCTTCTTGCCCTTCACTTAAGTGACCTTTTTTTTTACAGCATTTATTCAAGAGTTTAAGGCCTCACAAACAAATGGAAATTTCTTTATGTAAGCATTAACTAACAGCCTGCTGTTGTTGAAATATTTTCCACTATAAAGTATGAGTAATTACCCTGAATTGACACAGTTGTCTGAGAAGACATGAGATGAACCCGTAGAGACTTTTGATCTGCAAATGGACTTTGAATTCCCTGTTAGTGACATCCTTCAGTCACAAGAACAAAACAGACGTTGAAGTCCTAAGACCTCACAACAGGATTTGTCCTGGTTCTATGTTCTGCCCCTGGCCCCTCATTCTTTGCACACGTTACAAATAACTACAGCAGACTTTACCAGAATGTAATTTCTGACAGCCACAATTCTTTGTCCAGCTGAGTTGTGGCATTGTTTTGGAGTTTGTTTTTTGGATTTTGTTGCTTTTGTTGTGGTTTTTTGTTGTTGTTTGTCTGGGTTCTTTTTGAGAAATGTGTGCGTTACTTATCCAGATAACAAAAGTAACAAATGATATTTCTGTGCTCTGATGCTTTGAAGAGTTTGAAACATGTCAAAAAATGGAGAGCTTATGTTCAGTAAGAAGGGAAAGGGGCTGATATTTCTACCAGGACTATTATTCCCCCCAAAAAAGAAAGTGAGTAGAAACGGGATGATAATTATAAAAATTACTGTTTGAAACTGAGGGCTTGTCCAAATCAGAGTTCATAACTGCCTCCTGCTGTGAAATTGGAACAAACTCAACAACTAAGAAAATACTTGCAGTGGAAAGCAAAATTAAGATTTAAGACAATTTCTTCTTTAGAAGCTATAAACAAAGCCTATGAACAGGAGGATTAATATAAGATATGATATCATTCTTTCCACTGACTAGTGCATAGGACTTTTACAGCATAAAACCCCAGGCTCAGCAGTTCTCTTTCTTACACCCAGCAGGAAGCATAAAGCTTATCTGTGCAGAAGACACTCAGGCCGTAGTACTGAGCAATATGAATCTCACCACTGTGAACTCTGAGGGCACACCCAGTTTTTAAACATTTATTTATTTACACATAAACACATGTAATATTTACACTGAAGGAAATCAAAACCAAGCTGTTTGTTAAAAAAAAAAAAGTAGAAATGGACTTTTTTTTTTTCTCCACTTCAAAACATGTAATGCTTCAGACCAAGGTTTAAACGTATTTAGTGTTTATACATTTCTAAACCAAATTAATTAGATCTATCTTAATCCACAGCCATGATATTCCCTATAACTTGGTTTAAGTCAGAATATTGAGGCAGTACAATGATCTCAACGAAGGTGAGTGCTATAAAGCAAGATGCTTGTGGCTTATCACTAAGAATGTAGCTGAACTCAAAATTATAAAGGTTATAATAAATATAATGTAATATAATACTAAATTGTAATAACTATAGTATTTATTGTCACAGTGATAATTGCTAACAACTGCTGCATCTCATCATGCACCTCGGTTGGTAAGGCAACCGAGGGTCTGCAGGGGTCTCTGCATACTCTAAGGTAGGAAATACTAACATTTCAGTAGTGATACCCACACATTTCAATCCTCCGTGTGCTTTCCAGAGCTTTCCACAGCAAGGCAGCTTTTTTATACTTAGGTGCTTAGTTTACTCTCTCTGGACTCTTTATTCTTCAGTACCTGTCTCAGCAGCACTCAGTGATATTACATACAGTTTATAGGTTCAGCAGTTTTTATTCAAACCTTGTCTACATCCTCTCTACAAAGCAAAAAAGAAATGCAGATGGAATATTGCTCTTCGTTTGACAACTTCTCCACCTGTGTTGCAATAATTGGCAAGAAACCAACTGTCAGTCACTACTGAGCTGCATTATTTTATTAGCCCTATTAATAGACTATTGTTCTTAGCCCTAATAAGAAATGTATTAGCCCTATTAATATAATAAATTTTAGTATTCCTATTAATAAGCCCTGCTTCCTTTCTGTTTAGCTGCTTCCATGCTAGTGTAAGATTTGATGGACATCGTACATACCGAATACTTCCAGTCAACCCTCCAGGACTTTATTAGCACTGAGAATCAACACCCAATCATGAAGCAGGAGGTCAGCAAATTGTCTATCATCTGGAATAGTAAAGGACATGACCACATATATGAGGGCTTGGTCTCAACACAGCAAATAATAGAAGAGATATTTCCCTAACAATATAAGGAATATAAACACATTCTACTTTTTAAAAATAACTTCAGGGCCAGTATGATGTCTGTCTTTTTTTCATTGTATTTTTCAGGACTATGGAATAAAGTTCGGATCTTTCTCATTCTTTCCACTGACTAGTGCATAGGACTTTTACAGCATAAAACCCCAGGCTCAGCAGTTCTCTTTCTTACACCCAGCAGGAAGCATAAAGCTTATCTGTGCAGAAGACAGTCTCAGGCCATAGAACTGAGCAATATGAATCTCGCCACTGTGCATTCCGAGGGCACACCCAGTTTTTAAACATTTATTTATTTACACATAAACACATGCTGTACTTACACTTAAGGAAATCAAACCCAAGCAAACTGCTGTTGAAGTAAAATGCATCACACATAAACAGTTCTCTCAGCAAAATAAGAGGCTAAGGAAACAGTTTAATCTGAATGTCCATAAACACCTTGGTGATGAGGGTGTTAAGGAAACATAACAGTGAAACACAAAGGGTCAAGTAGCTATTGCCAGTTGGTAGGGCTTCATGACTTTCATGTAGATACATTGATTTAAATGGCTGAAGTTCTGGGCTCTGACTTTCAATAAAAGTTGAGAAACTGACACGTTCTACAGAAATAAGTTTGAAAGCAAAGTGATGTAATCAAGAGCAGCTGGGCAGAAGATGATCAGTATGCACATGCCCTTAGACAGAGCACACCATTCTCTAAGGCAAATATCAGATAAAGCATATGAGAAAAAAACCTGCTAGCTCAGCGGTTTTATAAATAAAGAAGTACCTTCCCCCTCACTGTGGTTACCACTGTGTTCAGAAAATAATGATTCTTTGGCCCATCCCCCTCCCCTGACTGTACCACTACCTCCAGCTGACTGGGGTGACCAACAAACCCCATAACAAGATATTTGAAGTAATTGTATTAAAAATACTTTGCCATTATGCACTGTAAATGCATTTCACTTGGAATTAATTAATGGTGAAATATTTTGGCTCCTTTTGCGATAGGGGTTTTCTTTGCTTGCAAGGTCGTTCAGGAAAAGCTCCCTGAACTTTGAACCGTATCTGCAAAGTGAGATAAACAAGAGCCATATAAATACCACAGCCCTTTTCCCCCCCCAGTTTTCTTCTGCTGCAGAGCCAGGCAGAGCTGCCAAGAAGGGGGAGGAGGAAAGGGTAAGTGTGCTGGGTTTGCTGTGAAAGAGCTTCATGACTTAAGATTTGGCAGAGTGTCTGCTTGTTTCTTTGGCTGAAAAGGCTGACTGTGGAAATTTCCATTGGAAACAAGCAGAAAGTTGAAATGTGAAGAAAAGTGTAATGCAGAACATAGCTCTCCTGTGGTTCACAGGGTGAGACAGCTGTTGCTGGGCCCTGTATGCCAGTGCTGCAGAAGGTTACTATAAAGGTGTAGAAGGATCTCAAAATGTTGCAGGAATTCCATGTGTTTATAATGGATGCAAAGGCAGACAGCTTTCCTAATATGTGGAAAAATGAAAAAAAGGCTCTGCTGGTGTCTCTTGGACCACAGTTTAGTCATTAAAGTACTCTACCTGAAACACTTTTGGTAGATCTACAGGAAAGGAACATTAGGGACAGCTGGATTTCACAAATGCAGCAGCTGGGTCTTGTTTTAAAAGATCAGTTATTGAAATGTTTTAATTATTTAGACTTTGACAAGATTGATGAAACTCGTGTGATTTATCAGAACTTACTGTTTTCAAACTATTCTGTGTTCACTGTCAGACTTTGATGTAAGTGGTAAAGTTACACAAATAGCTACAAGCTAGGACATGTTGGGGAGCACCTTTATAATTTTATGCATTTCACAGTAACAGGTATTTTCTTAACATTTGAAACCAAAATTGTGATGTTAATAGAATAAAAGGAAAAGGTAATTACAGAATGTCTCACGTGCTTTGATTTTCATAAACAGTTAAAGGACTAAGCATGGATAGGACATTTGTTAAGATCTGAGGAATCCTGAAATTCAGTCTTCATTTCCTATTTTTGCAAAATTGTTTCTAGTACCTGTCTTCTTTAGAGATTTTTGCAATGGGATTCAAATACTTCAAGATTTGTAAAAATCTTGAAATCTTGTTTACTGTTATCTGTCCAGTTCTGTGATCCTTGCAGGGTACCAAAATACAGTATTGGTGCATGTACTTCTAAATCAGTGGAATTACTCTGGAATCTGGAGTGAACTGGTCTAGGTTCTTACTAATGTAAACTGGCTCAGCACAGTTGATTTTAAAAAGAAGAAACAGGCTACTTTAAAATCACTGAAGTGTTAAAAATAGTCAAGAAAAAACTACAAAGCAGAAGAAATAACTTAGTCTGATTACTCGTATTAAAAGAAAATCCAATTATTCTGAAGGCTTACTTTTCAGCTGTTCAAATGCAAATAATCAGTTCCTCAACAACAACAACCACCAAAAAAACCCCAAACCCATGGTAAAGAAAAAACACCTACCTATTTATTACAGGGGAACTCCCTGTAATAAATCAAGACATGGAGCAGTAAACCACAATAACTCAAATATATTTGTAGAGGATTGTTTTTGGTTTTTTTTTCTGTTTT
>VXAU01005928.1:354552-368675 GCA_013399695.1 Formicarius rufipectus
AAAAAAAAAAAAACAACAAAAAAAAGGCACATACACAGTTTTATATCAGTATATCAGTGTCATTTATGTCAGTTCTATCTTAAGTTTCCAGATTAGCAATTCTGTACTAAAACCACCTCACATGTAGCCTTTTTTTGTTGAACCACAGTGGTATCAAAATGCAAACAGACTTGGCAGTTGGACTTGATGATCTTAAAAGTCTGCCCTAAGTTAAATTATTCTATGATTCTATGAATTCAGTTGTGGGGGGAATGTGTGGGAGAGAACACAGAGATGCTGCCAGAAGCCATGGAGCTCCTGTTTCAAGCAGGCTGTAACAGTACTTTGTATCTGTGGACCACTGGATGTTAAAGCACATACCCTTCGATAGATACTTTGTGGCAAGACAGAAGCTTCTGAAAATGACCTGGTGGTTTTATCCTGAGCTCTTGCTAATTTAGCATTAAACTGAAAGAATCAGAAAAAGATAAAACAATAAGAACCAACATGAAAGAAGGTATAGTAAATAATTCAAATATAATTTTCATTCTTTTTCCTAGTTGCATTTTTTATCTAAGAGTTGTATTAGCAAGCTTATCTATTGATACTAGGAAATGAAGCTATGTATGTTTATTTTTAACAGAATGTAATTACAAGTTTTATTTCTTTAAAAAAAAAGCTTCAAAATATCTCAAAAGTCAAGTAGTAAAAATGCAATAAACCAAATACAGGCACATGAAAAAGACACTACTGAAAAAAAAAAAAGAAGGTTGAAGGCTCCTCAGCCACACGAATACTTTCACTATTTATTTATTTATTGATAATTGAAACGTTTAAAAATTTCCTTATATGTTTCTGTGATGAGAGTGGTTTAATCCCTGAGCAAAGAAATACATGTTGAATGCTCTGACTTAAATCTCTGCAGGATTAGAATTTTCTACTGAAAGTTTATCAATATATATATATTCACAGCATTCAGAAAGTAAAAACAAGAACATTAAGCAGAAAATGTTAATTTTTTTAATGACTCAAAACCTTAAAAAGTTTCAAAGTAGTATAATTTAAAACAAGAATAGAGCAAACTTCAGTCTCCCTATAGCTGGAACTTGATTCCTGTGCAGAAGGGAGTAGGTTTCCATTGTGGAAGGGCACACATACCTCTGATCCTTGTAAAGATAATAATTTTTTAAGTTTTCTAGATTCCATCATATTACTTTGTTAAGTACTAATTAGTATTTTTCACTACAGAGTCTTTTTGAGGTTTACCCAATGCCCAATTCATCTTTAAGTCAGTATTGCAATGCATACCTCTATCTGCAGTTTAATTATTTCATTCTGCTTCTCTTCATTTTGAATTTTCAGCTGTCGAGTTAGCTCTAGTATTTCCAGTTCTTTTTTCTCTCTCTCTTCTCTATACTCCATTTCTTTTACTTCAACTTGCAACACAGTAGCACCAAATATTAAGATTATAGAAGATTCTTTGATTAAAAAAATAACATAATTTCCCAAATATTAAAACTTCCTTGAATATCAGGTCAACATTTCATGGGAAAACATTGTCATTAAAGGAAAAATCACACCAAAACTGTCTGAAAACCACTTTGTCCCATCCCGGTAAGATGGGTCTCTCTTAAATCATTATGTTTTACAAAAACTTTTCTGATTGTTTTCAGTTATGTGGATGACAAAGAAATTCTGCTCTTCACGGTTATGCCTCTAATGGAAAAAAATCAATATTGAAATTAGCTTTTTCTCATTGCAGTATTATTTATTTAGGAAAATGATGTCCTACTCTCCTGAACACAGAAACATCACTGTAACAGCAGTCTAGCTTACAGTTCAAAGCAAGGTTTCAGTCTACATTTAACCCAGAATTTCATTGCTTCAGATTTTTAGGTCCAAGTTTCCAGCATTTGTTCTGTTTGGGAATTTTTGCTCATCCTGTATTGCTGTACTATTGCCTTATTGTCACTGTCGACTCTCTTCAGCAAAGATAAAACTCAGTTAACACTTCTAGTGTTCATGTGTTTCCACTAAGAAGTGAAACTTGTACTTATGCTTGAGAAAATGTAGTTCCCACAGGTTATACATGTTCTACCCAATGATATAGCATTCAGTCTTCAGAGAACTTACATTTTTTCCTTATATCACAATTCAACTTTGTTATTTCTAATTTGTGGTCTTCCTCTTTGTTTTTAATTTCTGTCATGAGTTTCTCAATCTGATCTTTATATTCCTGTGAATGTAAAATGTTTTATAAAAAATTCTTCAGTTTCTGTGCTCGTGGTCTTCTGCAAAGCACAACAGTCAGGCAAAAACTATATACACTATAATTCGGTAGTTGTTTTATCCTCAATATTGCAAATTCAAAATACAAAATTACTTCTTCCACAGACTGGCTGAAGTCCAGAGAGGAAAATGTAGCAGATTTCATTGTATTGCAGCTGTCAGATAATATAAAATTAAAAATGAAGGTAAATGGAGAGGTAATATTTCTTCCCCAGTCTGGGATCTGACACAATGCAATTCCATAAGGGACTACAGTTCTACTTTTGTGCATTTTTTACTCTAAAATTGCATTAAAAACAACGGTATTTAAAGTATGAATTTTGTTAGTAGTGCTTATACCGAGGATTTCACAGCTTCATACTTGCAGCAGTAGAAACACCACTGATAGAGTTGAGCATGCCAATTGTATAAATATTGGTATAAATGTTTAATTTTAACTCCTAATACAAACACAGGTGAAGTAAATAAGCAGTGAGATTCCTAATCCTATACAGGTAACGTATCTGCAATCTTTGCACAGAGAACTAACACAGCTTATGACTAGCCCTGCTGGTTTTACCTCATTTGAAAAAATGAGTGCTATATAAAAAAAATAGATCATAAATGGAATTGATTATGAAACATTCATAAAAAGTAGAGACCTGTTATCTTATTAGTATTTATTCCCAAAGAAACTAGACAAAAGTCAGACCATTATGGGTTATCTGGCAGCAGAACCAAGCATTTTGAACATAAAAACCTTATTTCCACACAAAATATTATTTTAATGCAACGGATTAGAATTTTGGTAAAAATTGAATTTAAAGCTAAATAGAGCTAAACCCCCCACAATTATAGCTTAGATTGAGACAGACTTCTCAGCACATTGGTTGTTTTAACCTCTCAGTTCTTCTAACATCTCACATGGGTGCTGCCATGAGACCAACCCTTCTCTTTTTACACGATATAGGAGAAGAGCAACCATAAAGGTATCAATAGCAAACCCAAAATATCTAATGATAAATTAACTGCTACTATAGAGATAAAATATTATTCCTCTACCTAAATAATGATAATTTGTGACATACCTCTTCACTAGTCTTCAATTTATCTTCTAAGATGTGAATGGTATCCTTCAGTCTATCATTTTCATCTATATAAATAAAAAAATGTATGGCACACTAAAAACTACATTTTAACAATATCATTATCATGAAAGCAAAATAAGGAAAAACCTTTTTATAGATGTTATAATTATCATTTTCAGAACTACACATTCTCAGTCTCCATTTTTTAACAAGGAAAGTCAGAGTTTCACCCTAGTATTTGCCTGGTACTACTCCTAGGAACTGCCTTTAGCCTCCTGATAAATGCTTGATTCACGAAAATCTAGACACAAAGTTCTTTGACTCAAAAAATGAAAGACTCTTATGCCTGCAACAGTTTCAAATTGGAAGATGCAAGTTTTTAAGTACTTATTTCCTACAAAGTAGAAAGTAGTATCTCAAAAACAGAATTTAGAAAAAATAAATGCTTTTTAAAAATAATATCAGTTTGAGTATTAGAAACAGCAATATACTTCCAATTTGAGAAGTTTATTAATATTTATACTAATATGCCTTGAACACATATAGTGGTTGTAAAATGAAATACATCTGAGTTTTAGTATAAAGATTTAAAGATACAACAAATACTTATATATTTATATATTCAAATAAAAACTAGTAATTTTCAAACACTTATGAATAACAGGAAAACTTTAATAACATTTTACTAAGAATTAAGACTCTTCAATTTAACAAAGATAAAAACTATCCACAAATGCCTTCACAGTGTACAGTCCAAAAGCTGAATGGTACTTTGTCACTTCTTATGATATTACCTGTGCTATGCTGAAATAAATTTAAAGCCCAAGTCTTGATTAAAACAACCTCATGAAAGCAGAACTTTTAACATGTGGATTCTAAACAGAATAATAGCAATAGATATTTATTACTGCACAAAATGGATTTTAGATACATTTTTTGCTTTCTGTTCATGTCACAGTGAGTTACTCTGTCTGAAAAAATATAGTCAATATAAACAAAAACATTAAATGCCTGCTCATTTGAAATTACAGTATAGCATACATATAAGAACATTTTGGCAATTACCTTTGACATTACACTGGTTCTCAATGGTTTGTGTTAGACCCTTTATCACATTCTGTAGAGTAGTGCAGTCTAAAAGAAATCAAAATTCCAGGTTATTTTTAATAATTTCTTCACAATTTTACATTTTGTTTATAAACTTGTCTCAAATATTTTCGAATAATTTTGATTATTTATTCTAAGTGTTCATACTGACTCTCGAAATAACAGATTATTATTACATGGTGTTTAATTTTAGCTTCTAGTTTGATGATAGATTAAAATAAACTTTATGAAGTAATACAATTTCCTAAAACTCTTATCTTTTTATTTCTAGCCAGAAAACAAGGATTTTACAGTTTTCTGGGCAATAATAGAAGTTTTCCACACCAGTCTTCCAGAAATTTGATGTATTTAATGAAACTGAGGCTTACTTACCTGACAGCATTTTTGCCAAGATTCTTTTTAATCAGCCATATCCACTCACTGCAGTTTCTCACCCACTTTTTAATGCATATTAACATTCATCTTGTGGCTCAACATAAACTTCGAGAGATTCAAGATATGCTACTATATCCCCATTATCTCACTTTATACAAAATAGTTGGGTGTGTTTGTACCTACATACATGCAACCTGTTACCAGTTTGCATATTTGTATTTCATTTTATTTTTTAAACAGTGTTTTAAATATTTGAACACCAAGTGTACTTCCTGTAATACAACATTTGCTTTTCATTAAATACTGCTTCCCTTATGTTCCTTGTAAACTTACCAGTGTAGTCTCAAAACAGTCAAAGACTGGGAAAAGAGGAGACAGTAAAACTGAGGTTGCTTACTCTTAAAACTTCTCTTTTTACTTCTGGAGAGCATTTCTTCAGTGACTTAATTTCCACAGCAGATAAAAGTACGTAACAGTCTCATCAGACTAAAGTTCCAGTGAAAATTGTTCATCATATAATCACAGACTACGGTACAAGTAGTGGAGCCAGGAAGACGAATAAGGTCCCAGCAAAGAGATGCAGGTTTCCATTCAATCTTTTTGACTGCTAGTGTATTCTTCCATCAAGTCTGCTTTCCATGCAGCCTAGTACTTTAGCCAGGTGTCTCCTCCCTTTCCATGCTCCTAAAAGAAACCAGTAGAGGGAGCACGAGCAGCACAGAAACATTGCCTCCCCTCACAGTGTACTGGATCAAAAAGGTTTTTTTCTGTGGAAAAGTCCTAATCGAAGTCGGAAGCACTAGATTAGCGTGCCCATTTCTAGTGACTGGTTGTACTAAAAACTTCCTCCCGTTTGAAGACGTACGGAAACAAACTCAAATGCTTGTAATTCATGCACAAATGGAAAGACATCCATGCATTTGAGTAAACGCAAGCAGTAGCTAGTCTTCGAAAGAATCACAGCTATTCAAGTGCGAGTTACTCTTTTGTTCAGTCTCAAGGATATCTGCTTCTCTTTCTTATCTTTAATATACTAATCTTGGCAAATTCCACACATAATTACAGTTGTGATTGGAAAAAATTACTGGGAACCCACAAGTTTTGCTTGTCTACATAAGGGGAGAAAAGTAGAATTTTGCTAGGTGGTTGCAGATTTGAGATTCACTGGCATATCTGTTATGGATTCAGTGTAGTTCCTTCCCAGTAAAGAATATTGCCTACATGCAGAAAGACCAAACAGTCTAAGTGCTCAATCCCCCTGTTTAATAATTAACTTATTGCAGTTTCTTCCATCTGCATTTATAATTGATTTTTATAGGGCAATTACATCAACGACTTTTTCCCTTAACACCTTTGAAACACTAAGTAAACAAATACAGAACCCTGAAGATGCTAAACAGAGACACCATACGTGTTTCATAGACGATAATGTGAATGCTTCCTTTTGGTTCAACTGTAGCACCACTAGAGTCCATTTAATCACCACAGCAAAGATTTAGGAGCAGAAAACAAGGATGCCAGACTCGCATCTGCCTTAAGTAGATCTGAAATGATTTACACAAAACAAAACTGCCATTCTGAATCTCACCTTTGCTTAGCAAAGAACATGAAGAGAAAATATAGTTAATTTATGACCTTTCAGAAGGTGTATACACTTGCTTATCTTTTCCCATCTTATCTTGAGTACAAGTGTTCCACTGCCTTCTCCCTAGAGTTTTAGAAGTTTTGCTTCTTGCTTTGCTTTTTCTTCAGAAGTCCTGATCTTCTTTTACCTTAAGCAGTTCTACAGAGACACTTTTGACAATCAAGGATATCAAGGAGCCCTCAGGTTCTAACTTGGTGGAGATTTCTTGACGTGTGAAATACTACTACTTTTTC
Organism: Formicarius rufipectus; assembly: GCA_013399695.1. Lineage (NCBI taxonomy): Eukaryota > Metazoa > Chordata > Aves > Passeriformes > Formicariidae > Formicarius > Formicarius rufipectus. Next base: position 361,248 of record VXAU01005928.1, read on the forward strand.
TGCTTCACATACTGACAGAGTTCTCCAGCCAGGATAAAATTCCACCTCTTACACCCCACTATCACTAGTAGCCACAAACCCTTCAGGATAGGTTGAACAACAGACTTTCCTTCCACAGAGCTCTTTCTTTCTGCTCCTCTGCTGTAAGAAATTTCTGTTGCCTTTTGACCAGCTGTTCAAAAGATACTTTCAGGAACTGTGTCTGAGATGGATTGTGGGAAACAGTTTGGGACATGAAGCTAGGAGGAATCTTTTTTCTAAGCCACAGTTGGCAATATCATTGTATAAAAGCCATTCTCACAACTACAGTCTGTTAGGATAACTGTTGCCAGAGTAAGAATTAAAGTATCAAAGCTGTATTTGGTCCCATGTATCTTCTTCGGTTCTGAAGCCCTCTGCAACCACATCAATATTAAAGGTTTGTGTTTGAACTTTAGATGCACAACTTCTAGTACTCTGATTCTGAATGCCTTATACACTATTAACCCCTTTGATGGACCAGTGTGGAAGGTGAATTTAATAAAGGTGCAAAGCTCAGAATCAAAAAATTGCAGAATGGGTCACGCTGGAAAGGACCACAGCACAGTGCATCATCTGGCCCACCTTCCCTGCTCAGGCAGTGTCATCCTAGAGCACATGACACAAGATTAAGTCTGGACCATTCTTGAATAATTCCAGTGAGGGAGACTTCACAACATTCCTGAGCTTAACCTAACAGAACATCCATAATAACAATTTCTAAACACATTCTATCCCCTTGGTATCTCATTAATATTTTACTTCCTTATCATTGAGTAACTTTCAGACTCACCTCTAGGATGTCCCACATGGTTCCAAGTTCCTGCTTCTCACATTTTTTCTTTTTTTTTTTGTATTTTGTTCGTTTGTTTTTGTTGCTGCTTCTGATATCTCTGCAATCTCTCTTTCTCATTGACCAGAATCCTTGTCTTCCAACAACTCTGCCTCCTGTCTATATCTGTACAACTTCCATGGCTTCAGTATTATTGAGATTTGTTTTTTCCTGACTATCCCTGCTGCTAAAACTTTGGTTCATATTTCAGGGTGATTGCTCTGCTATTTTTACTTGGACTTCTGCCACACAATTTTTTTTTCCATTGCATGTTTCAAAAGAAGATCCAGAGACTGTTCTCTTCAGTTGTATCAGCATACCCATCTCATAAAATAATTTCTCTCTTATCTCATTGAAGTGAGGCACTACTGTTTACAAAGCTCAGATCTCCTGACTTCCATCTGTTTTCAGTCCATTTACTTCCTTGTTGCAGTCATCTCGGCTGCTCAACATTTCTCAAGTTGTCTCTTTCACTTTCTCTGCTACTTTTTATTACATGAGATTTGCAGTAAGAATAATTTCTTCCTTTTGCCCATCTTTTCCTTTCCTATTTTCCAATCTATTTCATTTAAAAGCACTCCTCTCTGTTTTCATCAATAATTAAGCCTCTTGTTCTGTTCCTGAGTAACAGCCCTGCACTGTCTTTTCTGCTTAATAAAGAGACAAGCGTCTCTGACTTAAACCAAACTTCATTGAGTTCACTATTCCACTTCACAATGCACCGCAGAATATACTTGGTGAAAGAGGAAAAAAAGCTGGATAGACACTACCCTTAATACATCCTTTCAACTTCCAAAGCACAAAAGTAAGTGAGACGTCAGTGAAAGATGCTGTTTTCATGTTTAAAAAATGTGTTAAGTTTTTTTACATTGTTTTTTTCCTAATCTTATTGGACTAATTTGTGCCGCCATTATCTACAGGCTTCTGTGGAATTGATTTAACTTTATTTTATAATATACTTTTTTGTAAGCTTTACATCAATCAAGTTTTATTTCCATATAGTTCTCTTATTACATGAAACAATAAACATTCATTCTGTAGTCACTTCCTCTGTGCCATTCACAATGTTACAGGTATAAGTCCTATTAGTCATATCAGCACTATTCTTTATTGTTAGGATGAAAAGTTTCCAGTTAATTTAAGTCTTCCTTCAGATGTTCCAAAGTTGTGACCAGACCTGTGAAGACTCTAAGTTCATTCTCCCCTATGCACCTTCTGGATGTTTGGCTGGTGACCTCGAAAAAAGATGGAAGTTGCTTCAGAAACGTCTGCCCCTCCTTCTCTTCTGCTTTTAAGCTGAGGCTTTTGCCCTGGGCCTACGGTGCAGCTGTGTTTCTGTCACATGCTAGACCCTGGTCATGACCTAGGAGTGACTTTCTGGCTTGATACCAGACCTGCCTCATCACTAGAGACCTAGTAGTGATCCCTAGACCACGTCTGGCCTTTGTTACCATTCCTGAACTCTGTTCTGACTCAGCCTTCTGAGTTACTCCCATCACTACATAGTTGTTTGGTAATGTGCACTTTTGGCTGACCGTGACTGTCCTTGCTGGGCTAGCCTTGCATGGGGACAGTGGGAGTGAGTCTTGGATGGTTAAAACCCCTACATCCATGGTCCTTATTAGAAATAGAATTGGTTCCTGATTCCATGTCCCTTGCTCCCCCCTGATAATACCAAACGTTGCTACCTTCTGCTATCTTTTAGTTCTGTTATGTCTGTTTTGATGCATGTGGGCCAGAACATCACATGAAACTCATAGTTTGTTTGTCATTTTCTTCCATAATCATGCCTATCACTTTGTTTGTTTGTTTGAAAATAATGGAAATATTTCACAGAACTTCCTGAGTGTATGCAAAAATCATACCTTACTGAAAAAATAACTTACCTTCCTTTACTGATTCCTCCTTTGATTGGCTTAATGTTAGCAACCTGTTACATTTTTCTAGCTGATGAATCAGTAGGTTATTTGCTTCATTAATTTCTGATATTTTCTAGAATATTGGAAAAAGACCAACATTATATTAATACCTTTTAGGTTTTAAATCTCAGGTTTTAAATAAATATAAAATTTAACAATTTCACAACACTGCACTCACAAACATGTATTATTTTCCATAATTCAGGAAATTCCTTTATACAGAAGAACAATGCTAGACTTGAGAGCCTGCAGTATTGCAAGTTTCCTGCAGAATGCTGACCTACATAATTATTTATTAACTACTTTCCTCTCAAAGCGAGTCCACAAAATTCACTTCTGAGACACCAAGATATAGTGAATACAAACATTTCCAAATGAAGATGGTATTACAGAGCATAACAATAAGCTGATACCACTTAGAAAAAATTTTCACTTGAAAAACTTTTAAAAATGCCACAAGATAATTATAGATGGTTTCAACATTTTTTACCTTCTTCACTTACCTTTTCTATCCCTGAGAAGTCATCTAAAAGTTTATCAAGATTCACCACACTTGTTTTCTTCATAGTATCTTCATCACTGGGATGCATTTACTTCTGAACAGTATAATCTAATGATCACTGTATATATTAAAAAATAGATCTCTGAAGTCATGTGTTTCTCATTCAAATTATAGAAATTCTTATGCACAAATGCAATTAGAACACAGAACATTATTTTTTAAAAGTTAAAACTAATTTTGCATTTGAAGCTAAACTTTAGCCAACTTATGACCTTGCATTTCTAGGAAATACTAGCAATGCCAGAAAGCCCAGGCAAACTGTTAGATGATATAGCTGAATTTGGGATTTTTGCTGTTACTAAAAAACTAACCTGGATCCACTTGCACAGACAGAATGATGCATCAGGTACATACTAAAGCAGCATCTAGACCTTTTTTCCTGTGCAGATGCTTTAATACTTTACTCCTCAGGTTTAATATTACTTATATATTTTCTTATAAACAATGTTTGTTAAGATCCATGATAGACATTGCAACACATAAATCTTATTGTAGAATAAAAAGTCAGTATTTTGAAAAAATCCATATAGTTACAGATTATTAACACAATTTCTATTTTTATAAATTCTACTTATTGAACCTTCAACTTACATCTGCAAAATGCATCTCAAATACACAACTGAGATGCTTCTGAAAATATTTAAACTATCTCTGAACATCACGCTCCGGGAGACAAAAATTCCAACACCAGATAAACCATATGGTCCAAACAAAATCATCACTTCTGTGTAATTACATGTGAAAGGCCATTTTACAAATAACAAAAAATTACAATAAGAGACATGAAACAGAAGTTAGAATGTGTTCACAACCCCAGAAACTGAACGGATTTCCAGGCAGAAATACTGGCAGTACACTCAGGCAGGAGGTAAATGCACAGCACTCAAGAGGAACCAAAATTGCGTAACTGAATTATTTGCTCAGTTGTTGATTATTTACAAGCCTTTACGTGTGTGGAACTTCTTCAGCTAAGGCAGGAAAATACTGGTTTTGTGTGTTTAATACTCTTACTCTGTTTTTTTCTCTTGTACCCAGTTTTCTCAGTGGCACTAAAACTAGTTACTAGCCAAAGTTTATGTTTTTCCTTTTTTTTTTTTTCCTTTTGTTTGGTTTGGGTTTGTTTTTGTTGTTTGTAGTGGGTTTTTTTGTGGGTTTTTTTGTTTGTTTGGTTGGGTTTTTTGTTTTTGTTTTTGTTTTTTGTTTTGTTTTGTTTGGGTTGTTTGTTGGTTTGGTTTTGTTTGGTATTTTTTTTCTTTTTTTTAATCAACTCTTTTCAGAATATAGATAATATTAAAGAATTAATGCTTCTAAGTTAAATTAGTTTTTTAAAACCTAAGTTAGTAACCTTCATGACTCCTAACTTACTACCATGCAATGATTTGTTAAAATAGAGTTTTAAATAAGTATTCGGGACATGCAGTTTTTTAAAACAATCACACATCTTAATATCCTATTAGTTGATAATCCAGATGTACACTATGAGTGTCAAGCCCTGACCTTTGCAACTCTTATCATGGGCAGTATTACATGTGAATGAGCATTATCTTTCATTATACTGTGAACACTGCAGGTCCTGACCGGGATGGGGCTCAGGGGCTGCGGCGTGTTGGTTTGTGGCTCTCGTTCCACCACTGGCAACAGAACCCCCCTGTCCTCAAACACCAAATTAACACCGTCTTGTTAATGTCGTGTTTCCCCAGCAGGAAAATCCATCACTCTTATTGCTGTGCCTATTGCTATTATATATGCTGTGTCTTCCAAAGGCATTTTTGTTCAGCTTCCCACCCCTGTTTTGAACGATGATGTTTACGGCCCTGAAGGAAAAACTGAAGATTTAAACTCTAGTTTTGACTGCCGCGACACGTTCTTTAAATCCCTCTTTAACCCCTCGCCATCCGTGCTTTTTTTCGGTATCCGAAAAATTTTAAACCGCTGTCTCCCGTTACCCCAGTTTGGAAATTTAAATTTTCATTTTTTCGCTTCACATGNTGCGGAGCCCCCCGCCAGTCCTGCGGCCCCGGAGCACCTCCCGAGCACACCCCGCTGCCCGAGCATCACCCCTCCGTGAGCATCCCCCGAGCACACCCCGCTTCCCGAGCATCCCCCGCTCCGTTAGCATCCCCCGAGCACACCCCGCTCNACTAGCAATGCCAGAAAGCCCAGGCAAACTGTTAGATGATATAGCTGAATTTGGGATTTTTGCTGTTACTAAAAAACTAACCTGGATCCACTTGCACAGACAGAATGATGCATCAGGTACATACTAAAGCAGCATCTAGACCTTTTTTCCTGTGCAGATGCTTTAATACTTTACTCCTCAGGTTTAATATTACTTATATATTTTCTTATAAACAATGTTTGTTAAGATCCATGATAGACATTGCAACACATAAATCTTATTGTAGAATAAAAAGTCAGTATTTTGAAAAAATCCATATAGTTACAGATTATTAACACAATTTCTATTTTTATAAATTCTACTTATTGAACCTTCAACTTACATCTGCAAAATGCATCTCAAATACACAACTGAGATGCTTCTGAAAATATTTAAACTATCTCTGAACATCACGCTCCGGGAGACAAAAATTCCAACACCAGATAAACCATATGGTCCAAACAAAATCATCACTTCTGTGTAATTACATGTGAAAGGCCATTTTACAAATAACAAAAAATTACAATAAGAGACATGAAACAGAAGTTAGAATGTGTTCACAACCCCAGAAACTGAACGGATTTCCAGGCAGAAATACTGGCAGTACACTCAGGCAGGAGGTAAATGCACAGCACTCAAGAGGAACCAAAATTGCGTAACTGAATTATTTGCTCAGTTGTTGATTATTTACAAGCCTTTACGTGTGTGGAACTTCTTCAGCTAAGGCAGGAAAATACTGGTTTTGTGTGTTTAATACTCTTACTCTGTTTTTTTCTCTTGTACCCAGTTTTCTCAGTGGCACTAAAACTAGTTACTAGCCAAAGTTTATGTTTTTCCTTTTTTTTTTTTTCCTTTTGTTTGGTTTGGGTTTGTTTTTGTTGTTTGTAGTGGGTTTTTTTGTGGGTTTTTTTGTTTGTTTGGTTGGGTTTTTTGTTTTTGTTTTTGTTTTTTGTTTTGTTTTGTTTGGGTTGTTTGTTGGTTTGGTTTTGTTTGGTATTTTTTTTCTTTTTTTTAATCAACTCTTTTCAGAATATAGATAATATTAAAGAATTAATGCTTCTAAGTTAAATTAGTTTTTTAAAACCTAAGTTAGTAACCTTCATGACTCCTAACTTACTACCATGCAATGATTTGTTAAAATAGAGTTTTAAATAAGTATTCGGGACATGCAGTTTTTTAAAACAATCACACATCTTAATATCCTATTAGTTGATAATCCAGATGTACACTATGAGTGTCAAGCCCTGACCTTTGCAACTCTTATCATGGGCAGTATTACATGTGAATGAGCATTATCTTTCATTATACTGTGAACACTGCAGGTCCTGACCGGGATGGGGCTCAGGGGCTGCGGCGTGTTGGTTTGTGGCTCTCGTTCCACCACTGGCAACAGAACCCCCCTGTCCTCAAACACCAAATTAACACCGTCTTGTTAATGTCGTGTTTCCCCAGCAGGAAAATCCATCACTCTTATTGCTGTGCCTATTGCTATTATATATGCTGTGTCTTCCAAAGGCATTTTTGTTCAGCTTCCCACCCCTGTTTTGAACGATGATGTTTACGGCCCTGAAGGAAAAACTGAAGATTTAAACTCTAGTTTTGACTGCCGCGACACGTTCTTTAAATCCCTCTTTAACCCCTCGCCATCCGTGCTTTTTTTCGGTATCCGAAAAATTTTAAACCGCTGTCTCCCGTTACCCCAGTTTGGAAATTTAAATTTTCATTTTTTCGCTTCACATGACAGGGAAACATGCATATATATATTTGTATATAAAAAGTAAGCAATTTTTTAAAAAGCGTACCTCAGCCGGATGCGTCAATGATCCCGCCCGAGGCGCCTGAGGGAGCCCGCGGGCCGCACCACTGCCGGCCGCGGGGGGGCGCTGACATCCTCCCGCACACACAGCCGCCCTGCACACACACCCCCCCGCCGCGGCCC
>VXAU01005928.1:368995-478232 GCA_013399695.1 Formicarius rufipectus
TTTTTTTCTTTCCAGAAACATGCTGTGTAATTAAATTCCTAGAGCACAAAAACCTGGGAGTCCACAAAAAGCTGTGAAGTTGGCATGGAAGCTGGTAGGTCGGTCCCCGACCTGCTATGTAAGTACATGACAGTGGATTTTGGATAAAGGGGTAAGATGAAAAGGAAGGGAAGGGAAAGGAAGGCAAGGCAAGGCAAGGCAAGGAACAGGTTCCAGTCTTCATCCAGCCAATGGGATGTCCAGGGTTCTGGAGGTGCCTCTGAGGTTTAGTGGAGTACCTTTTCGTGGATTGGTTTACCAGTCCTGGAAATAAATTTCTCGCTTTCTCTGCAAATTAGTGTGTCATGCATAGTCCTTTCTTTTGCACTTTCCTAGAAATGGGTCAGAGGCTTCTGGGGTCTTGTGTGGTTATGGTCCCACCCTACAGTCCATTCATGCTGATTTCTCAGTCTGTGCTGTGATGTGGTGTGATTATCTCCAGGAATTACAACAGGGTTTGTTCCTGAAAAGTGCTGCCCTACACCCACATGACTTTCTCCAGTCACACCTTATTCTTTCTCACAGTGTGTTATTGCCAGCAACCCTTGGTTGGCTCCACAGCCATCCAGCTATCGGTTTTTGAGACATACACATTAGCCCCTTATCTTCTGGGATTCTACATAGTACCAATGGACTTGTCAGAAGTACTCAATATGCCAATATGCTTTCTCAGATGGCCTGGTCTTGCTTGTAATACAGAAGAGAGGTATTACACCTTGAATGCTTTTTGGTGCTGTCCTCACGAGCAGAACTGTCTGCTGTGCAAATCAGAAGCTGTGGGTAGTATAGACGTTTCATGCTTGTGAACATCCAGAGAACCAACATCCTACCAGCCATGGTCACAAATGGTGTTTACAGGCAGGATGTCTGCAGGTTGGTCGTGTCCATTGGGACATTGACACAGGCAAACTCATGGAAACTGTTTTCATGAATGGAAGATCTGCAGCTGAGATGCAAGTGGGGAAAGGACACAGTGTGTAATTATGACAGATGCTCATTGAGAAAGGGCTGCTCCTGTCATCTCCCAGTGAACTCAGTACACACTACTCATGTTTTGTAGCTTACTTTCCCTGCGTCATTTACTGAATTTTACAAAATCTGTTTCACAATTTCAGTTGTCCTTTTAAATTACAGCACCCCTCAAAAACTGTTCCAAAGGTATTTATTAAAAAAAAAAAATCCAAGTTAATAGTTATTTATTAATTGAAGCAAAACATTGTGCTCATCTTAGACCTAGAAAAAGGTCACTCTTTATTGCTATAAAGATAGAAACCCTACCAAACTCTGAATGGTGACCATTTTAGTGCACAGTAAAGCACATTATAGTGCAAAGATTGGGTTTTATGTTACTTCTTTAGTGGTGGCTTTATTGTATAGAGTACATTCACGGGATGACAGAGAATCAAGACTGAAATCCAATTCTCATGATTAGCCAAAAATGCTACCCTGTGGCCATATGTTATATTTGCAATAATGCTGCGCTAAATGACCCATATGTCATTTAAATAAGACATATAGGTAAGTAAAAGACATATAGGTAAGTATGCGATTTGACCACTGGGAAGGTGATTAGTGTGAGCAGACTGGGGAAAAATGCAGAAAAAAAAACTTTGAGTGAAAAATGTGCGACAGTTCTTTACATAGAAATACATGGAATAAAGTCTCTCCTGTCCAGTTGCACAGTGGATTGAAAGAGTGGTTTTATGGGGATCAACCCACCACATTATTAACTAGGGTAATATAATAGAACACATTTAAATAGACGAATAGATAAATAATATATATGTATATGGATAAATATACCTCCTAAATCAGTATCTATAACCATTAAAATAACCTCAGTGAAAAAAGTTGATTGCATGTTTGTTACCTAAGTACTGAGGTGAAAGTTTTTAGGAAAAAAAATTCACTTTCAGCATGTATTTGAGCTGTTACTTTCTTCAGAAACAGAACAGAAATGTTCTTCCACAAAGTACTTTTTCCTCTGTTCTGGTGTCTTTTTATTTGTCAAAGGATGACCTAATCTTTGCTTTATATCTTCAGTAACTGAAAAAGTGTAATAGTTTAGGATTATTGATTATGATATTTTCAAAATAGAAATTTCATTATTACCAGCAGGTGAGTGGTAAGCAGTAGATGTCTCATGTTGCTTATATGAACCCCATGCTCCTGCAGTCTTAACAGGAGTGTTCTGTGATGCAGGATGTACTGAAAAAAAACCCAACAAAACACAACAGAAAAGGCAAGGTAAACACTAGTTAAGTCATAAGTGAAACCTCCTAAAATGTATATAATTCAGTGAATCTATAAAGACCTGGATTTTTTAACTTCCGGAAGGAGTGATTAGAGTCAGATCTAAAAATCACACAACCTTCCATCTAAGCTGTATCAATACTCAACTTAAAATGGCTTTGGTTTACCTTGTGAAATAGCTTCCTAAATTACTAGAGATGGAAAATCACTGTATCTTGCTGTCTACAAGTCATTATCTGGAATAGCCTGTGTTCATCTGGAGCATAACTTTTAATAAGATATTTATCCATGTGGTAGTGAAGGTAGCATGTTACAGCACTTCATTGCATAGAGAGACTGCTATGTGCTGTTTCCACAGCAGATAAAGCCTCTCACATGTCATGAGAGTCTGAGACCTTTGGAGATATTTAGCCTGTCAGAACAGTAATTTTGTTTTAAAAGTCTCAATGTGCTACATTAATCTGTAGCACAGCTTAGTGCTCTGACACAGGTATTCATTTCGTAGATCATAGCATGGCCTGAGTTGGAAGGGACCTTAAAGATCATTTTGTTCCAACACCCCTACCATGGGCAAAGATACCTTCCACTAGACTGGACTGCTCAGAGCTTCATCTGGCCTGACCTTAAACACTTTCAGGGATGGGGCATCCACTTCACTGGGCAACCTGTTGCAGTGCCTCACCACCCTCATAGTAAAGAATTTCTTCCTATTATGTAATCTAACCCTCCTCTCTTTCAGTTTGAAGCTGTTTCCCCTTGTTCTGTCACTATATAATCTTGTAAATAGCCTCTCTCCATCTTTCATGAAGGCTTCCTTCAGGCACTGGAAGGTTGCAATTCGGCCACCCTTAATCCTCTTCTCCAGGCTGAACAAACATAATTCTGACAGCCTTTTCTCACAGGAGAGGTGCTCCCTGCCTCTGATGAACTTGATGTCCCTTCTCTGGAATTACTCCAACAAGTCAATGTACTCTGACCTACTGCTCAACCTGCTTTGGATGCAGCCCAGGGCTCATTTGGCTTTATGGGCTGCAAGTACATGTTTCCAGTTCATGGCCAGCCTCTCATCCACCAGCACCTGCAAGTCCTCACCAGGGCTACTCTCGATCTGTTCATCGCCCAGCCTGTGTTGATACTGGGGCTTACCCTGACCCAGGTGCAGCACCTTTCACTGGTTGTACAATTGTGTTTAACCTCATGAGGTTCCCACGGGCCCACTTCTCGAGGTTGTCCATGTCCCTTGGGATGGCATCCCATCCTTGAGGTGTGTCAATTGTACTGCTCAGCTTGGTGTCATTTGCAGACTTGCTGAGGGTGCAGTCAATGCCTTCATCTGTGTCATTAATGAAGACACTAAACAACACTGGTCCCAATATGGACCCCTCAGCCAACACCACTTGTCAGTGATGTCCCTTGGGACTCTGAGCCATCAGCCACTACCCTCTGGTTGACCTTGCTTACATTTTCTTAAGCATGTACAGATCTATGGCAAAACAGAAACCAACTACCTGTACTAAATAATACAACTATATTAATATAAAAGTTTATGGTACAGGAAAGAAAGTATCTATCTGCACAAAGTCATATTCAGATATTCCTGTGGTCTGAGTTCTTCAGTAGTCAAGTATTCTTCATTAGAGCATATCGATGTTATGCCCTTGTAGTCACTTTGGGACAGAGCATAATTATGTAAAAATAGGTTGTTGATTTTGATGAAAAACTTGAAGTCTTTCCTTCTTAAAAGATTTCCACCTTCCAAATTATTATTTACTCTTTATACTGCAGCCCTGTCAGCATTCCAATCATGCCAAAACTGTCCTGTAAATCATGGTGCAAGCCTACAAAAAATAGAAGGCTTTGCTTGGAAGCATTTAGCAGATAGATATTCTATCCAGTTTAAATTGCACATGACAAAGATAACTGATGAAGCTGAGAGATGAAGAGAAATAAAAACATTGAATTCAAGTGAAGTAATTGTGTTGCTTCCTGGCTTCCTAAGTAACCTAGCTTTATTCCGTTGCTTTCCCAGCTACATCAGATTTATCTATTTGTTGACATACTGGTGGATCAAACTGTTAGAATTTCAATTTTAAGCTCAATTATAACAATTATATTCTTATATTTTATTTGTAATTCTCGATATCCTGTATTTTTTAAGTAATGCTGAACTTCTGACCTAGTTTTCTTTTACTTCTAAAAAAATTAGGGTTGTACTGAGTGTCTGAACCACACAAATGTCTGCATATGTGTCAGACTGGCAAGGGGCATATTATCTTCAATACATGCAGTATACCATAGGATGTTTTGTTATAGACTGCATTTTCCAGAGACTATCAAATTTTGTCTTACTGATGCTATGCAACACACTCCATTTAGACAGTATTTTATTTTCTTACTTTTCCGTCCTCTGACTATTAACCCTTCTCTTATGGAAGTTAAACAATTGGGGATAGTCTTGTGAGAAGGGAATGCTTGTGTCTAAAGCAGCATTTGCTACACTATGGAATCAGGAATATGTAGGACACATAGGCTTCTATTTTGTATTTCTGACAGTGCTCAACTATCAGTGCCATGCTAAAAGACACGCATTTTTGTTCTAACTAGTCATTTAATACATTCCTCAACAAAGGTTCAAACAAATTCAGAAGGTAGTTGTAATTGATCTCTTGGTGATTGATGGAAATCAGCTACTTAATATTAATGACATCCATAAGGAAGTGACACAAACACAACTTTGCCATTATTTACACTATAAAAGCAAGAGAACATGTGTTCCTAGACCTTATCATAAAATGGATTATTTTTGGCTAGTCTGTTCTTGTAATCTATGACTACAAAGTGTATGAAATACAACTGAGTAAAAGTTTGCATTTTCAAATGCATTAGGCTTACAAATTTAGTTGCAGTTAAAACAACGTTGCACATTCTTCTGGCAGTAGTTTGGCTCAGAAAATATAACTAAAAATTTTCATGGCATTTGAAAGCACTAGTAAATCTTTCTTATTGCAGCAAAAATGGACAAATTCTGACACATGGTTAAAACCTTAGCTTAAGGAACCCCCACATAGCTAGGCCACAGGTGGAGGACAGGGTGGTCATAATGATGGTAACATCTCTGGGTAACAACCAGCAGATGTCTGTTGAAGACAGGTTGGACTTACTCATTTGGTAGCACAGTTTTCACTAGAAATGATATCTTCGGTAACATTCCAACATTACTCTTATAGAGAAAGTACATTTAGTTGGCTCACAGAATTAGTTCCTGAAGTTTTTGATTCTAAAGGGTAAGGTTGGTATTTCCTCTGTAACTTGAGACTGTAGCACTGCACATGCTACACAGATAGCTGCTGTGAAATAGATCTGAAAATTTAACTTCTTTCTTAGAATGAGGGAGTTATATGACACTGCATGGGTTCTATACTTTAGTCTTTCTGATGTGCCATAAGGTTTCACATGCAAATGAAGTAATATATATGTTTTGTTAAAGTTCTACTGAATAAAAAAACCTGACAAATCAGTTTCCTGGCATGTCTAGGTCTCAGATGTCTCTTATGAAACAGATTTTCTTGAGTATGACCTCAAAAGCAGACCAAGGGCAGTCATGGAAGCATCATGTGGCACCTGTGATGGGAAGCTACAGTGAGTTGTAAGCCTTCAACTTCACTCTTACTCCTACTAAGCCTTCTGCAGAATTTTATTCCTTCCAGGGTCAAGGAGTGGAGTTCACATGCATCACCACATGCTGTGGAAGGATCCTGTGCTTTCTCAGACTAATTTCAGGAAGCTCATGTATCATTAGTCATTTAATTTTGATATATTAGGATAAATAAGTTTACATTATGCTAAAGAAATACCAAATACTGTAGTGATAAAAAATTAAACCTGTCCAGCAGTGTGTCAGTTTACTAGATGCACTGATTTTAATAGCTACATCTGCTTTTTATGTTTACTCCTGGCAACTGCTCTAATGTGCCTGGTTCTCTAACACCATTGATGCAGTTTCTCTTTCATCTCTTTCTGAATGTTGCCTACTCTAATAGCCCTGATTAGAGAAGATGAGGAAACACTTGCTTAATACAATTATACCAGAGTGTTTAGTATACTAATCATGGAAATGCATTTGGACTACATCTTGCTTCTGTGTGGCCTGAGGGCATGGTTTCTATGGCAGTTAAAGCACTTACTGTGTATGCAATTAATAATGATTAGTCAGAGAGAAGAATTTGTACCATAAAATTACATTTAGACAGAGTCAATTCCAAGAGGGAACTGTATCCACTGGTATCTCCTAAAACTCAATTGGCGGGTCAAATTCTTACCAATCCCATTATCCTGGTGAAACAGATATTCTGACTTAAACTGTAAAATTTATATTGAAAAAGTACTATTCTGTAGTGTTTACTTCTTTGCATATCACCGAAGTTTGCATTTCTTCTTTAATAAAAGGAGCAACATGCTCTAAACATTTTCTCCCTTTCCCTCTCAGATCAGGTAGTCTGCAGCAGGCACTCCTTTTTATTTGTCTGGTAATGGGCCTCTGAGACAGCACATCTCCCTGCAGGAAAAGAAGTTACCTGTGGCTAAATGTCATACGGCTTTAAGTTTCTCTTTGAACCATAGCATTATTTCCCATTTTTACAACTATGCTGATGTAGTTGTATACACTAAGCTGTGAGTGACAGTAGTGTTCCAACACAGATTGCCGTCATTAACTTGAAGCATTTCTAAAAACATGGTAGGTCTATTGAGCACTCAACTCCTCTTTAATACTCTTATTTTAAAATGCAAAATATACATTTGATAGTGTTAATTTTCATTCAAAAAGAGTGAACAGCTCTCATAATCTGATCTCAGTTCCTGGATCATAAATCAGGAAAAATATTTTGCTCTAAGTAGGAAAGAACACTAGTGTAAGTAATTACGTTTGACAAAATTATTTCTTATCCTAATGGAAACTGGTATAGATGGTGATGTTTCAGTCTCTTATAACACTAAGCCTTGGAAATGTAGGTTGTTTTTGGTAGACAAAAGAGGCTCAAAGGTGGCTTCTTGATGAAACCAAAAGGACAACACTGGAGTCCTTGTTTTTGAGAACCAACATGGTTTCTGAATACAAATTGATACAGATTAACCTCTGCCAGGTAATATATGAGTAATGTGCCACTCTGAGAAAGAGAACAAGTGCAGTTTACATGCCAAAGCTTCAATGCAGTGAAAGTTACTGTGTTTTCCACCAAAACACTCCTTGCTTACACTGCCAGTCTGCAATGTCTGTTTTCACCTTATACATTTCACATATTTGACCTGTGGCGGTCAGAAACTAAACGGTTCCCGCTTGATGGGGAATGCAAGCGAGAACAACTTTATTGAAACTATAACACACAATATATATGCTCAGTAAATGAATATTCATCCCAGGGTTTGACTTACGCTAAACATGAGTGGAGATGTCGTAACTATGGGATAACACACCATTCACTATGAAGAGACATATGGTAATGCACATATTAGAAACACAGTGGAGTCCTCATCTAGGTTCAGGGTGTAACCCCAAAGTCAAGGCAGTTTCATACATCTGGGGAGTCAGGGAGGCGACAGTTTGCAGTCTCTTATCTGTCAAGAGATGTCTATTCAGGGTGCTCCCAAGGTCTCCTCGACATCTCTGATAACTCCTTTGTTGCCAAGACATTTTGTATTCCAACACTGACCAATCTTAGAAGGTGCAGTTTTAGTAGGCATTTCTAAAATAATGCATTCTATCACTTTTACACCCCTGTGTCTGGCATTGGACAATATTTAGCATTATTTCTCAGTGTGAAAACGAGGGAAGACAAAAAAGTACACTACCGAGTTACACAATGGTAGATTTTCAGGATATGGCCTTTTCCATAGAGACATCTGACAACTCAGAGTTCCTATACCTCTAGGATTTAACTAACAAGTTAAAACTAACTCATTTAACTAACAAGCAACTATGGGGATTTGTCAGAATATTTGATTTGTGGATTCAACTGCAGGTGCAAATCTTGAACTAGTGCAGCTTATTTAGTTGCAGTCATAGGCTGTTCCAGCTTCAACTGGTCTGCTAAATTGGTAACACATGTCTTGGCTAGTTCTGGGCGCAGCATGTCCTCTCTCTCAATCTATAAATTTAGGTCTGCGTTTCTATTTTTAAATACATACATACATATCAATCAGTGAAAACAGTGACCTCATTAGGTATCATTTCCGTACTAAGAGAAGTGGCATTCTACTTTATTCAATGGGCAATACTTGATTTGTGCTAATAAAATCTCTGTTTTCCATTAAAAAAAAATTATCCACAAAAAACCACATTGTGTCCAGACAGATCAAAGACAATACATTTATTAAACTTCAAGAAAAACAAACAAAACGCTAACATAGAGAAAGTTAAATAGAGACTGAAAGACACATCTTCTGACCTGCATATCATGGCTTGTGTGACCAGTAAAGTACCAAAATGACATTCTGAGTTTGACTGAGGTATTTAACTATTTTTGGCAGTAGAAACAGAGTAAGAAACTTCTTTCAAACACACACAGAGGCATTACTTGCATTAGTGTCTACCATCTACGAAATTTTATATGAAACTAAATAATGTAGCTGTTAGAAAAATGTAGCAGCAAATTAGCAGAATATCTAATGCACATTTACCATAAAGTACGTGCTAAACTTAGAAAACCTGCCCAGTAGTTGGGCCCAGTCCTGTAGCGCTTGGTCACAGAAAGAGCATCAGTGAGTTCAACTGAAGACATCGTAAGCAAGACCTGCATTCACTGCACATCAAACACTTCTGTTCAGGTCAGAGTAAAGAAATGAATGTCCCTACTTGCCTTCTAAGAAGAACCCTGCGGTGATGAAACCATGGCCTAGGAAAGTAACTCCTGAAACAACAACAGTTAATTGCAAAGCTCTATCAGGTTCTTAACATACATAAGAACAAAGTGAGCTTTCCTCATGAGTTTCAGTTTTCTCTCCTTTCCTTCTGAAAGTCTGCCTAACACGGTCAGAGGAGATGTTGTTAGGCTGCAGAAACAAAATCCACATTTGAACAATACTGCACTTAATCCCCTTGTTCCACTAAAGTATTTTAATCCTGCTATAGCTTGGAAAATGAACTGCTGGCTCACTCCTGAAGTCCTTAATTTTATTTTTTTAAATCAAGACTTTATGTGGCACAAACTAATAAATGTAGTGGTACCTTTGGCTGTAGAAGGGCTTCAGAAGTTGGCCAAGCAGGAAGAGACTTTGCTGCTAAGAGCTTATTCATGTATTCTCAAAAATTTTCAGTGAAAGTATGGTTGCACAGTGTTTAATACTGTGGTCAACAAAATTTCGCTTATAAAAAGTTTATTTTTATTAGCATTGAGTAGAATCTGATCAAGAATAGAATGATTTGCCCAAATATTTTGTATATTTTAAAATTTTATACAGAATTTTAAATTGCATGTAAATTTCTATACTTGCTACCGTAAGAAAGTAATAGAATTGGTTCCTTTAAGTTTCTACAATATTTCAAAATTTCTCTACAGGTTTCTTTGGAGATATAAAATGGCTCTGTAAAAATCTATATTTTCTTTGAGTTGTGAATGAAACTTTTATAAAACAGAAAATTCTTTTTAAGATTGCAGCAATTACATTCCTTAAATGGGTCATCATAACTGAACTACAGTGTGTAGTGTAATAGAAAACATTTCTGGTTTTATGACTGAAATATTAAAATAGATTTTATTAATTTGTATAAATCAAAATAGAGTGTTATTTAGTCAAGCTACTTTTGGTTTTTCACCTAAATATGATCAATTCCTAATTACTGATATAAAGATCTCTGCCAACAGCATGTTTTTTTCTAAATTCTTAATCACCTGATTTTTAGCTTTATCAAAATGCACTGTATATTACACATAGTAATTTCAATTTTTAGTATCACAAAAATCAACAACCATAAGAACAAGACAAAACAGACTCAAGACAAAATCATATATAATATTTACAGAACAAAATAGGAATATTTTGATGTATATTTTATGTTGCACATTTCAGATAAAATTCTAAGAACCACAAGAAACTTTTAGACTTCATTTTGGTTTCAGCATGTAAGCCCAAACTGACTCTCTGCTGTAAAATACTGCACACATCTAGTCGAAAAAGAGCTATGGCATGATTTTGTTCAGCTGGTCTGTGCTCACGTAGCCACAAGACATGTTGAATTCCTTGTCTGGCACCGGCAGTGCAGTTGCATTGAGCACAAGGCCTTGTGGAGAGTGAACGATATGGATAGACGTGTAGTCTGGGACAGGCGTCTCTGCGCTTGGGGTTTCTGCTGTTGAAGCTCCAAGATTGATAGAAGTAGTGGTAAGGCTCTCTGTGGTGAAGTAAGCATCTTCATTATAGCTTTGTTCCTGAACGTGGGGCTCATCCTCTTCGTGGGAGGTCACAGCAATACATTTTTTCACATCTGCTTCACAGAAATAGGTGTTGTCCATGGTGAAGTTTTGTTCCGTGCAGCCTCCACGCTGTGCTCTCTCCACCTTGGATTTCTGCCCTGGTGAAAGCACAACTCTGCCTGCTGGAGTAATATCACTCACTTGCGCATAAAAGTCAGTATTTGTCAACGAATTCTGGTTACTTATCTGGGCATGGACCAATGGACGAGGCGAGTCAATGTTGTCTGCAAAGGGTGGCCACAGCTGGATGTTTCCAGACTGAGTATTCATATGCCGGTGCTGGGTGTCTGTGTTGGCAAAGCTTGCAAGTGACTCATCATCATCTTTTCTATCAAGGCACAAGAGATCCTCTTCTTTTTCAGAAGCCTTCCTAAACTGATCACTATCAGAGATGGCATCACACGTGTCGCTTGCACTGAAGTCTGTCTCTGGAATATCTGGTTCACAACAACTGGCCCGTCCAGAATCATCATCCTTTGCTCCCAAGCAACTGTGAGATTTCAGGTGATCGTCACTCAGGAGCCTGTCGGTATCTGAGATTCTGTTCTTTTCATCAGGGTCTTCTATGTCCAACTCAATAAACTCAACCCACAAGTCATCATTGTATAGCTTGGTCTTGTAGTCACCATGGCTGGCTAAGATGGAGTTCACTTCATCTAGCTTTCCTTTCTGTAAGAAAGAAAATAAAATTTATAAAGGAAATAATAAAAATGCTTTTACTTTTTATGATGTTAACTCGTGTAAAGGTAATTAACTGTAACTGATGTTATAATTGCAACAAGCATTAAAATTATTTTATGCCAACTAATTATTAGGCAACTCTCCCCATGTCAGAATTTTCTTCTACAAAATTTTTCTGCCTGGGAAAATTGTCATCTGCTACTACTATAAATATTCTCACTGTAGATTTTAGAGGTCAGTATTACCTTCAAGAGGTCTGGATCAATCCCTTTAATCTTTGGAACTGGCACAGGAGGAAAAATAAACATTTTTAACCTGGAAAAAAAAATTATGGTCTTTAATCGAGAATGGTCCTTTTCTGAGGAAGTTAGAAAGAAGAGAGGTTTATGTTGCATTTATACCTAATTACCTCAAAACTTAAGTATTTGGAAATTAAATTTCCAATGCTCCTAATGAAAAAAAAAAAAGCTTTCTCTCATTGCAAATTATGAAACAAATATTCTGCAAGCTTTCTTGTTGAAATCACATTTATGTAGGATTCCACTTTGGAGTCCAGTCTTTGATAATTCAGTGCTATATAGAAAGAGATTAAATTTCTAGAGGTCTCTCAATACTTTCCTATTTTACATACGTTTCAAGGGAACATGATACAAGCCTCATTATGCCGTGGCTTTCCCCATACTTTTTTTTTCAGGGGCACAGTGGCTTTGCATAAGCCCATTAAATTTAAATAGGGGAACAGAAAATAGGAATTGATATACAGAGTGAATTATTTAAAAATTAACTAATAAAACAGAAAAATTACTCCAGAAATTTAGGCTAGTATCTTAACATCTCTATGATACTCTTGTTTTCTGAACAAGAAATACATTATTGAGGCAGGGGTTTTATCCCTGTAGAGAAAGGACTAGTGATGTGCTTACGCATTTGCATATTGTGGAAATGCATATTTTTCTAATCCTTCATAAAGCACATTCTGTAATGTTTGAAGGGGCAAAAAAACCCCCAAACCCCAAACAATACCCTAATAGGAGTATGGTTTTCCATTAAGAATAATCCAACAACAGCAGGTCATGCCTATCTCTTCCATTTTACCTCCCTGTTTCCTTTGCATTTAAACAGATAAACTGAATTTCTCCAAAGGAAAATCAACATTCTTTTTATACTGTGTTAGTTGTCTGTAGTTTTGCCACATTGTTAGTGACCTTGGGGAGGTCCAGAGATGGTCACAAGAATCTTAAAAACTAGAGAAAAATGCAGGCACCTTTGGCTTTACAATGACACGTCCAAATTCCCCAGCTGTTCTTTGTTTTTGAGCAGACCCTCAATGTTCTGCCCAAGAAGCCTAATGAGAGCCAGAAATCCAGTAATTTTCCACCTAATCCCTGGAGGGGCAGTGTTAGCTGTGCACTGGCTGGGTTATCAGGGACCCAGTTTAAGACTTGTGCTTACAGTCGCATCCACAAATCAGCAACTCTGACAGGACCGGGCGCTGCTTCTAATGAAATAGACAAAGGATTTTACCATTTGCTTCCTGGAGGAGTCATTCAGGAGGGAGACATGTGCTCTGCTTCTTTCTTAGTCTAGCATAATTCAAGCTTTCATCTCTCAACTCTAATGACCTAAATCTATGGCATCAGTCCTAGAGAGCCTTGTTCAGATCCTGTGAGATCATAACTGAGGAAAACATGAATTGGTATCTTTTCAGAATCAGGAGGAAACCCAGCCTGGGTGTTTTGCATTATGGAAAACCTATGCAGTCTGCTTCCCTGCACAAACATTGTATTCCACCACCACATGCTCCAGTCTGAAGGAAAGGATGAAGGTCCACAGGTTCTGAAAAACTTTCACATGAAGGGTCCTCCATGGACAAAAGACTCCTCCAGCAGTCATAATTAGCATGGAAGATATTTATAAATTCTAATCAGAGACATGCTCCAGGCCTTAGTATCTCCTGTGACCAAGCTACTCCTTGCTCAGTATGCTGACCTTAGTAAGCTTTTGGCCCACACGGGAGTTGTTCTTGCCTCATTCTGACAGATCAAGCTTTTGTCATGAATTATATCAGGAGCCTTGCTCTTAAATCTGGTATCGCAGGGAGTGGTTTCCTGAAATTAAACTTCACCAAAGCATAGTGCTGCTTGCCTAAATTATTTTTTTAGATCTGCTCCAACTGCATGATACTTTTTTCATTTCAATGACCCGTCCTTATGCTGGTATGTGCAAAACACCGAGGTGTTCACTTTCAAATTGTATATACAAGGCCCTGACAATATCCATGTGTGCACTGGGTCTTGACCATGGTGTTGCTGCCTAGTTTAGAACAGTACTGGTATGACATCCAAGCTGAATTCTGCCAAAACCTATCCCAGACCACGCATATTAGGGGATTAGTTCACTTTGACACCATACTGTTATTTTAATATATGTTTCATAGTTTAATTTTTATACATGACAAAATTTTATAATTTTTACAAACAAAACAATTCTGTGCTTTGCTTCATTTTATCCCTGTTATTTATAGGACCTGCAGTCTATCCAAAGACCAAATGTTCCCCAAGGGCTCAGCTCTTTGCCTTGGCTTGACGAAATAGAGATTAGTGGAATGGTCTAAGAACATAATCAAATATATAGATACAGGTTTGTAGGAAATTTTTGAACAGCATGTGGGTAAAAAATAATATTTACAAAATTTGAAAGGGCTAAAAAAGCAATCCCCTTCAAAGCCTAAGTAAATGAGCTATGTGAATACTGTAGAATAAAACATTCTGCAATGCAAGCTGGAGTTGTCAACATAATCAGATTCGCACTGCAGAAGGCCCCATACATACAAATGCCAGTGTACATGTAACTTACAAGAATTGACAACAACATTCAGAATAGCTCCTAGTCTCCCAGATTTGAAATAATTCCAGAACCCTTTCTGACGTGCTACAGGTACATAAATTCCAACAAATAAAACCTCTTTACCTTGGTTGTTTAGACAGCAAGATTAAGATCAGTGTCACAGCCAGCCCACATGCTCCGAAGGTAACAGCTAAGAACCATGGAAACCCAATTTCTGAAACAAGAGAGCAAAAAAACACATTAGCAGAAATCTGCATCTCTGTTACATCTTTAATTTCAACCTTCTCTTCTACCACCTGAGTATTGCAAAGTGGTAAGAAGTGATGAAATTTTTGGTTACTTAAATGTGAAAGTTCTGCATTCTGCAGAAATAAAAATATGCTTTTGGACTCATTATCTTCCATACAGAATTCATGAATTCCCCTTGAAAAAAACTGACTGATTTTATAAACTAGACAAGATCTTAGTAAAGAGAGCATCTGTAGCAAAACCAGCCACGAGGAACATTCTGCCTGCTTGGAACATGCTGTCTGTAGTCCTGATGGCAGATAATACAACTTCTTCACTCAAGTTGAGAGTACGTTGCTAATCGCTAAATCCTAGGCAAGCTATTTTTCTCTCATAAAAACCAGAGTACAGTCATGTCAAAAAACACTATTTCTCATTCTAACAGTTGTACATTTAACTGGAAAAAAAAATCTTCCTTTAATTTACTTGCAGGTGACTACAAAAAATGTAGAAATTAACTGAGAAATATATTTTAGAAGGAATGAATAATAATGCTGATAAATGGTCCATCTCTTAAATACTAGCAATTCCATTATACTTAAGGCGGCACTGTAGAATACAAAGCATAGAGAAATTTATTCTGTCTTTACTCTTAGTTTCTTCTCATTTGTTCCCAATTTTAAGTTTTTCATACAAACTTCACTCATTTTTTATTTTTTTTTTGGCCAAGGAATACTGGAGAGAAAGCTTTAGAACTCTATACATGATCATGAATGACCTTACAGAGAAAAAAGAAAATCAAACGTTCAGGTATGAATTTGAGTCCTGTGTTCCCAGCTAAGATTTTGACTAGAGGTGCTTTTAGGCATGACTAAAGCCCTGTATCAATATGTCTCTTTTAAAGAGGTCTCTGTTTTAATAGAGAATCAGTTAAGTCTTTGTCCTGTCAGTGAGACCAGCAGATGTTCATCTGCTTCAAAAGATAATGTTATTGCATTAGAATGTAATTACTTCGAATTTTCATACTAGATGGAAACCTAAAATTTGATTCTGCGTTCCTTATGATGATAGAAAAAAAAAAGGGCAAAAATAAATTCTCAATCAAATCAGCTCACTGCTGCTGTGTGAGATGTGTGGATATGGATCACCTTGGAGAACCACAGAGACTGAAGAAAACTGTGGTTGTTGGATGGCCTTAGATTTTTACAGTATTTTAATTCTGTTCATAGGAAAACCTTGACAACTTAATACAGTTGGGGTTAATAAAAGAATGCCATATGTCCAGAACATTAGTTGTTCCTATAAATTAGGAAAAACGAGTTAATAGGAAGAGTTAAAAAGGAGAATCTAGCAAGGTTTTGAAAGAGTTATGGGTTGTTCATTACTACCATGGAAAATGAAGTGAGGTAGCTTGTTAAAACACATTCTGAAAACTTCATACATTGAAGAGTTAATCTAGTAGCAGTAGTGCTCAATGACTGTTTCCTCTTCTGTATTTAATAGCAGTTTAAAACAAGTGAGAAGCAAAGATCAGAAAAGCACTCACTGTCCTTCACAGTATCAGGATGACCAGAAAAGCACATAATTCTGCTAACAAACCTAGCCAACAGTGTGACACTTTAGCAATAGTGACAATTCTTTTTCCTCCTGAAGTGCTCATTTTAGATGAAGTATGAGATTTCACTGAGTTTTTTTAGGCTTTGTAAGATGTGCCACAACAGTTATGTCTGATTCTTAAAGCTATCTGTATTTTTGCTGGCGAGTGATTTGGTGAGTTTCCTTCTGAACTTGCACATTCTCAATCTCAACGAATGATTTTCATGTAGTAGGCTGAGTAATCTATTCAACCATACAATATCAATGTTAGGGAGAAAAAACACACAGACTTCCCCCTCACCAAAAAGACAAGAATCACAGTTATAAAAATACTTTGCTTATTTACCTTCTGTACATTGAAAACAATCACTGTCTGGTTCAGAAAAAGATACATAAAGGATTTCACTGAACTCCCCAAATTTTTCAGAGGTTCGCTGTCTTGATCGGAGTCGTATCTCATAATCTCTTCCCGTCTTTAGAGAGTACAGTGGGACCATTGTTGAGACCCTGGGTTTTAACTGTAGAGACAGAGGGACTGTGATTTATTTGTTTGAGTTGAACTGGCAATTTTACAATGCTTCTTGATTTCAGAAATAAAAATGTGAACTCATTTTGTGACAGTAAATTGTAAGAATACCACAAGAAGAGTTCAGAGAAAATTCACACCATCTACTTTTGATTTACTAGTCACCAGGCATAGCTGTGATTCAGGGGACCAAAATTAGAGAATCCAAGATCCCTGTAAATACAATCAGTGAAGACATGCAGCTTCCCCCAGTTATGTGCCATAAGTAGGTGGTGTGATCATCTCTCACTGATCTTATCAAGTTGTAAATCCTTTTTATTGTTATAACACAACATTACTGACTGCAAAGTGCCAAAAATGTTGTTGAAATAACACAGAAGTTTTAAAAGTAGTACAATCTCTACCAGAATTAATAGTTCTAACCAGACATATTGCATGTTGCGAATGTTTTTATTTGGAAAACAGTCACAGGTCTCAAAATCACAAACTATATATTAAATGTGATAATGGAGACGATGTGAGAGTTGGCATCAGACTGTTGGTCTTTGAAATCTGTATATTAACTGCAACATACTTAGATACTGCTGAATATCAGACTCTGTAGGAAATCACACTGTAAGTCCTAATAAGTAAAATTTTGTTCTTTCTCTATTACACCTCTGAGAATATGTATTTTAGCTTCAACAGTTCAACAGAAGTATACAAAAATAACGAAAAAGTTCTCAAAATAGAAATCCATGTGGCAAATGTTATATTCTACTTTTACTTCAGAATCAGGGATGATACCAGCAAAACTCACTATGGATTAAGATTTAAAACACCTGGAAAACATCAGCCATTGGGAATTTGAAGGAAGCTTGAATGATACACTCTGTAGCTACATAATCTAAACTCAGTGTTGGTAGCTATGATCCAATCCATCGAGTTCTCTGATCCCTGGTGACTCCAGTGTTCTGAAAGCCAACCAGTCAGATTTTGGAGGAGGCAGTAATCTCAGGCACACTGCTTTTCTCTGCTAGCAGTTGAGCAGTATAACTGCTCTACACCCCAAAGGTTTTTACATGTGAAGAATATCCAGTTGGAAAGTGTTGGGAAGGAAATTCAATATATACTTATTGCGTTCACTGTGGCTATTAAGCCACAGAGAAACAGTTCACTGAAGTTTTACAGGTAGGTTTACATGCATCCCAAATAATGGTGTAACTTGGAAAAAGCGGTATGCAGACTAAGAGCCTTTATGAAAGATAAAAGGCAACTAATAAAAATGCACAACAGCATACAGCAAAATCATTTAAAGTATGTGAAGAGGATCTTGGAACTAGACCACTGGACTTAATGCATGCAGTTCAGTCAGGTCAGTGCACATGGAGTGATGTTTGTGATTGCTGTGCTACAGAAATGTGTGACACACATGCTGTCAGCTGAGCTGTGTGGTTGCACTGCCTCGTACATCTAGCCCTGTAAGAGGGGGCTAACACAGACTGCAGAGCAGTCACTCTGTCACTAGCCAGCTGGAGCCCCTGGAACATCGAGAGTGTCCACTAGGATGGAGTTTTGAGGGGCAGAGGCTGGCCCGGGCACAATGGGCCAACACAGTAACCAAAGCAATGGCTTCCAAAACGTTAAGAGAAAAATGGTGGGAAGTGAGAGATGGGCAGTACTAGGAAAAGGTTCAGAGGAACCCCTGGGTAGACAAAGCACAGTGTTGCACACCTCAGCAACAGAGGGAGACACTGGCTGTATATCCAGTGCAGTGCAGGGAGATGAGTTTCTCATCTCTCAGAGTAGTAAACCCTGTGTGTCTCAGCCACACTGATGTATGGACTCAACAATGGTATTCAGCTGTAGAGTTAGTACTCCATGCATCCCTGCCCTAAGCTCACCTGACTGCAGTATGAAATGGACCTTTTCCAGGAAAACTTCAAAGGATAATGAGAGCAAGCAGAGTCCTCCCTGTTTTGGCCCTCATCACTGAGCACCGAGCTGAGATCACCAATTTCATCCCACATTAGCTGCATTTTGGTCTGGGGAGACTTTCAAGATTCCCTGTCACACATACATCTTTGGCACTCACAGACAAACACTCCACTGTGAAGTCACTGTTCTTCTCTACTGCTCAGATGATGGGTGTTTTCACACCTTGTTTAAAAAACAAGGCAGTATCACTAGGTCAGTACAGCTATTGCTAGTCAGGACTAGTAGACATGGATAGACACAAGAGGGCACAGAATTTTAGTCTAGTGAATGTAATGAGCAACAGTTCAAGTAGAATTTTAAAGAGATACCCAGTGAGGAGCTAATAACAATGATGAATTTTTTTCAAACTGTGAGCCAGGTTGCATGTCTCTGTCTCATGAACATCATTATGTAAGGATTGAGATTTTATTTGTTTTAGGATTTTATTGTTTCTGTTTTCTCAGAAAATAACTGCAATCCTATTATCACTACAATTTACTGCTATAGAAAACTTTACTAATTAATATTTTAGTCCTCTTTCAATTAATACGTTATCTATTTTCAATTAGTAGAGGTATTAAAAAAAATAATTCTACACAGGAAAAATCAATCATCCCAAAATTCAGAATAAAACTATGAACAAGTTTCATTAGGAGGGAGACCTAGTACAATATTAGGTATTATAAATTAATGTTTTTATTACCTATATGTAAAAAGCATTAAGGTATATTTTAAGCAGTCAAAGGTTATCCCTTGTGTAAAAAATTAGTAACAACTAGATATGTATAACTAGATAATGTATAACTAGACATTTACCTCTTTACTGCTTCAACACTCTTTACAGAAGTTATTTGTAACAAGGAATGCAGAGTGAAATTGGAGCATTGCTCCAATGCTATTATCCAGAGATTTGCTATTGCCCTAGGCCAGACTAGGATTTTGTTTAGAAATTTGTCTTTTGTGCTCTGATAGTGTCTCAGGGAATTATGCCATGTTTGTACTCTTAGGCTGAAAGGCATAAAACCACACAATTAATCTTTAGTAGTATGAAAGTATAGTATTCAGCAATTCTTTATCTGTTTTCTGAAAGAAGAAACACTGATCTTTGAACATTTGATCTCCTGAGAAGAACTATCTCAAGGCATTCAGGAGGTACAGTAGCAAGAACAAAGCTTTATTAAAGTATTATAAGACTAATATAAAAGGCTTATAAAGAACCCAAAAACATTAAAAATGTGCATTTTTAAAGAGAGTGACTCTTGCTTTTGAAAATCTGCATATTTTCGGTTTCTTAAGGAATACTGATTTACTGCCTAAACTTAAGTAATTTCATAGGCTTTAAAATACAGAGGCTATTTAGTAAGCACAGCCTAAACCAGTATAGAGGGCAATACAGACCAGAATTAGGAAAAAAGTTACAGACATTATAGCCCTGTTTGGCTGCAGACTTACTAATAGGGAGTAGGCTAAAGAGAAAATGCTAACACTGAGAATAATCTGAGGTGAGGAGAAAGATAGTTCACAGGCAAGCAAACCAGTTTGAGCATGTTTCAACTGGTAAATTTGCCTTTGTAGATTAAGACAAACTCCTAACAGTATCACCGGCTTTCTTTCTGTCAGTGAACTCAGCTCATACCAGTAAGAAATCAAAGGAAAGGTTCCATTCTGAAATTATGACCTTACTGCATCAAAGAAGAGTTCTCCATATGCAAATATGTCATGACACACTGGTACTTAACTCATACATTCAGGTAAGATGGGTACAATTTCTTCCCAGGAACAGAAAAACTAACTACATGAGAAGAGATTTTCCAAAAGAAAACTTAAAAGACTCAGAGTACATGCATTTTATATTTTCACAGACTATCTATATAGTCACAAATTTCCCTTTACTGTCTGGTATAAAGTCTGTAATTCTTGACTATATTGAATTATTTTTACTTGGTTATTGATAAAATCTTAAATTGTAACTCAAAGATTTTCTTTCCTTTTTCTTTTTTATTCTANTGAATACTTCAAATACTTTCTAATCTAACACAGGTGTTTCAGGTTTTTTTATAATCCAACATGCCAACTATCTTGACACATAAAATTACAATATTTGCTAGAAAAATGTCAGAAAAAATACGGTCCTTTTGTTTAATAACTGAAGTATAATTACAAACCTGTGGTTTTTCATAGTGGTACAAAAGGGTTAGGGACAGAACAAGCCTGCACTGTAGTAGTGCAAACCTGCACTTATACTATTGTATAATAAATATGTGCTTCATACCTCCTTCCATTTTGTCTCATTAACTTCTTTGTACTGCAATTCATACTCCAGAGTAATCCATCCCTTCTGAACATCTGCTGTTGGTGGTGGATCCCATCTTACCTGGATATCTGCATGGAGCCCAGTGTGACTCGTATTTAGCAGAGTCCAGTTAATGTGGACAGGGGGATCAGGTAGTACTGTTTAAACAGAGTATTTGGAAAAAAACAGTTTTCAATGTGAAATCATCATTCTTACTACACACTTTAAATGATTTCAGGACTTAAAAAGCATATTAACCATGTATTTTCTGATTAAAATCTACTGTAAGTCAATGACAAAATCACTGCAAATTTGGTAAAAAGAAGGTAGTTTGCCATTGGCAGCAGATATGCTCGGCACAAATCTCACTTGGGTGACTAAAAAGAAGACTAAAATGTGTTACTTACTGAAGTATATTTCTGCATAGCAGATTATAAAACACAGAGACAAAAACAATTCTCCATCAAAATTTAAATCTAGACTTCTGAATAGAAATAAAATCAGTAATTGGAGTAACACAGACAAATAAGAAAGTACATTGAAGAACTATGGTCTCTGAAAAACTAACCTATATTTTAAACTTTAATAAAAGAAAGCAGTGGGTATTCGAGTCACTTTTAGGACTCTAAATTAATTGTATATGCATACACCAGCACTCTGAAAAGGTGGTAACATCTGCAAAGTCCCAGAGAGTCAGAATTTGTATTTCTATAAACAGCAATTTAGCTTAGAAATGCTAAACATCCTGATTCTGTAGATTAATGTTGATTCAGGAACAAAAGACTGTTTGGTTCCAGAGCTTTGCAGAATCAAGGTTTTAACACCATTCTTGCTGCACGAGGAGATACAGCATCCATTAGAAAGGACTCAGTGACAACAAAGACAAGCTTATTTGAGCTTGCACACATTTGAGAGTCCAATGGTATTCAGAAAAAGAAACGACATATTTGCTTTCATCCTTTTAGCTTTCCTTTAATCTGGACAAGACTTTCTGGTGTGGGTCACACTACAGACCTTATTTCAAATGCTTTCCTATGTATCATATTATTTAGATATTAACTTTTCTGGGAGGCAAAATTTAAATACAGTATGAATAATACAAAAGCTTATAGAGGTAAGATACATAATGGAAACATACCTATTTCTTCAACACTGAAACATTTTTTATCAAATACTTCATTTTTACTGGCAAGCTGAACACAATATGATACCCAAATAGAGGTGTAGGATGAGTTGAAATAACAGCTGTTTTCTCCAGATGTGATATAATCAGGGCAGTCTTTCCAGTCCTCATCAATACTAGAATGACAACAAAAATGTAATATACATGAAGGGGAGATTCATAGATCTTAAAAAGTATTAATTATAGATATTACAAGACATTGTTAGTAAGCTGTAACGTTTATAAAAGTAAGAAAAACATCAGCAGTGATGGAGATTTACAATGAAATCACTATGCAAGCAACCTGAATAACTGAGATAAGTAGTCATGTACTGTTAGTGGCATTTCTGAGCTTTGGATGGTGCTTCCAAAAGCACTGATCACTGACACTTGGGAAGGTGCGTAAGGGTGGATGCTCCAGGAGACTTAACACAAACTAACCCCAGGACTACAGGATGTGAAAGAAGAGAAACACAGTGCTGTGAGTGAGGAAGCGATACAGAACTTCTAAACACAAGCTTGGAACTACCAGCAAGAAACCATTTATACTTTTTCATTCTGACTTTGTTAAAAAATTCGTAAATATTTCTTTATAATTAAAAGAATTGCAGCAGGAAGTATCGTTTTCAGATATTAAAAAAGACAAACCAACAGTTTTACAGAGTAGCATGAACTCTCAGACTGAGATAGCATCATTTTAATACAGCCAGCCTCAAACTACTCAGTAGGTTAAAAAGAAGTCTTCAGCTACAGCAAAATAGGAATGTCTACATTATTAGGAATAGCATACAGGAAAAATAACTGACATTTATTCACCATTTCTGAAGTCACTTCAGAAAAAACAAGTATCATACTGAACAGACCTGCTGCTGGTTTTATCTCAATACTATATCTCAGCTCAAATATAAACTAAAAAAGGATCTTTTCAAAAATTAAATTAAAATTAAAGTCTTGGTTTGTTAAAAAATATGCACCACAAATGCCTATTCTTCCTAAGAGCCATTGAAGCTGCACAGAAGGATGATTAAATCAATTAAGTCAAGTGCAGCCTTCAATACTGGAGTGGATGCTTAAAAACTAAAGAGGCAGATGCTACATAAATTGAGTAAGAAGCATTTCTGCCACTCATCTTGGGCCTAGCTGATGAGACCAGACACTATTCTGAACAAAATGCTGTAACTCTGCTAGACTCAGGACACAGTAAAGGTGTACACAAATAGATACTATGGCTTCTGTAACCAGAAGACTGGTTTAGATGACAGAGTTCAGCCCTGAGCCTTAACTGTAGCTTGTACATTGAAACAGAAATATTTTTACCACACCTTTTATTGCAATATTCTAATTTCTAGGAAAAATGTTAAATATATGATCTGCTCAATATGTCTGATACTGCTTTATCATAGAATTGAATTTATTTTAAAAGTTTGTAATCTCATGGTATGTACCACAGACAACTGTTAGCTAAACATTTACACTTAACTAGTATGTCCTTGCCCACTGCAGAGGGGTTGGAAAATAGATGAACTTTAAGGTTCCTTCTAACCCAAACCATTCTATGATTTCTGAGAGGTTCCAGAAGAGTAACAAAGAAAGCCAGTCTTCCATTAAGCTCAAGTTTGCTATGTATATGTGTCATCATCATCACAACATTTGTGTAGGTAAAAAAACTGAAACCCTGTTCATTAGAGGGAACAGAAGCTCACATCCTCCTCTTCCTGTGAACAAAAGGTCTGTTTTCATTAACAGCCTTTACNATTCTACTGAAATGGTAATTATAAGTATTAAAACTTTATGGGTACTCTGATGAATCTGGACTGATATAGTGACATTTACCAATCAAAATATTCCTGTTCTGGGTATGAAAAAACCACGCTCTGTTCAAACAGTTGAGGTTTCATAAAATAATAGAAAAATATTTTATCCTTAAGAAAACNAGAGGTTCCAGAAGAGTAACAAAGAAAGCCAGTCTTCCATTAAGCTCAAGTTTGCTATGTATATGTGTCATCATCATCACAACATTTGTGTAGGTAAAAAAACTGAAACCCTGTTCATTAGAGGGAACAGAAGCTCACATCCTCCTCTTCCTGTGAACAAAAGGTCTGTTTTCATTAACAGCCTTTACTGGCAATGTCTGTGTCCTCTTTCAGGATAATCATTATAAGAATCTGAAAGTTAAAAAGCTTAAGTGGGATGTGAATCATAGTTGAATAGGACTCAATGAAACATAATCCCCATTCTTGAATCAGCCTTTGCATCTGGACCTGCACAGACTTTAATACAGCAACTGATCAATGGGAACTTTAGAAACTTTAAAAATTTGAAAGGAGCTGTATCCAAACCACATCGGTCAGACATAGGGAATTTCTGTGCTGCAAGCTAGGTTGATAAAAAATAAACTGAAGCTGCCAGTTTAAAAATCCTTTCTCAAGCCACATAGTGTTCAGTTTTATATTCTACAAATTGGACCTAAATTTCATAAGAATATGTTCTTAATTATCTGCCAAGTAACACTTGCTGCTGCAAATTGCTTAATAATTACCAGTAAATTCTAACAATGTGAAGAATGCACTGAAAACACAGTTTTAAGGTCTTAAAAACAGCATGGCTCATATCACAGCAAAAAATTAACACTAATGAGCTAACAAGCATAGCAAAATATAAATGACTTCTCTCTGATTTCCTCTTTCATGTTTTTATTACCTTTTCATGTACAATAGTTGTATTGTTCTTGGAGCAGTGAGGTTATAAAAATTTCCATCAGTCCAATAACATGAAAACGTCTCCATTTCAGGTGATCTGCATTTGCTGATTTGTGGCCACTGCAAAACGTCTGTCAGGAAAAACGGCAGGGGACAGAAGGATACACATTAAACAAATCCATAAGCCAGACTAACATGCTGTTAAAAATGAAACTCAGCATTTTTGATGAATAATTAACTCTT
Organism: Formicarius rufipectus; assembly: GCA_013399695.1. Lineage (NCBI taxonomy): Eukaryota > Metazoa > Chordata > Aves > Passeriformes > Formicariidae > Formicarius > Formicarius rufipectus. The sequence goes on from VXAU01005928.1 coordinate 393,987, forward strand.
CTTTCGATCCTTTATGTACAATAAGGCAAGATGAAAATTCTTCTTATGTGCATATATGTAGATGATTACACCTATAGGAAGCCAAATTTATAAGATGGGTCAAGCTCTCTTTTGCATGGTGTAGAAGTGTTAATATCACAGTCTGACACACAGCACGGGGATTTCCCAGCCTTATAGCTGTAGATGAACAGAATAGAAAAGATTATTTCAGATGGAAGGGAACAACAGAAATCATCTAGTCCAACAGTCTGACCTATTCAGGGGTGACCAAAATTTAAAGCCTGTTATTAAGGGGGCTGTTATAGGTTCAGGTTCTAATGGAATTTTTCTTTCCCCACCCTCACAATGAGGAGTGAATTGTCCCAGCCCAGGCCATTTGTCTCTAACAAAAGAAGCAAGAGTACGGTGATTAAGGGTGGGGGAGAGGGGCATACGGGTTTTTGGGGGGTAGGCAGCTGGAGTCGGCAGCGAGAGACGGCGGAGGGAGAAACCCCAGAGTCTTGGGTTTCTTTCTTGCCTTTCCTGCTGTTTCCCTTTCCCATACCTGGATTACAAAACTTTGATTTTTTGGGATTGTTTGTTGACTTTTGCCCGAGAGAGAGAGAGAGAGACAGAGACGACATCGCTAGCCGGGGGGCCCCTTACACCGGGCCTTCTGTGAGGGAGCCAGCGGCGCCCATCCTAGACGTGGGAGAACTTTTCTTACATCGGAAGCTCCAGCCCGAGACCAGCAGCCCCGAGCCTTTCGGAGGGACACACCGGAGCCTTTCTTCCCATCCACCAACCCCCCCGGGGGCATCCCAGCACCAACCACTCATCTCCTCACTTGCTGCCCGTAAATACCGGGGACAGACTGTGTGTGTGTTTGTGGGGGGTTTTGATCCAGGAGTTTTTATTCATTCTGCCTTGGTTGTTCTGTTGTCTCTTGAATATACATATATATATATCATAGCTAGGAACTGTTATCCTTCCATTTATCATACCTTAATTAAATTTTGTTTTGAAATTAAAGGAGACTTGTCTCTCTGTTTTAGTTATAAATTTTTTCTAAGTTCTCTAGACTTAGACAGGGGCATTGTCCAAACACCTCTTAAACACTGGCATACTTAGGGCATCAACCACCTCTCTAGGAAGCCTGTTCAGAGTTTGACCATGTAAAGAAACACTTCCTAATGTCAAGTTCAAACCTGCCCTGGTGCAGATTTGAATCATTCCAAACTGTCCTGTCACCAGACCTCTTACCAGCTTTGTTTTCCACCTTGGGACACATTCAAGGACCTTCACATCCTTCTGAAACTGTGGGACTCAGCACAGCACACGGCTGAGGCTGCACCAAGGCTGAGCACAGTGGGATCACCACCCCTTTGGACTGGACAGCTGTTCTATTTTTGGTTAGTTCAGTACAGATAGACTTGAATTAGCCCTGCACTTCCTTTAAAGAAAGTGTGGTACTGCAGAGCTTGTGTTAGACTAACCATAGCTTAGTATGTACCCAGCTGAGAAGTTTCACTACATATGTACTTATGACAGCTGAGCTCCTGTTTGTCTATATAACGTTGTGTGGATATAACATTGTTCTGAGAGAGATAAAGAGTAGCTCTAAGCATGCTGCCACATGCTGCTTCTATATCCTTAATTTCTTTGTCAAAACTGAAATGATGTAAGGCCAAAAAATGACTGCTACAATAAGTCAGTATCATCAGCCTTTGTGAGAAAAATAAGAACAAAAGTTGCAGGTGTGACTCACTCTTTCAAAGGAAGGACTTGATTTTTTCCTGATTTTTAAGGGTGTCATGGTTTATCTAGAGATGAAAGTACCATGCAGCTGCTCACTCACTCCCCACCAGCAGGATCGGGGAGAGAATTGGAAGGATAAAAGCTGGGAAACTTGTGGGTTGACATAAAGACAGTTTAACAGGGAAAGGAAAAATCACATACAAGCAAAGAAAAACAAAGAATTAATTCTCTGCTTCCCGTGGTCAGGCAGGTGATCAGCCACGTCCAAGAGAGCAGGGCCCCATCACATGTAATGGTTACTCGGGAAGACAAACACCATCACTCCAAACATGCCTCCCTTCTTCCTTTTCCCTGTCCTGGAGGTGCCTCCTCTGTATTTCCCACATACCCCCAGTCTCCTCACCAGCTAGGCTCTACAAAAAGCAGAAAAGACCTTGGCTCTGTGTATTCCCTGCTCAGCAATAACAAAAACATCTCTGTATTATTAACCCCCTGTTCAGTACAAATACGAAACACAACCTCACACCAGCCACCAAGAAGAAAATTCATTCTACCCCAGGTGATTCTACCCAGCACAAAGGGTCGAATGCCAATGATCACTATTTGGCCTGGAAGGCTTTCAGAGGAAGATCAAAGGAACATGCAGGTGTCTACCTCTCTTCACTGACTATCTGGGAAATATGATCATTTATTTAAGAAAATATGTCTAAAGGCACATTGGCTGTAGATTTTAGTCAGGTATTTATGGGTGGTGAAATGATCCCTGGCCAGGTAATGTGGTGCTACTGACACCTGCATGCAAAGTTCTTTGGGAATATCGCAACTGTGAACATCAGAATTCCAGACTAGATATAAAGAAAGAATGTTTCATGATGAGGGTGGGGGTGATGAAATGCTGGAGCAGGTTGCCAGAGAGGTGGCGGATGCACCATCCTTGGAAACATTAAAGGCCAAGCTGGACTGAGCTCTGAGCAACCTGGTCTAGCTGAAGATGTCCCGGCTGATTGAAGGGGAGTTGGACTAGAGGACCTTCACAGGTGCCTTCCAACCCAAACAATTCTGTGTTTCTACGACAATACTTGATACAAAATATTTACCTGTCTTACAGTCAGAAAAAGCATTAATGTACAGTCATCCACAAGCACCATGTGCTTCCTCCTACATGAGAGGATTTTGTGCCCTTCCTGAATGTTGACTCCTTTATTTCTGGCTCAGACAGACACAGACACTCCACACCTCAGCAGTGTGTATTTCTTGGTCTTAATGGTTTAAAATGTGTGCTTTGTATTATATGCACTGCCAAGCATCCACATCAGGCAATAAATAATCCATGACACTATTATTAATTTCTGTTTTGCTCATCCCATAATATTGTTTGATTTTACATTCTGAACACTGAACAAGGCCTGAGCATATGTATGTAAATAGATTTCACAAGCTGGGTGGCTTGCACCTCTCTGTTCTTTACCTCTCCTCACCCCGACCTCCCCAAAGCATTTAGAACTCATCCTGATAACCTAAAATAACTGGTTTGATTGGAAAGATTTAAACAAAGCTGGTTTTTGTACCTTTTTCTTAGCCAGCATGTTCTATTTCACTGAACTTTAAATAAATTTCTTTTAAAAAATGAAACAAATTTTGAAATTAAATATTGCAGTTAATGGAAAAAAATTGTAGTTATTTAAAAAACCAAACCAAAACAACCCACAAACAAACAAACAAAAAAAATAAAAAAAAAAACCAAANCCAAAATGCTTTTGATTGACATTAATTTGAGCTTTTACACAGCTTTACATCATTCATCAAAAAATTTTCATGTGCCAGAAATCTTGGTTAAAAACAGTCTGTGATCATGAAATGATAGAGCCAAAATAAAAGAGAATAAAAGATTTAAGAACAGTATTATATTTATAACTTTTTAATAGGGTGAGTGTTCCAGCTTTCAAACTTCAATCTTCTTATTTAATTGAAAGTAATTGTTTAAAAACCGAATAAAGAAAAATAAATTTTCTGCCTTTACTTCAACGACATGAGTAAATTGCCTCAATTGTATAATACCTATAATTGAGAAGATATGAGTCTCTTCTTCTATAAACAGAGAGTGTGCAAGGAAATACATGCTGTGGCTTTTCCTGTTTCTATCCTCAGCTACATGCAAATATAGTTATTTTAACTGAAACAGATTAAGAATTTGAGAAAATTATATACTGGAAAACCCTCCTAAATTAGAGTATTTCTGTTGCTGTATTTATAGCTGCATTTATATCTAGAACATACAGTAAGTATTTAAAGCCTGTACAGAGCATGTTCTCTCCTCCAGATGTAAATAAAGTTGCCCTGTCACTTCTGAACATGATGAAATGAACTGAATTGGATCAAGTTTCACTTATATTTTGAGAGGTCCAGCAGAATCTTAGACATAGGCTCTACAATGTCCTGATAATTAATTCTGTTGAATTCACCAGCTTTACACACACTTTTTGGTGTACAAACTCTTGTAGAAAAATGGAGGAAATGCAGGAATATTCACAGCCAGAAGTGGAATTGGTTACAATGAAGAGGATTAGCAATGCACACAGAAAACAGATTAAGACTTGGTCTCTCACACCCTAACTTCAGAGGAATGTATTTCCAAATCTCACTTTCTTTTCTACTTCACCATGACAGGAGTATTAATTTTTTGTTTCACAGATACTCCTTCAACAGACAACGAATTTTCTAACAGGAATTATTTTTGTTTGGCATTCAGTACTCTCAGTTTATCAGTGTGCGTGCATGTGTGTGTGTATATATAAATATACATGAAAGAAAAATTATCTTATGATTTATTGTTTCCAGTTTCTGTGTCAAATTCCCAGTCTTCAAAACTGCAGACTTTTGTGACTGTCTGAAAAAAATTTTGTCATATTGACTTGTATGAGGCTTGGCACTCCTGGAGTAGATCTCATGAATTACTTGTTTCCCAGATACATCAATTATCAAGTGTCGTACAGGACCCTGTGTGAGCTCCATCTGAACAAACTGTACCAGAATGTGATATACTGAACACAACAGCTCAGCCGAATCCATAAAGGCAGCAGCGTACTGAAAGTAAAGGCCATCAAAGTGAGATTTTAGATAGACTAGAAGAGCAAAACAGCACATTTGCTCTTTTTCTACCTCATTCTGTAAGTTACAGTCAAATTGTCATTAACAAAGCCTCTCGATTAATTCAAGATAATAGCTTGGCCAAATATGCAGATTCAACAGTAAAACACATGGAAAAGACTGTCAGAAGGCAATTTATTTTTTTTTTTTNTGTGACTTTAAGTGTGGAAGAGTAAAAAACTGAAGTTTATAACTGGAGTATAACAAAACAGTTTATAATCATCTTGGGGAAATTTCTACTGTCACCAGACCTCTGGTGCTCCAGTGGCAACAGTGATGGAGGAGCACAAGTTGTACGGAAATGTCACTTACTCATATGTAAAAGAATAATGAGGATATGACCATAAAAATCAAGTTAGCTAGACAGAAAATGAAAAACAATGATGTATTTTTTGCTGAACAAAAGGATGTGTTTCTGGCTGTTTTAAGTTTGTAAGGCCTATGTAGAATTGTTAGTTACCAGAACTTATGACACCTATCAAACCTGGAGCAAAGTTAAGCTTGCAGAAGAGTTACATGTTCCAATATGCAAACCAGTGATAGATGAAACTTTAAGCAAGAGCATATATCTTCATACAGCCCAATCTCAAAGCATACACACTGCATCATTGCTAGAGTGCAACAGACAAAGATGGAAATGGAAACATAAAGAAGGGAATTAATTACATTTAAAACTGAAAGCAGCTATAAAGATCTAGAGTGTTATTTCCTATAGATCAAATCAGTAATTTGAAAGTGAATGCTCAGTCAATTCAGGTCCTGCTCCTAAATCCACCCAGCTCATCAAAGGTTGGGTAATTTAGGGGTTGATTTCTCTGCTACCAGAAAATTCTGATTTGTTCAGATTGGGCAGTAAAATAAACCACATTCAGTGGATGATACTTTAAATAGGTACAGTCTTGTAACTGTCTGACATAATACAGAGAGTGGGATGCAGTACAGGGACACAACAACCATGTCACTTCCTCATCAGGTTGCTTGCTAGTCTGACTCAGATTTTGCCATAAGTACAACCTACCCATGAAGCACCAACAGTAAAATTCTGGAACAATTTTTTGTGGAAAAGAATAAACTATCTTTCATACCAGCAATAAATAAGATCCTTCTGCATAAAACACTCCACAGAAACAAAGAGAAGTTTAGTAACTCTAATATGCTATATTACAGTGAAAACTGAAGGTAAATGCTGCATAAGATAATATTTTGTCCATGAACTAAGTCTAAATATTGTAATAGTTTTTGATAAATGCAGGTGTTTCGCTGAAGAGCATGAAAGAGTGTAAGTTTTTACCTCTGCACTGAAGACTAATTTAGCAAGTGCTAGCACAAAATATATTACATAGGCACCCCTGCAAAATGGATAACTATTCAGGTTGTTCTTTCGGAAAACGTCTTCCTTCATCAAGTAAGACTGATACAGTTAAAGACACAGAAGTCTGCAGGAGAGCTTGTTCACAGCACTGAAGTCCAAAGGCTGTGCTGGTTTTCTGCACCTTCTGTGCTACTAAGCGTGCACAGAACAAAAATCAACATGACTCACTGATGGTCCATAAGGGCAGTACACAAAAAGTGAGTAAATAAAGCTCAGGACTGAGGGAAAAACAATCATGCAGCATTACTCAGTATTATTGTCCATGAGACAGTATAGGGATGAGTGAGGATGCAGACATGTGCCATGGCATTTGGTATGTGCTTTCCAAATCATGCCCTCCCATACAGCAGTGGAATCAAGTGATTTCTGTTACAGGTAGACCGTATCTACTGATCAGCCTTCATATACAACAAATAGAAGCAGAGCTGAAGGCCATGGTATTTGTAAATGAAAGACAGTTAATGTAACAAGTCCACTTCAATTCTCTCTTAATTGCTTAAATAGTTGTGACTCAAATTGAAATTACGTTTTTGAGAAAGCCATGAAAATGATTTTGTTACAGCCATTGCTGTAGATGTTCAGTACTGACTAGCATTATATGGTAGGGCATATGAGGAAATATGGAAGTGGAAATGGAAATGAGGCCCCATGGACAAACAGCACATGCAATTAGCACACACCAAAACAGGTCTTCTGTGCCCTTCTCATGCAAACAAATTCTATAGTACTGATAAAAATTTCCTTCAGCCTTCTCTCTCCTGTGCATGTACTATCAATTTCCAGTCTAAGCCCAGTTCAAAATTAACAGCTGCCTAAAAAAAAAAACAAAAACCCTTGCTCCCCACCCTGCAGCATTCTAAAGCCACCATGCAGTGGTGAGGGATTCTCCTTGCTGAGACACAGACCTTCCAAAACTTCCAGAGATGGGTGGTCAGAATGAGAACCAAAGAGACAAACATTTCAGAAAGACAAGCAGAAGTTAAATTCAGCATTCACAAATCAGGCTCCAACACCTTCCCATACTCTAAGAGGAAAGTATTCAGAGGACCTGAGGAGTAAAACTGTCAGGTGTGAACCCAGGTTAAGAACTGCAACTTGATAAAACTTAACTGAAAGTCACACTATGAGATATTTGTGTTGTCCTGACTAAATTTTACAACTCACTTCTCTTGTTTTAACATTAGCTCCCTTCCTATAAACAAGAAGCTGTGCAGAGGGAGTGCTTCAGCACAGGGTAAGGGTAAGGGTAGCCAGGGGACAAGGAGGGACTAAGCTCTGAGCCCCAGGGCCCAGCAGAGGTGGCTATGGCTGAGTGGAGCCCACAGTGGGCAGGGCACTGTGGGGCACACCTCACCACATCAGGTGGCAGCAAACGTCTGTGTGGCAGTGTTAGGAAAGCAAACAACACAAGTGCCAGCCTGAGAACAACACTGAGAGTGTTTTAACAAAGAAAAAGTTACAGCACACCTAACACCTCCAGTAGGAGTCGACAAAGGGAATGAAAACGGGGAACACAAGATAAAAAAGGAAAAATACATAGGTGGAAAAAAAGGATGAGAACATGTTTGACAGGTTTGGAAAGAAAAGCACAAGAGGGCATGTGTGTATGACAGGAAGGCAGAGAAAGGAAGCAAAGGACTTGAAGTAAAGGCAGAAGAAACATAATACTGACAAACCACAAATGAAATATGGGAGCTGATACAGTCACTGTTACTCAGCTTAAGTAGTAAAGACAACAATATCCTGATAGCGTACAGAAGAACTTGCACCTATCTGGGATCACCCAAAAGAGATACTAAGGTAAGAGACTAGAGGAGAAGCCAGGTGGCTGTAAGGACAGTGTGAAAGGAAATAAGCAAGCACTGATGCAGCAAACCTCTGTTTAAGGATATCTCAATAATGACAGCACAACAGAAAGACCGAGGTCTTCCTCACAAATCTAACAAGCGTCAACCAGCAGGTCCAATGTAATCAGTTCTCCATAAAAGCAGAAGCATGAGTTTGCCAGGATTCATTCACAAACAGATGAAGCTGTGTATTGTCAATTACCAATGACACCATGTCCCAGACTTTGTATTACATCATCAAAACAGTGCTGGATATGCAGAAATGTGTCCTAATGTTTCTTCTTATTTATTCCCTGTCCACACCCATGTTATATTTGAATGAAGTAACTCACAAAGATATTGGCCTCAGTCTGGCCATGTTCTTGACATTCAGTCCTTTTAATTCAAACTGCTTTGGGGAGATCAGACTCAATCTGTAAATTCTTGTACTTTCCATTGTTGAACTTTCCAGTTACTTCTGACTTCTGTAGGTCTTACCCATTCTTCAAAATAATGACTGCCTGATGTATGTGCAAGAACACTTTTATACATGACAGAAAAATTCTACCTCATACTGTACAGATATTTTAATCAATCTCCATTTAAGAATTTGGTGAGGTTTTTATTCATGTGAAGTAAGTGAAGTAAAAATACCAGTTCAATACAGAGAACAACTAACTGAAAGTCTTTGAAGAAAATTCTGAAAAGGCAGCAGCAATTTGTTCATCAGTCCAGAGGGAAGCTCCCTGTTACAGTCACCATATAGCAATATAAAAACTAAGGAGACAGACAAATATCCAGAAATTGTTACTAGGAGGATCATTTATTACATTCATCTGGAGTGCAACTCCACAGGACATTACTGATCTGTCATTTAGAGATTCTTCTGACAAGTCCTGCTGCAAGATTCACCTGACACAAGGCCATGTGCACTGAACAGAAGTCAAGTTCTCAAAGCAATCCAGGGAATTACTTGCCATATTCAGCGACAGTGATGCCTGAAAATTTTATGTGGTTTTAAATGTCTAAAGACTGAAAGTCCTAGTGATTCTCCACAATTTTTCATGATAACAACCCAATTGCATCTTTAGAGATGAAGCTCTGAAAATGCACGCAGAATCAGTTTGGAGGAGAAAAGAAGACGCAGAAAGAACTGTGTCTTGACAGTGCCACCTACAGAGACTTCCTGCTGTGCCTTTTGCAGCCAGACTTACCTATTCCACATTGGCCTTATCAGCCATCAGCGCGCTTGCAGCAAGCTTGGGTAGAGCCCTCCCAGATCTTTGTTCACGAAGTCTGGACATGATGATGATACAGGGCCTTATAAAGTACTTCCACATTTTGCACATCTAGACATCTGGATCCTACAGAAGACTGAACTGACTCTTTCAGAACATTAGGTCATGCAGCATTTCTTCCATGGTTTTTAAAAAAGCTGTTTTGTTACTGAATAGGATGTTTACTCATTCCACAATTCAGATCTTTATTATTGCAATGAGTCATGAACTATGAGCTACCAACTTCAAAGACAATCCAGTGAAATTTAAAAATCAAACCAAAGCATGTAAGTATGGTTTTCTATTCCTTTTATCCTCATATTTAGCAAGAATCTGACTCTGGAGTTTTGCAGTGCTTTTGTAAGATCATCCTTTCTAATGGGTTTCAAGAGGAAAGTAACTGTGACAATGGTTCTGCCTCCTGTGAGAGAAGAGTTCTTGCAGTCTTGCTAGGATTATCTCTTTAATAGTATTTTTAAAGCAATCATGTCCACTGTTAATGATTAGAAATGAAGGTACTTTGTGAAATACCATGTAAAAATCCTGCTAATTTACAAACTAGGTTTGTTTTTTTTTTTTTTTAACAACAAGCAACCAATCAGAGTACAAATCAGCTCTCACATCCATGACTTGACATATGTGGTTTGCATCCCAGCTGGACTCCTGCACATGAAAGGAAATGTACGTGACATAGTTAAAGTTACAAACAGGGAGTATCTGAAGTTCTTCCCCAAATGGGAAAGTTGCTGAGCTGGATACATTTTCACTTTCTCTGAAATTCAGGATGATGTAAATACCAAACAAGAGAGAAGTCATGTCAATGATATTAGACTGATGGAATTAAGTGAACACTGGAAAAACACACCCCCATTCCCAAAAGAATTGGCAATTCAGCACTAGGATGAAGAAAACACCAGAGAACACACAAACAGAGGGCACTCATGACTCCGAAGTGAGTTGAGCTTCATGAAATAATACATATTTTCCTCCAGCTTTTATTTCTGTCATCTGGCTGTGAGCCTAAAAGATCTTTTGGTCATCTCTACAGCACCAAGTCGTCTGAAGCAAGCCTTCAGAGTCATCTTTATTTTACTACTGCAGAGAAAATCTAGACAAAACAATCATACTGAAAATCACAGTGTATAGCTTTATAGAGGAATTTTTTTTTTTTTTGACAGACAGCCAAAAGTTATTTACATTATGTATCTGCTTCTGAACTTGACTTTCTCTGACACCCGTACTGCCTTTGTGAGAACCCAGTCCTGTCAGTCCTGAGCTTCAGAGCTTAGTTAGGGAAGGGCTACAGACAGAATACTTGAAGTACTTCTCAGTACTTGAAATACTGGCAGCTCCTGAGGATTTTGTGAATTTTGATTGCTACTAAAAAATGGTTCTTTTCACATTTCTCTTGTTTACCATCTTCCTTCAATGTCGTTTCATAAACTAGTGTTTTTGAAAAACCATAGGAGGAGTTTAGGGGAAGCTGTGATTTTTTTCAGTTGAAAACGCAGACATTTCATGATAGGACAGAACTAAGACCAAACTATCAAGTTAACTAAAGGGCAACCTAGATCTCCACAATTATTATTATTAGGTTTAGCATGCCATAAAAGATTTCATTTCTAACAAAAGCATGGGCTTTAAGAGTACTATGCTATGGAGAGGCTCATTCCACTGAGTGATATTCATGCAGAAGCAATATCATTTTCATACTTTATCTAGATTAACAAAAGACAAATAGGCACTATCATTGGTGGTAGACCTAATGATTTGTTACGAGAATCAAAGAAACACAGGTCAGTTGGAAAATGCTTTTACATATCTATAGTAACACATTTCCTTCTTCTCTAGGAGCTTTCCAATATGCAGTTAAAGTCTGCAGGTTACGAACATTCAACACACAATAAATGAAGAATTTTGTAACTGGTCTCACTCCGTTTATCCTTAAACAATTACACATAATCTCCCCCAAATTACTGCTTTTTGCAGGGGGAAAACAAGAGAAGCAGATAGGTTTGCTATGTGAGCCCCAGCTGATCTTAGGAAGTCAGAGGGAAAAACAGTTGCTAAATCCAAAATGATTACTCAGAAAACTGGCACCATGAACTTGCTTTCTTGAGTCAGACACACATTAAAGATGTATATTAAAGACATACATTAGAGACATACATTAATGACACATATTAAAAACACACCGACTGCCAGTGAGAAAGCTCCATTTGCATTCAGTTTTCTAAATGCAAGTAACAGTCTCTGATACACGTGCTATAGATTGACACTAGGTATAACCATAAGATAAACCTTGGCTGCTTTGGAGATCCTGTAGCTCTGGAAAGCCTGAAGGCAGGTACTGCAAAATTTGTCTCCCACAGCAACCATGTGTCACCTTCCTTCTTGCCCAACTTTTCTTGCTCCCTTGAATTTTCTCTCAGTATCTCTCTGCTATTCTGTGTCAAAAAATACACCATTAAAGCCGGCAATTGTTCTGCTGATTTTGTTCCAATGCCTTGGTAAGAGAAAATTGAGCTTACAACAGCCCACAGATCACTTGTGTCCATTTAGCCAGATTTTTCTGACTACAATCTCAGCTACTGTGACAATTCCAGCAATACCCCTGCACAGTAAGAGAGTTTGATACTCAGACAGATCTCAAGAATGACGTTATAATCATATCGTATCCTGATCAACAACTGCAAGTTGTAATTATACAAAATGACCAAAAGTACTTTTCTGGCACACTGAGGCACATGAGGCTAAGTGACTAATTCACTCCCTCTGCAGGTGAAAATTAAACCACGATGAATGCAAGAGGGTTAGACTTGTCTTTAAAACAATGAATACAAATACCTATGAGGATGATTCATGTAAGAACATCCCCGAGTGATGATATTAAGTTTTACTTCAGGAAATTGTTCTGTTTTTAGAAAAGGTCCTCTCTAGTTGGTGCTTTACTGTTGTATGACTCAACATCAGCAGGTAAAATGGATTTATGAGAGAAACACACAATCAAAATCCAGTTTAGAGTAGAAAGTTATCCCTTAATTGTCTCCTACCTTTAATAATCCTTACTACATTTTCTTACAACATTTAATGTCGGCAGCCTTGTTTCACATCCCATGTGCTTTATCAATTTTGCTTAGAATATTTAAATTTCTAATATTTATGATGACTAACTTATCTCCCAAAGTATACTATGTTCCTTTATTGCAATTCAAATTGGGTTCAGAAAGTCTTTATAATTATTCCTGTATTTTTGCTGTACAGACAGCTGCTTTTGTTACTGCAACAAGAGTGACCTTGTGAAACGTCTCCCTTTTACTTAGGCGAAATTCTTGATTATACACCAAATCAAACTGCCTCAGTTTATTTAAGCAAATGCTAAATCTTCATGGTGCTGAAGAGTCAGTGCCAGTTTGGAAAGGTGAGATGAATTATACATTAGGGCATCTGTTTCAATAGAATCTGTCAGAGACAGTTGCAGAATCTTTACCTTGAGACTTATAATGCTGAACTCATCATTCAACCTTTAAATACTTCTGTACTTTCAGTCACTTCAAAAATTATGCAGTCCACAATAGGTAGTTGGGTGGAAAAAAAGACAGGCAAAAAGAAGACAGGAACCCAAAGTCATGAACTCCAAATCCTAATGACACTTATACTTGGAAGCAGCTTCTTTTTAAATGACAGGGTTTTGACCGTGGGGACCAGCTCCTCACAGCCTCTGGCCCGGGCCGGTGCTGGAAAACCCCTGTGCTGGGGAGGGTACAGATCACACGTGGATCCTTTCAGGCTGGGGTGGTGAACAGAGGAGCCCTTTACTCAAAGTAACGAGGAGTTACATACCAACCAGGGGGTGCGGGTGGCTCGGGAACCCGGTTAGCCGATGGGGGAAGGGAAGGGTCACAGGCAGGCACGTCCCCAGGGATTGGGAGATAAGACAGGGATACATTCTGGGGTTAAGGCAGGGGCGGGGCAGGCTGGGCAGTCCAGCTCAGATAACAGTTTCACTTAGTGGGGGTACATATTAAAGGAGAACCTGTACAAATAACACAATTTCTAAAAGATCTCTAATTTAGCAAACTCCTGGCATCTGTTGTCCTGGTCTTCTTGCTCCATCTGTTTCTTCCAATCCTTGTAGGTTGAGTGTCCTCCCACATTTAAATACATGCTATAGAAAGCAACTACTAAAAAGAAGCTGAAAATGACCCCGAGTGCTTGAGGGGTTACTGGAGAGAACAGAGGCCACAGCAGGAGACTGGCTAAATAATTCTACATAATAAGATAAGAAGGTAAGATATCAGCAACAGGCACCTGCCTGCGAACAGAGAGCCCAGACAAGAATGTTGTTATCCAACCGAAGTAACTGACACCAATAAGTTTGTATTACAGCTACAGATGATATTTACTTTGGTTTTCAAAAAAATCAGAAAAGAAAATGTGCAGAAGTTGGCATTTACCTTAAAAACCAGCATAGGCTCATGCACAAGCTGTCAGTAACAGACAAAAACATCCAAAGTTGAAACTAACACTGGCTCTTTCAGAATAGCAATCTTTCCTATTCTGGGTTGCTAATTTTTATTTTTTATTTTTTTTTTTTAATTTTATTTTTTTAATGAAAACATAAAAGGAAAGAGCAAAATCCTTCTGCGGAAAGTAGATGCTCAAGAAACAGAACAGAAAGGCAGGAGTTAGAGCAAAGGATTAGATCTCAAAAAGCTCAAGACAGAGGGAAAGGACTAGATGACAAAAGTAAACACAGAGTCTCTTTAGCATGTCGCAACATTTCAGAGCTACTTACACTTACTGGCATGTCTAAGAAGTGAACTTGTCAATAAAAGTCCATAATGTTTACTCTCCATCATTGATTTTGAGGCCAGAATGACCATGAACAGTCAGACATCAATCATTATAGTTGAACCTTGCACAGACTGTGAAAAACATGGTTTTGTTTCCTACAACATTGCAGTAAAAACTCTACCAAAACAACAATGCTATTTCCATTAAAAAGCCCTTACTTGGCAGATATTAATTTGCACTGAATGCTGGTTGCAGCTGGACTAACCTCAGTAAAGCTGAGCTCAGCACTTCAAGCTTAGATGCCTATTTGCATCTTTACAGACAAATTCTTCTTTGGCTTGCAATTCAATTGGCTTTAGCCAGGCAATTGTTACAGGTTTTGCCCAATGGCCTGCAAAGCTGAGTTGGATGTCTAAGAGCAAGGACTTTCAGCACACTCCTTTTATAGCTGGGATAAAAGTAATGCTGGCACAGGAAATGCAGTTATGCTTTGGAAAAAAATAATTATGCCTAGAGAGACCACCTTGATTGCTTCCACCTACTCTAAAACATTCAGCACTGCACCACACATTAAGATAAGTCTCCAGAGGGAATATGCAAACTGCAGAACAGATATTTAAGGATGAAGTTGGCATCCAGAACTGCCAAGTTCTGAGTTCATGGCAAAGTTCAAGTGCTTCTGTCACCTTATGTCAGTGACCAAGACAACACTATACTGAATGACATGAGATACCACATTTTGATAGCTACCTCAGAAATAAAATGCAATTTTTGCTATGCCTGCACAAGATACGATATTAGGACACATTATTAGCTCCTGCGGGTAGCCATAGGACAGATAGGGTCAGGTGTAAGATAATACAAATAAAAATACAAATTACAACAACAATTTAAATTTCAAAATAGGAAAAAATGTTGGTAAGAAAAATGAAGACCATTCATTCTCCTGATACTCCCAGGAGCTGTTTCTTTTGAAAAGGTAGGAAAACACATCGATCACATCTGACACTGTCCAGACAATCACACAGAACTCTTTAACAAATTCATCTTTCATAAGACAACATGGAGCTGAAATACGTAAGAGCTTAGTTTAAGAAAAAAAAATCATCCAAGTAGTTATATCCAGTAATGGTCCTTTAATTTATACTATTAAGCTCATTCTTCCCTGAGACAGAAGAGTAATATAATAAACAAAAGGGGCTGCCACGGAGACAGAGTGATGATAGTGTTGACACAGAAAATTCGCTCTGTATTTTACAATTTCTTTCTCTGGTCCCCTTCTCACCACCCAGCCAAAAGACATGGTGGCTTCAGGACTTGAACAAAGAAGGCGTAAGACATGGATTTTGTACACTTTGTCCTGGGGAAAGCTTCCCGATGTTACAGCAGAAGAGAAATCGCAACTGTGGTGAAAAGAGAGGACTACAAAACTGTGAAGGATTATGATCCTCATGATAGCACCATGTCCCCTGAGCTGCAGCACATGTAGCCTGGATCAGCTTCATAAGTACTCAGTTCACACTGCTGCTCTTGGACAATGCAAACACAAAATTAATGGTGCAATTCAAATCCACAGCTCACAAAGCCCTTCTTCACACTTACAAGACCAGCAGTGTGTTTTGATATAAACATCTGATGCAGTTTTGCCATTATGAATGACTCCCAAGAACTTAATTCACATTGACCTTGATCAGTGTGACAGCAACTGATAAGACTGCCGGGACTTTGCATGCACACATCACATATCCCCCCTCTCACTCCCATCCCTGCACACCCCACCCTTTTCCTTTTCTCTGATGAGCAATATGGTTCTTCCTAAGATAAGAACACCAGGTGAATATTGCAGGATTAATGCATTCCAGAGACAGGGAAGCTGAGATGTTTGCATAGACTTTGGTACACACTGGCCCATAAAAGGTTATGAAATGATGCTGGAGCCTGAGACAATGGGATAAACTGGTCTCCCAAGGTTGAAGGCAACTCCTGGGTACATCCCCCTCTCCACTGGCAGGGAGTCCATCCAGTCCAAAGATGGAATATTCACTTTTGGGTACCTGAGTAAAAGCACTTAAGATCCAATCAAACACATAGAAAAAATCCTAAAATAGCTCCATATGTGCTTTCTTGCTTTGTAGTTCTGAATTCTGCAAGACCAAACCTGTAAACCTGTATGTTTCTAGCTGAGCCTGCTCATGTTATAACTCTTTAGATACTATAATTCATTGCAAAAGATGATAAAGTTGTTACTTAGATACTGCACTGGCAATATTTAGATACTGTACTAGCAACAAATGCAATCATAATCACTCTCAGAATCATTGTGTCCTACCTTGGGTCAGGCTAAGAACATTTCCCTCTACGACTCTGCTACACTTAGTTTGATCCCTTCACTGCTCATGAAGGATCCAGTGCAATAAGGGATTTCCTTAAGCATATCAAGATATAGGTAAGAAACATAAACAGTAAATCAAATTACATCCTAAAACAATGTATTTACCCTAAGCAGAAGGGACAGGATATACAATAATTACAGGCTGGATAATCTCTTTGTGGGCTCCCTGTTATTAGCAAAGCAAGGCAATACAGGGAGTCTTTTCACATTACTATCTGTTGTGCCTGATCTCTACAAACAAGCCTAGCATCTCATCTTTAGCATCTGTAGAATAGTGCTGTCAAAACTCTCCCTACAGAAAGGTTCCCAGGGTGCTATGGATACATGCCAGTACTGTTGCCCCAAAGCCTTCCTTGTTCTGGGTGGGCTCTACCACTTTTCTTCTCCCTGGGCTTTCTTGGCATGCTTTCTGGGTGCAAAGACATGGATTCTTGACTTTGAACTTCTAAGAGCTTAATTCATGCCCCGAAGGAAGGAGCTGAGGTGCTTTGATCTGCCATCAGAAGATATTGATCTGCCATCTGGAGATACTGATCTCTGCTCCCTGACTGCAATTGGG
Organism: Formicarius rufipectus; assembly: GCA_013399695.1. Lineage (NCBI taxonomy): Eukaryota > Metazoa > Chordata > Aves > Passeriformes > Formicariidae > Formicarius > Formicarius rufipectus. The sequence continues at coordinate 411,094 of VXAU01005928.1, forward strand.
CCAACTCCTGCAGCAGGCACAGCTGGCTGTGCTGTGGGAAGGAGGAGGTTCCAAGGCCACACACTCTCTTGAGGTCAAACAACCTGTATGAGCAGGTGGTGCAGTGGACCAGGGAAGGGAAGCACCTGACTGCCAGCAGTGGAGGGTGGGGTGGTGGAACTGGGGGCATGGTTGGAAAAGGGGTATTTCTCAACCAAATCCATTTGTCAAACCAGCTTCCCGTGTGACTGCAGAAATGCTTGTGCCAGCATGTGGGAGGCAGCCCTGGTTTGGAAACAAGCAGCCAGGCTCAGATGAGCCCGGTTTTTTCACTGGCAATGAAGTGTTTATTTTGGGGGGGAAATGAAACAAAACAAGAAACCACCCTTGCTCCTCATGAGGTGCCTAAGGCTGAGTACCAGTGATTCTGTACAGCTTAAAAATGATGCAAAGGAACACAGGGTGGAGTAAAGAGGCACAAGCAGAAGTCCATTAAGTCCCTTGTCCTGACTTGTGGTGTGGTTCCGGCAGCAGGAATGAGCATAAAACACAAAAGAAATCAGATTGCATGGTTTCCACTTGCCACACATGAACTTAATGAGAGTAATTTATATTGACTAAATGAACATGAAATTTTGGATGACACTTCTGTGTTGACTGTACAACCAGCTCCAGCAGCTCTGGCTCCAACAAATCTGAGATACATGTGTATCAAGGAGGAATAAGTAAGCCAGTATAGGAAATCACAATAGTTATATCCAAGGCTACTACCCAGCTTTGCTTTGTTTGAAATTTGAAAAACAGTGCTTTTTACACTCTTTCAGTTTGTCTGAAATATATTTAACTATACTCTTCAGTTTTACCAGGCAGAACAAAAGGAAATGTCAAATTATCTTTAAAAATACAAATTTCAAGGTATGCATTTTTTCAACAAAACCAGGAACCAAAGAACAAGGGAAATACTGATGTACACTGTGTAAAAATTTCAGGTTGATTTCTAGGTGATTAAGCTTGAGGTAAGCATCCAAATTAAATCACAGTATTTTAAAGGAGAAGAAAGGAAAATTATGGTACTCAAAAGACAGTAGTGATAACTGCAAAACAAAACTCAAAAACTTCAGTAGTTTTTGTGACCTCAGTATAAGCGATAAAATTTTTGGGAAGCGGGGAGGAGCAATAAGAGTAGAGTCAGTGTCCACATGACAAAACAGATACAACAGAAACATGTTAAAATATGTATCAGTAGCAGAGCTAACAATGCCGTCTACTAAGTCTTCCTTACATATCCCACTACCAAATCTGGTATTCAAATGTTTTCATCTTTGCTATAATTTATTCATTTGAGGTGACAATCTCAGTATTGGGCACCTTTTTTTTTTTTTTATGAAAATCTCCATCTGAAACAGTTCAGTGATTTCTAAGCAAATTAGAGAAAGTGGTTTGCTCATGCTAAGTGCTCTGGCTGTTCTTCATTTCAAAAATAGTTTTTAAATTAAGGAACACATAATCGTCTTGTGGAAATGTGCCCCAACTCCATTATGCACCATCCTGAAGGTGTCACACTGTGCCTCAATTTGCACTGACCCTTGGCACAGGACACAATTTTAACACATGAGGTGCAGATAGACTTATTACTTTTATTAAAGTGACTGCTTGTATAATGCTATTATAGGTCAGTGTAGGTCTCAGTCTATTGGTGAGATGTTTGTGCTGTTATCTGAGCTGGGAAACCAAACATAGGAGTGATCCCTTTTAAGTCCTAAGGGCACAGAACATGGTGGCACATGTTGGAAATTCCTAGGACAGTGGCAAAATGCTGACAGACTAATCTACACCTGGCCCCCAAACATGCCTATGTATGTCTCACTGGACCATAAATCAAATATGTTTTTACAAGTTTTCTTCTTTTAGAAATCACTCAGTAGATATTTTGAGCTCAAATCAGGATCCTTTTTCTCATAAAAGTGCCAAGCCCTTTTCAAACCATGTTAAGTGAGCAGCAGATTAAAGTATCAGTTGCTTGAGCATCTAGAGGAGCAGCACTACAAAGAAGGAGTATCTCTAATGCTGCCTCACAGAAGGTATGTCAAAGAGACATCACCTATTAGCACTGCAGAAAGCCTGTCAACTCCTTCTGAACAGCTGCCGTCAAACGTGACAGATTTGCACGATGGGGCTCCCTGTGCTCCAGCTCACCTCCACCCAGTTGCACTGTGTAAGTCCTACCATGGAGGATGAAACAACTGTGGAGTGGAGAGCAGAAGTGTGTGAACATCAATGTATGTATCTTTCCTGCCCTTCACTGGAGTTGGAAAATTGTATCCTATCTGAAACTGTTTTCAGACAGCGCTATCAAAACAGTTAAAGAACATATTTTAAAATTATTAAATATGATAGGACTTTCCAGCCTGAAAAAGAGACAGCTTAGTAGGAAGATTTAGAAAACTAGAAAGAATGAAGAGATGACCTGAGATTGATTCATTACAGTGTCCTGAAATGAAAAAAAAACCCCAAAACACCAGAAACATTACAGATAGTGCAACTAATAAGTAGCACGTTCAAAGGAAAGAAAGGACACATTTCTCTACGAAACTTGGAGCTGAGCTGGGAAGGTCCTTACCACATGGCATTTAGGATCCTACATGTCTGTGTTCAAGAGGACAATCACCAAATTTACAGGAAAAAATATTCCAAGATAATAAACATTCAGGTACCACCTCTGGCTCCAAACCCCCCAAGACAGACATCACTGGAGGAAGGCAGAAGGGAGTACTTACTCCATTATTCTGCTCTTCACTGTGCATTTGGCAAGCAAACATTGAAGATACAGGACATAGGACACAAAACTAAAGGAATTTTAGGTTTTCACTGGCACATTTCACAATGATTTTGAAAAGAGAAGCCTGCAAGAAAGATAGACATGAGTAATAACCTGTGGTGGTTCCAAATATTTTTTGTACTGAAAAGTAAATTAGAATTTATTTGATTAGTCAACTTAGTTTTGTCATTCCTTGTCAGTAAGGCACAAAATTAATAACACTTGTTAACACAAACACGATACAAGCTTTGTCTTCTACTTTTAGTAAAAAAGTACTAGGCAGTTCATAGTGATTCACAGCTCTGTGCCAACAATTCGTATTTCATTTTACAGCCACAAGGAAACCTGAGTTACATACAATGTAGATACAGAGAGCTCAGAAGGAGGTGTATGGCAGGGATAGCATGAAATTCACAGTTAAGAAAGGTGTAAAGTCTTGTACTCTTCTCTTGAACTCTACCCTGTCTCCTGTCTGTAAATGGCACCTCTCAGGCTCGCTTGCAAGTTACTATATAAGCACCAGTCTGGGAGTGCAGCCAAGCATGGGGAAGTCTAAGCCATATCCCCTGTTTAGTCCACAGCCAAAGTAATTTTTAAAGTATTTTTCATAAAAGCAGGCAGATTGTTGTAAGGGAGGCTATACAAAACTGTAGGGAAAGGCAGCTTAAAAATAAAGCCCTTCATCATCTAGCCATTTAGCACCAATAAGACTGATATCCCCTTGTGAAAAAAAAACAAAACGAAACAAAACAAACCCACAAAGTCCTATTAATGTCTCAATTACCAGAATACAAGCAGCTTTCATGGTGGTTTTTAGACTGCTCCATGCGCTGAGCTCTGAAAAGCAACAGTGGTTTGAAGAACTAAAGGAACAGAGCATTTCCTGAACTTTTGCCATGCACTTATTCTGAGATTGTACCAGAGATAGATGGAAGATTTATTTAATTTCTTCCCCCCTGCCTGCAACTGTACCCTTGCAAATCTTGTGGAGCAGGTCATGCAGCATTTATGCTCTCTGTGACTTCTGAACTACACATGAAGAGAAAGAAGGCAGAGGACACAAAGCTTTGCAATCCAGTCACTGCTGCGATCAGTTTGAGAGATTAATAGGAGGGTTCAAGAAAATGGAAGGGGCCATCATAACTTGTAAGCTTCTAAACTGTCAGAAGAGTCAAAAATACCTCTAATTTTCAGTCCCTGAAGAATCAAGTGAATAGTACTGTTTGTGAACAATGTGTTACAGTAGAAGGGCCTGGGACACAATTTTAAGAAAATGTGCTTTGTTAAATAATCTTATCCAAGTGTACAATCAACTAGCATATATTTCAGTGAAAATTGACCACATTTGCTGCCAGGCATCCAGGAAGGTGAGAGTCAAATGAAAGGCAATGCCGGGATTAAGTTCCATTTGCAAAAAAAGAATAAATAACAATCTTATGATGGGAAGATGAGAGAAGGAAATTCCCTTTCATGCTGTTGCAGAGCACTGAGTATCTCAGACTTTGTCACTTAACCTAGTGAGAGAAATCCTTTTGGACTTTTTTTTCCCTTATCCCCTCATTTCCTCCCTGAGTTCTTTGCTTCCACTGATGCATTTCCTGCCTTCTTTCTTACTGCGCTTTCAGAGAATCCCAAAATGAGTGAGGCTGGGAGGGACTATAGTGTATCACATAGTCCAACCTCTCTGCTCAAGCAGGGTCATCTTAGAGCACATGGTGCAGGATTTTGTCCAGATGGTGCTTAAATATTTCCACAGAGGGAGACTCCACAACTTCTCTGGGCAGGCTGTTCCAGTGCATGGTCACCCACATGTTGGGTAGAACTTGCCATACAGTTCAGGTAGAACTTGCCATACATCAGTTTTTGCCCATTGTCTCGTATCCTATTGCTTGGCACCACCAAGAAGAGCCTGGTCCACACTCCTGACATCCTCTTCCCTCTACCCTTATTTTCTTCTATTTTCTGTTCGATATCCCACACTTCTTGACTTCAGGTCTGAGTTATTTTCAACACTGCCCCTGGTGGATGAATGTGGGAGTGTGTGATGTATTGTTTCTGCGTGACAGCAGGCTGCTTGCTGAGGGACAAGCCCTGGCATGGTCCCAGGGGACAGCTCTGTTTTTTGTGCAGGTCAAAAAGTTCCCAGCAAACTTCCCAAAGTGGTGGTCAACCCAGATAGAGGGAAAAAGACCAAAACAAAGGGAAAAAAGCAAACCTCAGAAGATTTACAAAGGGATCTGTTTTGGTATCTTTAATTAGGATGCATTCAACACTTGTCCTGTCCACTCCGCAGGAAATACTGGGTTGTTTACTATCAGGATAACAGAACTCTCTACTAAAAAGTCAGAAAATACATTTTAGCAAGGATTTGGGATGAACATTTTATGAAGAACTAGGAATAACTTTAGGAATAACATATTAGAATGAAACTGAAATTCTTTACCATGAATGTGGCGAGACACTAGAACAAGTTGCCCAGAGAAGCTATGGATTCCCCATCCCTGGAGGTGTTCAAGGCCAGGCTGGGTGGGGCCCTGACCAACCTGGTCTACTGGATGGTGACCCTGTCTGTGGCAGAAGGGTTGGAATGGGATGATCTATAAGGTCCCTTCAAACTTAAATCATTCCATGATTCTATGATTTGTGTGAATTCTGTTTTCCCACTTGAAGTGCAGAAGGGTCTATGAGAACTACAGATCCACTATGTGACTGTGAGAACTTACCAAAGCATGTTTAAAGACTGCAACAATAAACACAGCAACCAAAATTCACAAGTAGTACATATGAAAAGTTATCAAGTCCTTAAAATACCACAAACCTTCCTCCAAACTGCTGCCACCACAACCCGTGACATCCTAAGATCCTTGTACAATGCAGCTGTTGCAGCATTTAGCCATTTGTTACAGAATTTAAAAATGGATTTACTTCTGTCACAGGGCCTTTTCTTGGTGAAAAACTTCTTGTTGACACAGAAAATGGCAATTTTTTCTATGAAAACAATCTTTTAAATTCACATCAAACTGAATAGGCATTAACATTTAAACAGCCATTTAGAAAACTGGGTTATAAATTAGGAATGTCAAGATCACAGTGACTCCTGAGCAATTTAAATCCTATCACTCATACTAAAAAAGACAGAAATTAATTGTGGAATGAACACAGGGTGTGGCTGGTTCTGCCATGCTTACTCATGAGGAACAGGGTGTACCTAGACAATTCCCCCATGGGACGCTTCTGCAGAATGTACTACAGGCCTGTTCAGATTAAACTGAGAAAAGAAATGTAATAAAATGTTCTCTTTTGAACTAATTAAAGTGCTAATACCTTGCTTCTAATGAGACCAAAGTGGTGCACTTCTGGTGCAGTGCCTAGATGAATCTCAGAAGATTATATGGGTTTTTTGTTGTTGTTTTTTGGTTTTGTTTTTTTTTGTTTGTTTGTTTGTTTTTTGTTTGTGTTTTTTGTTTTGTTTTGTTTTCCTGCAGCTGTAGTGCACAGTGGAAATAAAGACATATGTGCATAGGAAGAAAATATGTAATAAATATGAGCCAACCTTCCTGAATTCCAACTGTAGCAGCATTGCCAGGATGGGAAATGCCTAATTGCTGGCACTCCATACCTCGTTTGGACATGCACTTTGCTAGGGAGACTTACATCCCTTCAGTATAAAGTAGCAAATTTGATGAGACAAAAGAAATACAGTTATAATTCAGGCTCTGGAAGAAAGCAGGCTGCAGGGATTATGCAGAGACTTTCTGTGCATTTCTTTGCCAGTGTGATCCCTTGTGTCTAAGTATCACAATCCTGTCATTAGCTTCTGACTTCTTGTCCTTATCACAGGATCTACTCTTCAAGCTGTTGTGCTCAGTCCTCCTTTTCCATTCAGACAACCTTAATCTTTTCCTTACTTGCCACTGCAGTCCTTCAACACACAGCAAGCCGCTCTGCAGGTGCTTTCTCTTTAATAGTCCAGCCTGGCTCCTTGGCTGTGTATCCAAGCAGCCATGTCTCAGACAACATGGACCCTCATCTGGTCTGAAGTTATGCAGTTCAAGATCACTGTTAGGGAATATCTACATGATGTTAATAAGCCAGCAGCATATAACAAGTGCAGGCTGTACAGAGAGCTGCATCCTACTTCACTTCAGGTAAACTTGTTCTAAAGGACTATCCAAACCAAACTTCAATACTTTAAAGAATATACTCCTGAAATATGAGTGAATGCCACTCCAGGAAGGAGCCCCAAATGCATGGAAGCAGGCAGGTAATGCAGATAGGCATCTACAGGGCCACGGAATCTTCTTCAGCTCATATCCACACAGCTGCACAAATACAATCCTCACCTGTATCCCTTTCTCCCAGTTTAGTTTTTGTCCCCACTAAATTTGAACCTATTCCCTCCTCCACAGTGCCTTGGCACCAACCAGGGGGGTCACTGAACGCACACAAGACACAGGCTTCCTGCTCTCACTTCCCAGGCTTGGCCACATCCCAGCCCACAGCAGCTGGCTGGGGCTGCTGGAGAAACTCTGCTTCATCTCTGCAGCCCTGGGACACAGCGTGCTCAGACACCCTCCACGGGGAGCACACACAGGCTTGTCTGTGCTAATCGCTGGGAGAGCCTTAGCAAACTGTGATGTCAGGGTCTTTGGAGATTCTAGTTTCTAAGTGCAAACAAGCTTCTACTGAGTACAGTCACACAGAACTGAGAATTCTTGCAGGAGCACCAGAATCTGAGCATATTTTCACAAACACAGTCAAATACAATTCCATAGTGAGGCTACAGGCAACCATGAACATTTCAGTAGGAAGACTTAGGGAACTGTAATCACATGAAGTGTTAACAACACTGCTTACAGGCATTCTGCCATCAGTGAGCCTGGAAGTGCAGAGGAGCACACAAAGCTGTGCTTAGGTATGATGATTTATTTAGGAGAAAGACAGAAAATTTAGGTTAGGAAGGACTTCTGAGGGTCATCCAGTTTAACCTCATAGAGAAAGTGGGGTCATCTTTCAAGTTAGATAGGGCTGCTGAGGGCCTTGTCCTGTCCTGCTTTGAGTATCCCAGATATGGAAATCCTGTGGCTTCTCTGGCAAAACCTTCTGAGTTTGCAGGGGAAGAATGTTCTCCTTATCCTGAAATGGGTTATCTTCTGTTGCAGTTTGTGACTATTGTCCCTTCCTTTGTGCATACCTCTCAGAACAAACTGGCTTGTCCATAAAACCTCCTGTAGGTAACAGAAAACAAAGCCAGTTTCCCCAGCTCCCCCTTGTTTATCATGTGCTCCCGCCCTCTATCCATCCAGCGTCCCTCTGCTGGACTGCCTCCAGCTTGTCAGCAGTATTTGTAAGTATTTATAAAGCTCTCCAGATTGCACAATCCCACAAGAACACACTGGCTTAACAACAGTAATATAAATATTATGAATACATTTTACAGATCTTTCATGATTCATTAAATAAAATGACTGCTAGCAAACTGGTAGATATGGGTGGTAATTACAGCACAGTACAGGACAGTTTCTGCAGGCGTATTTTACAGTAAAGTTAAAAAATAAAGCTTATATAATAATCGAAATACTAGGTAGAAGATGTCCCAAGGAGTTTCAAAACTCTAAAAAGAAATACCTGAGAGTACGTGGAGTGTAAGTACAGGTTACAAATTTTAAGTCACTATTACTTTCTGTTAGAATATTCCATGTACACGGAAAACACACATTTCTGTGAACCAGTATGATTTTGATTTGCTTCTGAAGAATATTTCAGAAAACAAAGCCTCATTAATCACTTTCTACACCTAGGAATTGGAAGTATTTCTTGTCAGTGAACACCAGTTGTCTACAGAGAAGCTCTCCAAATTATTCAATTCCCTGTGGGAAAAAGTAACTGATGAACACTCCTCCAGTGTAGTGAGGGCAGTTACCTTATCTTATGGCACTAGGTTTTAGCCCACACACAGGGTTTTATGGGTTTGTCAGGCCACATTTGAGTTCTCCTTGCCTTCATGAAGCCTGTCTTCTCTCTTTTCATTATTCACAAAAACAATGAGAAAGGCAGGGACCATGTGGCACCAGTTATGATATTCCCAAAGGACAATAAAAATGATGTATTTCTGACAATGCCTGCCACTGCAAGCAGCAGGGCAGCCAACCTCACTCCCATATTCCTAGTACCAAAAATTGTATTAATGGTTTTGGGGAAATGCAAGTCCAGGTTTCCTGGGAGCATCCTTCCTCCACAACGAACTTCAGAAGGGGAAGTGGACAGATGATCTGCATCAATATTGGCTAACACTTCATACCCACGTGACACCAGAGGTGCCACCCTATGCCCTTAGTGATGTTGTTGTGGGTCAGTACCCATCAAAGGCTCTGTACTCCAGTGCTCACTTATGACCCGTAAGATTGACCCTACTTCTCAAACTACACTTAACATTTAAATAATTTTTGAAGATAATAAAATTAAATATTTTTGTTAGTCTACAAAGTCTGGTATAAAAATGCACTGAAAATATCAGTATTTATAAATTACAGTCTATCTGGTATGTAAAGGACTGTAGCTGCAGTGTTGAGTGAGACTGACATAAACCTTTCAATGTAACTCCAAATATTTATCAATGTGCTACTCAAAAATAGTAATAAAATATCACACTTCCCCCACCCCAAACAAAACAAAATTCCCAAAACTTTTGAGAATTAGCATTTGGAATTCAAGGACTAAGTATGTTGAGATTGGTGAAAGTATATTTAAAGACCAAATAACTATTTCAATTAAACATATACTATTACTGTATTTTTAACTTCATTAGAAGTAATAAAAATAGCAACAGTACAGTAAGAGCATTGCTAAAAGAGGTTCTAGAAAAATATTTTTCCTTATTTCTGTCTGCTGCTATATTCTTTGCTTTTTCTGTATGTCTTGATACAGTCACTAATATCTTTGGAGCTGGTCTGCCTCTGTACACAACAATTTGACAGCAAGAGAAAAAAAGGGAAAACAAAAATGTGGACATTACACTGCTAAAAAGCTTCTACATGTGGGGACAGGAGAAAATCCATGAACGTTTTAAACAAAATTCAAAGATCAATTATGGAGGTGCCTCTTCTAACTTGTATGCATTTCTGACATATCTAAATAAAAGATGAAGACTGCCGCTGAAGAGAAGCAGAGGTCCTGTGCTTGATTTGCAACGTTACCCAAACACCCGTAACAGCTGTCCCATTTCCCTCCCTATCTTTACAAACAACTGTTGAACTCTCCCAACAACTCCCTGCTTCAGCTTCATATATTCCTTTCCTATCTGGCACAGCACCTTCTGCTATGATTTCCAAATGTCTTCTTGACACACGCTTGTGCACGTACTGCTGCATCTGTTACTAATTAGGGAGGGATATTTAGCCTGGTTGGAGAATGACACTCTTTGGCAGGGCAAGGAAGCCTGCGAGTTAGAAACACCTTTTCACTCAATTTCTATTATTTTTTTATACATGGCAAAACAGAAAGAAAAGAGCCTGTGAACCTTCTACAGAAGGCCAGTGTATCTGCGCAGATTCAGGTTTCTCACCGAGATGCAGGAAAATTATTTAATTTGCTTTCCTTTGAACTCCCAGTCAGATTGGCATCTTTCCATGTACCTGTCCATGACAGACCTTTCCTATCAACAGTTGTTAAAATTCTGCCTAGGCTTTCACAGACTGAACAACAAATTCATACTGTCTAATCCAGCCAAAAACTGTAATATGACACTGTGGAACAGAAACAGCAGACAAAATTATCAGCTTGTCAGGAAACGTGCAGAGCAGACAAAAAGCCCTTATAGCCTACACTAATTTAAAAGCTTTGCAAACATTTTGGGGCAAAAGAACAGAATATTTAATATGAATAAAAATGTTGTAGTAAATTAAGGTACATTCTTGCAATGTTCTACACTATATATGGTGCTGTTAATGCCACAACAACATTTCCCTATAGGACAGTTTCTTCAGAATATAGCAACCATCATATTCTGTTTTGCAGGATTTCAATATCCATAAGTAACATAAAGATGTGGTCATCAATGTAACAGCCAGCAAATGTGCGATTCATCTAATTCAGTTTTTTGATACTCCTGATGCATACAGCACAGTCAGCATCCTGTACAAGCCATGGAGAGAAAGAGGTGAGACGTAACATCACTTAACATTTGAAGACATCTACTTTAGGATGAGCTGAATCATGTTTGAAGCATGCCTGTCATTCCTGAGTTACTGTCCATCTATCTTCTAAGCCCTCTAGCTACAGGTGTCCAAAATTTCTCTATTTACTTTCAAAATCCAGGTGAACTGAGTCTCTCACTGACAATTTTTTACTGAAGACACTGGGCAGGACAAATGAAGGAGACGCTTTGTAGTTAATGCCTGCAGTTAAGAAACAGCTGGAAGAGGATGTGAAGGTCTCAGCAGCTTCAGCTGCGGAGACCAGGAGGGTTTTGGAACTGGTGGAGGCAACAGAAACTGCTGTAACAGAAATTCTGGTTAGACATAAAAATTAGGCTTCTTTTGTCCCCCACAGGGAGGGTGGTCACAGACAGGAATAGGTTTGCCAGAGGGTTTGTGGAGCCTCTGTTGCTGGAGACATTCAAAACTTGACAAAGATCTGAGTAACCTGATCAAACTTAGCCCTGCTTTCAGCAGGCAGTTGGACTAGAGACCTGAAGAGTTTTCTTCTGATTTAAATTACTCTGTGACCGAAAGATTCCATGACTCAATAGGGACCAAGCAGAAAGCCTAACTGTTAACTAAGAAGGCTGTGGTTCTTCAGTTAATAACATGGGATTCAGAAACTCAACTCTGGATGAAAACAGTACTATCTGGAGATGTAAGAACTTCTAGGGCTTTTCAGAAGCAAAACTTCCTCCCAGAAAATCACTCCTGACACATGTGAAGACCCAAGATAATTTTTTCCCTGCCAGTGCAAATGAATTTTAAAAAAAATGTAAACGCTAAAGAAAAACAAACAAAAAAACCCCAACAAATATCTTGCAGGCTCTGGTACACTCAGCTCCTCTTCATGAGCCTGCATCACGCAGCTTGCGTTTTATAGAGCATTTTTAGAGTGTCTGTGAGTTTCATTTTCCTCATATTGTTATTCTTACTCCTCCCCTCTTACTCCAGCCCTTTTATGCATTTTTCATCCACTTCAGTCATATTCTGCTATCCAGTTCATTCCTGACTGGAACCGCACTACTAAAAATTACTTTATTTACTGTCACTCATGTGAAGATAAGAGATTGAAACATTCAGCTGAATACACATTAAGAAATCGTTAAAACATGCATATACACACTTCCTGCTTCTGTTTCCATCTAGTGGACAAATAATATTTAATTTTCCCTAATTTTGCATATAGTGTTCTTTTTGTTTTATTCCAAAGAGCTTTACACAGTTCACAAAAGAGCTAGAAAACAGGTATTTGTAGAACAGTACATGAAGTTCAACTGATTCACTGCAGACTTTTCAGCATATTAACATTTAGAAATAGGCTTCTCAGACATCTGGCAGCAAGACTAGGGAAGTGATAGTTGTGCATCTTTAAACTCACCACAAGCATCTCCAACAGTAAATCTCTCTGTCTCCCTAGAACCTCTTATTATTCCTCACAAAAGAAAAAAAAAATCTGGAAAACATTATTTTAAATACTTGTGCTTCTGTCAGTGAAAAATGGTGCCACTCATTAAGAAGGAACGGCCCCGATTATGAGAACTGTAAGCCTATTGACAAATGGAGCAGCTTATCATGTCCAGGATGAATGGTATAAACCAACAATTAGTGACAACAGGCAGACAGTTAGGGCTCACTATTCTGACTGAAAAAAAAATCTCCAATGACAATACCAAATGTAGATTCCAGTTTTATCTGCTCATAAGATCAGGCTGAGGCATCATGAGCCTGACAGAGCTCAGCCATTATTTGTTTTCAGAATGGATTATGTCTACTATTTGAGAGAATCATCTTAATAAAGATCCTTAGTCCTTCCCAAAGCATAAACAAGACTGTCCAGCTTGTGATAGCAGACAGGAAGGTCAAATGGCACACTCAGCATGATGAGAAACTTACTATTTCCTAACCCTGAACAGAATTTGTTTGCTTATTTCTGAAGCAACCTAACCCAAAGCATTAATGCATTTATGTCTTGCAACTCAAATTTCAAAAGAATACGCGTGGTTTCTTATGCTAATTGTGGTAAAAATATTGCCTGCCTTTTTGTCACATCACTTTATGTTAAAAATATGTAGCTACTACAAATTCCTTTATTCCACTAGAAAATAAAAAAATCTAAATTACTTTTTGCTTGAGGCCATTCTGCATTCAAAAGCAGTGAATATCAGTGTCAGCCATCTTCATTTATCCCTCCTTTTTCCAGAAAGTTTCATACTCGGTTCATAATTCTTAACTGTTCTGGTCTTCCACCATTTGCTTTAACTTTCACGTTTTGCTCAGTTGATGATCAGAACCATGGCTCTGGCAGAACGACTGTCCTTCAGCACAGCTCTCCATTTCCATTGTCAGCTTCCCCTTAACCACTTAACAATGCTGGGAATTTTCTCACATGAAATAAAATAAATCCAGAAAGTGCCTTTAATTGTGAGTGTTGTTTGGTGCAAAGTATCCTCAGCAACTTATAGAATGAAATTAGGGCCTAACAGCCATACTCAATCCTTTGAAACGTACGTGTTCTGTGAGAGATTAATAAATCACCTGCATAGGATTGTGAACTGCGAACAGAGCACTAGTAAAAATCTACTCCTACAAGCATTTAAATACGAAAGTAACTGCAAATGAGCAAACTGAATGATGTTCACTCAGAACACAGATAATACTGTTCCTACCTTATAATGTAATACATTTCAAATGATGTAATTATCATTACAATTACTGAAAGTATTGCAACCTGTGTGAACATACCTGCACACAACTCAACCATATATAGAGGGTTTCTTCTCTGTTTATGAAATGATAGGCTATCAGGTCCTCAGCTGAGGTCACCTCTTATCATACACCATCTGGGACCACAAAACCACATAACAATTTAGGTGGGAAGTCTATTTGGTGGCTGCTCAGTTCACCTTCAAAGCACGGGCAACATCAAAGTTAGATCAGGCTGTTAAGGCGCTTGCCCAAGCCCATGTCAAGGGTTCCTGCAGCCTCTCCAGTTCTCAGCCACCTGCTAGGGAAGAATCCTTCCCTTAGGTCCAAGAGGATATTTGCTGTTGCAGCTCATCATCGCTGTGCCTTGTTCTTCCCCGTGTATTTTGGAGAGGAAACTGGCTCCCCCTTACATGTGACTGCCCTTGCTGTACTGGTAAGTACAGAAAACTGAAACCAGAGCCACCTTCCTCAGGCTACACAAGCCTTGTTTTTCCAGCCTTCTGCACACCAAACACTCCAGTCCTCCCTCTGTGTGGTGGCCATCCACTGGATCCTGGTCTGTCATTGCCTTCTGCTGGGATGTCCAGCATCATAAGAAAAACCAACACAGTATGGAAAGGAGGGGAACAATCTCCTCTCTGGACCTACTTGAAATGCTCTTGGATAGAGTGGTCCACTGTATGGCTAGTTTTTAATCTCACCTGTTGTTATAGTTTCAGAATCTAATGGAATTTTTCTTTCCCCACCACCAGAATGAGGGGCGAATAGGTCTATTTTCATCCATTGCCTCTGACAAAAGAAAAGCAGGGCGTTACCTGCACTGGGGGTTCGCTGGGTGTGGGGAAGTGGACACTGGTTTTGGCAGCTGGCAGCGGAGAGATGGCTCAGGGAGAAACCTCTGCCTAATTTTGGTTTCTTTCCTTGTTTCCCTCACTTCTGTTTCTTTTTTTTCCAATCCCTGGATTTTGCAGAGTTCCTTGTGCCCAAGAGAGAGAGAAGACGACATCACTAACCAGGGCTCTTACATTAGGCTTTCCTGAGGGAGCCCAGCGGAGCCCAGCCCAGACGTGAGGGNGGGAAGTTTTTTGGCTCAAGGTTTTTTTTACTTGTTTAGTCCTGGTTGTTTTGTTTATCTTGAATACATATATATAGATATATATATCATAGCTGGGAACTGTTATCCTTCCATTTATCATATCTTAATTAAAGTTTGTTTTGAAATTAAAGGAGACTTGTCTATCTGCTTTAGTTATAAATTTTCTAAGTTCTCTAAACTTAGACACCTGTCTTCTCTTTTCTCCTCTCTTACGTGGCTCGGAACAGTCTTTCAAAGCAGGATCCTGCTGTGAGCATGTGCAGAGACCACACCCTCATAAATTCACCATTGCTAAACAACATGACCTGTACAATAATACTTTTTTCTTGCACACTTTGCGTATATTTTTTCATGTTTCAGACATCCTTTATATCATGTTACAAAGACAACCCTCTATTTCAGAAAAGCCAAAGTATTCTCATAGATTACATACGGTAAACAAGTGAAACTCAGTATGCTACTTGCTAGGAATTTTTGATTTCAGTGGACTAAAAACTAATAAAATCTAAAGAGTGCTACCAACTTTACAACTAAAAAATCTCTCTACTTTGTGCTTTCAGTGAGGGCAACAGTAATTGAAATTGAGTAAAACACAAAATAAGAAGAAATGGTCAAATATTCTCTTCCAGCCCTTCCCAAAACACCAGATTTGACTTGCATACACAAGGATTTTCTAGTAACTGAAAGTCAAAACCAGTTGTTCTCTGTGTTACTGGGTTATAATCTATCAGGATAGTGCATATTTTAAAAACATCACCTTTATTATTAATATAACAGAAAAATGCAATAACCGGTGATTAAGAAAACTATCTCTTTGTTATGATTTTACTTTTTCTGCTGCCAGGTCAGCATATTACAACCATCACATTTCCCTTACAATTTCTGGAAAACCACTGTTTCTCTATATTATTGTTTCCCTGGGCAGTTAAATGAAAATAATAGTCATGAAATGTTGTTGTTCTATATTAAATCTCTGGAAAGTATATTGGTATTCTCAAATGCCAGGTCCACTATAAGAAGCATATACTGTGGTCATTTTTCTCTGTGTATGGTTCTGCTAGCAAGTCTGCACTGCATATGAGGACACCAAGAGCTTTTTAAGTATCATTTATCACATCACACTATACTACTACTAAACTATTTCACTTATGTTAAATCAAATTGTAGCACTAGTGTAGGTTAGGGCTATTTTTTGTTGTTTTCATTTACATTGTGTCTTGCCACAGATGAGTGACCAAGTCATAACCCGCCTCCAGCATTGGCTGATGAGATTGCTCTAAATTCACAGGCACTGCTAATGGCTACTTGAAAACAGCTTGTCCTGTTAAAACAGTGCAGAGATCCAAATCCTGCAATTTTATTTTTTTTTTCCACTAAGTATTCTAAGGCTTTATTGATCAATTTATGTTATATTATGGTTAGCTTTACCTCTTTGCCTTTAAGATATATGCAAAAACTGTAAAATAAGCCAACTGCACTTAGAAAACAGTATAAAACATAGACTGAACATTGATTTTCATGATGAAATTTTTTCTAATACAATTCAAATGGACAGAGAGAGAATTTGAATTTTGTAAGTGACAGCAGGTTTGACGTAATTCACTATGCTTTGTTTTATCTTCATGGGTTAACTGTTCAGCTGCTTATTTTTGAAAGGAAATAAAAACAACAACAACAACAATAATTAAAAAAGGCACAGAAACACACCCTTACTCTCCAGTTCCCTAATTACACAAAATAAATACACTAAAACCTAACAACATTAGATAGCCATGCCTGAAGTTTTTCCCTTAGGAAAGCCATTTTCAGTTCTCCTGCTACATCAGATGGGACCAGCTCACTGCCAAGAGCATGTGTTCTTGGATGTGGCTGCAGTTCCTGAGGATGGATAAAGCCTCTTCAGTTGAAGAAACCTGGCTGCAGAAGGAACTACAAGAAGAGACACTGAGTACTGCCCGTCCTTGTTCTGAAACATTCTGAAATTTTTCTTCTTGTGTTTTTTCCCCTGTTTTTGTTTTGGTTTTTTTTTCACACTATCTGGAATGGTACTCATTTCACATCGAGAGCAGAAAAGGAGCCAAGGACTCCCTCAAGCTGACTACGGACTTGATGATTTCCAGTATTTTCTGTGGAAATAGCACAAATACCAGAATGGAGGAGGACATACCAAAACAGGAGCTGCCCTAATTCTCTACTACATTTCTACTGCTTCCACTCAGTAAGTGAACTTTCATTTGGGCACAATATTTTTAAACTCTAGCTTAACGTTTGCTTACAAACAAAGCAACCACAAAAAAGCAAGACTTTTGAGAACCTCACTCTTTTATTGTTTTCTTTTAAAATCTACCTGCGAAGTAGTAACCTCAACTATTTTTGACCATGTTTTTCCAGAAAGCTTGTATCAGGTGCAATAATTAGCATAAAACCCATTAGACACCACCAGGGTTACTTTCACTGTTCTGCACGCTCTGGGACACAGTACAAATCAGCTATGCTAGTGGGCTTCTCCTCTCCAGGGAACGAATCTACGTGCTGCCATCAGGTTATGTCTGCACCCAGCACCCGAGCTGCTGTGAGTGAGCACAAGTAAGGGACACCATTGTTGCAGAGGCTCTTTGTACTTCATTATAGGAGCGTCTGAGGAGTAACAGTTCAGTAAAGGCCACATCAAGGAAGACCTTCACAGAATCTTTTCCAGAGCTTTGCTCATCCTTTTGGCCTTCTCTTCATACTTCCAGCTCTGCTGTGTGTTTTTCATGTGGGGAGGAGCAGAGCTCTGATGAGCAGTGAGATGACCTTCTCAGGGACAGTCTGTCACAATAGCAAAATCCCATCTCTGAGTCATGATGTTTAGAGTGCATGAATTTATGTGGCTCATTAAGGCTGTATTTTGCCTACAAGCCTCATTCTACATTAATCTACACTGAATATCATATACTGATTTATCACCCAGGAATTTGCCTTGTAAGGACTTTCTGCATCTCCTCAGCTTGGCTCTTTATGCTTTAGGGGGACATCAGCAAACTTCTTGTTTTGTAAACTTTAACGTTCATCTCCTTTGCAGAGCTGGTTATGAATATGTAGGAAGGAACAGGTCCTAGCACAGATGTTACCTCACCTCACTGACTCCTGCCGTTTCCTAGCCTGCCTGTAAAGTACTTTCTCCCTACTACCTTTAAGGAATTAGCTTTTCCTTACACAAAAGTGAATGTTTTCCCTCTTATTATGCTTGCTTTGTAAGTATCTACAGGTTTATGTCTGCACACTAATGATAGTTCAAGATGAACCTACTAGATTTTATATACTTTCCTGAAGTGATGTGCTCCCTGACATGTTGCTGGTTTGGCATGCTGTGCCTGCAGGTTGTAAGGAAGAGCTGTGTCCTGGCTTCAGCAGGGACAGAGTTAATTTTCCTTCTAGAAGCTGGTGCAGTGCTGTGTTTTGGATCGAGTATGAAAATCATGCTGGGGACCCAGTGATGTTTTGGCTGTTGCTCTGTAGTGCTTATTTTATGTCAGGAACTTTTCAGAGATTGTACCTGACCCAAAAAATTTAATTCTTTTGGCTTTGTAAGTTTTTAAAACATATTTAGTCACTCATCCTGCATAAAATGTTAAATTAAGCTAGAGGTCTCAAAAAATAGCAGAAAGAGGACAGGAACAGCAGGAAGACTGAACCCTAATTTGTGAGATGGCTGTGATCCAATGCGGCCCTGGAAGCACCATTTCAAGTACACCAAAATAATTTTAAATAAACATTAAAACAGAATTAAAAAATTAATAAAGAATCCCTTACAGTAAAATACCTCACACAACACTGGACTGAAACGCCCAATATATATTTCTGTCTTCTTTAGAGAGATTCCATTTGCTGTATTTTGCTGTGTTTTATGAACAATGAACTATTTTAAGCATCTAAATTGCCATATGATTCACACTGATGATAAAAGCCGGCAGAACATATTTGAACTTTGCACACATCCATCTCCTCTTGTTTTTAATGGTTTAGAACAGCCCTAATGTATTTACACAGGTTAGGCAGCTTAAAAGCTGGAACACAGAAAACCTCTGGGGTAAGCTCAACATGATTAAAGTTCACAGTAATGGATGAAAAAAAAATGAGAACACACTACAAACAGGGAAAAAAAACAAAAACAAACAACAAAAACCTGTTTTGCAAACACTAAATTGCAGATTTTTTGTTGGAAAAAAAACCACAAAGTGAAATTTCTACAGTTACTAAAAAAGGTTGGCTTATCAAAGAATTTGGCAAATCATTTGGCAAAATGATTAAATATGACATTTAGAATATGTTCTTATGTATTACATTTCATGTTTTAAAGTAAACCGAATTTCTAAGAATCCATCTCCCTCAGTAAAGTACTTTGCAAAGTGAAAGAAAAATGAAGTAATTTAGAAACTCCCATTGTGCCCATGGTTCTACAACTGCAATTATAATATGACAAATATCTGTAATTGTATTTCAATAAATTGAAACAAGGTATTTATCTACTTGGAGATCTATAAAAATATTTTAAATGGCCCAAGTGGCATAAACAAAATATTATAGTAGCTCATCAAAAATACAGATAACAGCTAGAGAAGATATCTTGAGGATGGAAAAACAATTAAAACTATTCTTTTAAAACTTCAATATTAATATTTCATTAAGAAAGATACTTTCTAGGATCATTAAAATATTTTGTAGCTTGAACTATTTTCCACCTCATTTAAGCAATTTGGTTTAACTAATTCTTAAAATTCTTTAAGACCATGTAAAAATAGTAAAACTTTTATGAAACAGGGTTTATATTCGTATGCTTTTTCTAATGTCTTTTCTTCATTGGTGAATTACTCATGATTAGGAAAACAAAGTAATGGGCATTAGGCAGCTACATGTAGAGATATTTAATTTGATACTTTCGCTTTCAATATTATAGAATTACAGAATTAATTAGGTTGGAATGGATGTCAGAGATTATCAGGTATAACTTCTGAACAAATACCACGTTGTCAACCAGACCATGGCACCAAGTGCCACATTCAGTCTTGCCTTAAACACCTCCAGGGATAGTGACTTGATGACCATCCCTGCCAGTCCATTCTAATAGCAAATCACCATTTCTAGGAAGAAATTCTTAATATCCAGCCTAAACCTCTCTGGCACAACCTGAGGCCATGTTCTCTCATCCTGTCAGTAGCTGCCCGGGAGAAAAGGCCAATCCCCACCTGGCTACATCCTCCTTTCAGGCGGTCAGAGAGCATCTTCCCTGAGGCTCCTCTTCTCTAGGTTCCCCCAGTTCCCTCAGCCCTGCTCATAGGATTTCTGCTCCAGATCCTTCACCAGCTACACTGCCCTTCTCTGAAGTCACTCCAGCACCTGTCTCCTTTTAGAAGTGAATATTGTTGGTATTCAATATTGTTAGTCAATGATAGGTGAAGGATGACAGCTGGATGTGAACTCTCCCAGTTTCAAGCAAAACTACAGTTTAAGGAAATACAAGCACACAAACAATATCGTAATTAGGTGTATATCACATCCAGAAGTACCACAAGTATCTAGTCACTTGTAGGATCATAATAACTCATCATAATAATAACATTAAATTCATCATAATAAAATTAAGTAGCATGTGTATTCTCCATTTATCCAGATGTAAATATCCCCTTCAAAAAAAATACAGAAAGCAAGGGAACAACCTAATAAATTATACAAAGTCAGACAGTAAGGGACTCTCTAAGGCCCATGCTCTTGTGACACCTGAGGCTCATTCTTTATTTAGGAGAGGACCAGTCAGTGCTAAAGATGCTCACACACAACACAAAAGTGCTAGACAGGAACAAGTGCTAGCTTGCTGTCTCAAATGATGCTATAATTAACATTCATATTAATCCAGTCAGTATTTGGGTATGCAGAAGGAACTGGCAGGTTAAACTGTTTTGAAGGAAGGGAGGGAGCCAAGCATTGCACTCTGCTGCTGGTGTTTCTTTCGTCTCACTTAACGGTGCCAAATTCACAGTCCAAAGCAAATGTGCAGCTCAGCCAGTGACAATGCAGCCTTTTCCACAACATTTCATCAATATGTTTTAATGTGCTTCACACAGATCTGCTTTGAAAGGATGATGGTACGCTGAGAGAAGTCCTTGCTCTGCCGACAGACTAACAGAGAAACAATTACATTTCTTGACCCTAGTAATTCCCTAACTGCTCGCTAGAAAGAAGCTTGCCTTCAGCAGCAGAACTAAAAACATTCAGAATTAAGCAGTTTTAAAACAGGACAAACTTAACCTGTCAAAGTGTATTTAGAATTATTGTGAGCACCTGTTTGTACATTTCACAAGCTCCTGCTGGTTAGCAGGAATCGTGGACCAGTAACATTGCTTTCTCCTGTCCCACCAGGACACCTTGGTCACTGCCTGCCGCCAAGGACGTCCAGGTCACTTACAGATTGTCCAAACTTTGGTCGTCTCAGCTGAAATCTTCCAAATCAGGTGTACATCTTGCAACACAAGTATTTTAGAAAACTTTACACAGGACAACACATATTTTTTCTGACTACAAGAAAAGGAGGAAAATGCATTCACAATTCAAAACAAATTACTTTTTCTTTGAAAAGCTACAGAATACCCATTTTTATGTCTGGATTGTATTATTCTGTGGGGAAAAAGGCTGCAATGTCACATGGGCAACAAGTAAAGAAAGAAAAGTGGTAATAACTTGTTAGGACTGGTTGTGCCTTTCTGTCAGTTCTGGGCACATCGGTGAATTGAAGGAACACTAAGTGGTACTAAGGGTATCTCAGCCCTGGAGCAGCCCCACAAACACAGTATTCCAGGTGCTGCTGATGCTTCTAAAATCTTTAACATGAAAGGCAACCTTTCATAATTCAACCTGACCCTGCTACACCAGGGAAGAAACATACACACACACTAATGTGCATATGCTGACACACAGATGGAACAGTATGTCTGAACACAAGCTCCATTCAGATATAAAAGTGTGGGTGGCCATTTCAGAGTTTCCCATGGCAACAATTAGTTATGGGCCCACATTAGCACAAGTCCTTGCCTGTTGGAAGAAAAGCGTAGTTTCTGCAAGTATGCAGATTTATGCAGAAAACAAATACGCACTGGAGGACACTTCAGTGCTTGTGGGTGGTGTCCCTTACCTCCTGACAAGCACATAGCCTCCCTTCCCTGCCTTGGTGGAGGAGGCAGCCTGCCAGCTCCATGAGCACTGGAAGAGGAGATACAATTTTCTATCATTTTGCTCTGAACAATAAATGCAATGCTGTTGACAGAGGATATTGCACAACCTCAGTAATTTCATCATCGTAATCTCTGATAAACTCAAAGCAATTAAGGAGTTTATCCTTCAAGTGCCTTCTCACTTTACAGTTAGGGAGCTGGGACACAGACATTAATTTTCCAAGGACATGGAATAATTTCTGTGGCACAGCCAGATGCTGAAAGCTTGTTTGAGATGAATGTCATTATTAGAGAACTACTACTCTTCTTAGAGTCATGGGGATTTTGCCTTCTTTAGGACAAGTAAGTGGCTTTGAAAGCTCACCCATTCCTGTTAACATGCCTCAGCCTTATCTGAAGGGCCCAGGTTATTGCCATCCCTTTGCCTTTCTGGTGAGACCCATGACAGGCACATCTGCTAGTGACAATTCAGGTAAAAGGGGCATGTTCCATCCAGAAAACAAAAACAATGAAAATGGTAATTTCACATCAATCACGTGGGAACCACTTACAAATAATAAAAAACTCCAACAAAACAACAAGACTCCCATCTCACTAACATCTTAACACTGAAATAAACACTTGAGAATACAGGACAAGTCTGCACGTTCCATAGACTGGGCTGAAAGGATTTGAATATGCTAGCTCTGAACTTCCTAAGGACACATCCATCCTGTAGCTATAGCAAACACAGAAAAACTTTTATTCCTTATTTAAGACCTAGGCCTTGCCCTGATTAGCAGGACGTAAGTCTCACTTTTATGCATTTTTGTAAAAGTCACATGTCTTTCTAACATGCTACATTTAAATGCTATGGTGCCTTAAAAACCAGGAAATGCCTCCATATATAAGCAGTCAAGGCAGCTTATCTCTAGTAAAGATATCATGGAGTCAGGGCCTTCATAAAAGTAATTTTTAGAGGACTACAGCAGCTTTTCATAAGCTACAATTCATAATACATACATAAGCACGATGGGATTCCCACAAGCAAGTAAAACAGCACAGAGAGACCACTTCTCTTTATATCCAGGAGTCCTACCCATGTAAGCCATATGTTATTTTTATCAGTCCCCAGTTCTGTTCTTAAAGAGGGCCACGAGCCACATACTAAGTCTAATATTCTATTTCCTTTAGGGATAGCTGTTGTGTTGGGAAAAACAATGATGCGTTTAGAAAGCCAGTGCTTATATATAGGTATTTTGGGATTACTGGAAATGTTAATTGTATTTCACACGTCTTTGCAAGTTGCTGAGATGTGAAACCCATGAAGTAAAAAGCACTGACATGGCCATAAGTCATGTTTCTTCAGGGATTTCAAGAGGATATAATGAAATTAAATAGCAAAGCTTTAACTGCTGACACTTCTCTAAACTAGAAGAAAATAGAGCCTCATTCTCTTAAGAAAAAATGTGCTTTGGGGCTTAACAAATTGGAAGGAAAAAAACATGTTGAATTCCAGTGGTAACAATCTCTCATAACTGAAGAACAGCATTTAACAATAATACATAATCATGTCTTCTGTTATAATGCTGGATAACACAGACCAAACGCTGACTCTGACAGATGAAATCCTTTCACAGTCTTTCCTGTAACTAGAACTGTAACTTAAGACTATTAGCTAGATAAACTGGGGTAGTAGAACACCAGCTCTGCTGTACTGAGGGGATAAGATAACACATCAGATTCAGAGCCCTGCAAGAAGAATATAGTTATTTTGAGATGGTCAGAGCTTCTGGAAAGAAACCCTCAGCTCCTGCAGAACACTAACTGGAAGCTGTCACTCACTTATCTCAACAAAACATTCACTAGGTTGCACCACATGTAAACGTGCCAGATTCTGTAATGAATGTTCCTCCTGGTCAAAAACAAATGTTTCTTCACTCAGGAAGGAAAGGAAAACGCAGAGAAAAATCTACTTTAAGCTACGATCAGTGTTCACAGTCTTGGTAAAGTAATAAACATAATAGCAGCTAGGTGTTCTGGGCAACCACATGAAATTCTAATGGTTTTGTCTCTGTTACATCTCTTAACATGAAGTCTCTGTCAGGATGGTTCTTGCAATATTATTTCAAGTATTTTTGTAGACAAGGACATAACACTACTTAACTGGCTTGGCCAGGAATGAGAGGTTAAACAGACTCAGCTGTGACAGCTGGATAGGCTGAAGAGCTTCCAGTGCGACCTTTCAAGAGTGAAGTCTTGCCTTCTACCTCTGTAAAATTTGGCAGGACGTAAGTTCAGTTCTGAAGGGCCCTAGGTGTGTTGAAAGGCATGTGTCAAGAGTATGAGGAGATACCTTGGGCTTTTCTGTTTCACTTCTACAGCTCCCTATTGTAAAAATACTATGGAATCAGAAAGGAAGTATAATAAATTATTGACCTCACATCCATTTCACTACTTGTGGAGCTGCCCTAGATGCTTCTTTTTTTTCACTGTGAAGTGGCTGGATATATCTTCCCAGCATGAAGAGCTGAGCTCTGGACCTAAGTGGAGAAACCCTTGGTGAGTAGGGCAATTTTAGACAAGGTAGTTACAATCAAAGCTAACTCAACTAGTTAGCAAAACCAAACATTCTCTACAAATCCACTGAAAAATACAGTGGAGAATGAAACAGATCACTAGAAAATAAATTATACTGTTTATATACACACGGCAGCTTTCCTGGACATTTTTCACCAGTGTTTTATACTCCTTTTTATTTTAAATGACTTGTATTTCTTTTGTCCTAGGAAATACATGAATTTAATTAAGTTGTGGAAAATAATGAGACTGGTGACTTACACTTTCAAACACTTCACTGGGATGAACACCAAATATCAACACATAGACTACAACAGAAAATACTCCTGTGTTACACTCCACCCTCAAACATTTCTTGTGCAGGAGCCCTCTAAAATAGACACCAAAAACTTGAAAAGGAATTACTTTTCCTTGCCAAACCATGAACCACTAATAATTTCCATCCCTTTAATAATTACTTTTAACTTCCAGAAAAACACTACACTGCAAGAAAAGATCAACCCAGGATATATACAAGTAGATTAAAACAGATGGTTTGAATTAAAGCCTATACAACAGTAACTGCAGTTGACATCAGCATTTTCACTGGAGTAATTACATTGACTATTAACTATTTGATGACTAATAGCAAATAATAAATAGATCATGTTAACATTTAGAGTTATTACCTTAATTTGCTTCCCTAACACATGCGATTTCCTGTTCGAAGTCAAATTATCACATTATTCTTTGTTCAGTGTTTCAGTGATGAAGAGACTGAACATAAATTCAAAGGGCATAATGACATTATTTTACTCAAGCATGATCTTATGGAAGATTTCATATTTACTAAACATCATCTGTTTTTCCTGTTTCATAGTAAGCATGAGTGGCCAATACGAAGTGTCTTTTTAAAATAACATGACACGTGATGTTTGCCTGTCAGGCATGTAATCTTTCTGCTTATTTTGTCTTTACAAACTGAAAAACAAAGCTTCTAGCAGATAGAGATTCAAGGATCCTCTTGATCCAAATAAGTTTTCAAATTTGCTTCTGAAGTTTCTGTGCCAGCCCTAAAGCCAAGACTACACATCTCTAGGGGAGTAAAAAACAAGCAAAATCTCAGACCAAATACAAAATAAACATATTTCTTTCAACATGTTTCTCTGAATATGCTCAGAGTAACAGCTTGGAATAGCACACAGAAGACACACTTCTTGCTCTGGGTGAATCTTTTGTATTTCTCCAGGGAGATTTCACCATTCCATCAGTGCAGTGCCAAGCATTAGTACACACGGCTGTGGTGCTTCAGCAGCCCCTACTCACATCCTTCTCTTTCATTCCTTTGACACCATGCAGAACTGCACTAGTTTCCATCCTGTCCTGCCACAGAGCTCTCCAAGAAGAGAACTTAATTTAATTTCTGCCTATACAGTTTGTAGAAGGGATATATCCTTTGATGTATGCATTGTGGGAGATGATAATTTGTTCCTCTTCCCTTACAATTCATTTTTTAATCCATACAAGTCCTTCAATTTTATCCTTTGGTATTAAGAAACCTTTGCTGTGGTGCTGTATCAAGAGCTCTGAAAATCCACACTGCAGGGACTGAACAACCATTTTCTGTGTGTGTTGAAACAACTTTTTGAGTCAGTAGCTATAGGTGACAGACACTATCTTTCAAAAGAAACATGACTTCCACAGACTCATAAATGTATTTATTGATATATTTACCATCATATATTATTTTCAAGGTTTTTTTCAACTTGCTTTACCCAAACTTCGAGATGCGCAATTTCCTTGAGTTCCATTTCAAAACTGGTTTCAGGTCTGCTACATCCCACTTGGTCACTGTCAAGGCTGATTCAATATACATTCCCAGTTACACAATATATAAGTTTTCTGTTGTATTGTTTGAAACTCCCAATAACATCTCCCTGACCAGCTAATGAGAACGAAATAAGGGGCTGAGCATGCATTCCTGTTTAGAAAATACATCAACTTTATCAAGACAATTAATTATCTGCTAAAAAAAAAAAAAAATTCCTGTATTTCTAGAAAAAGAAAGTCTTCACTGCATTATGCAAGAAGAACTGAAAATCCCTAGCAGGGTCACAATTTGCTAGATATTCTGCAGAAAAGTAAACAGAGATGTTACAGCTTAATTTTACAGCACGCTTCTACGAAGGGTAGAAATAGCAAGCAAAGAGGAGAAATCTCTGTCTTTCTATGTAGTGGGACTCATTCCAGGTTCAGAAGCTACAGAGTTCTTACTGCTGGTTTGCATCTTTGCTGCTCACCTACTACATCATTCTTCCATAGTTCATTCTGGGCACCTCTTCAACTGCACAGACAGGAAATAGACAATGTCAAGTACTTCTATTCCCCAGTGGGAACCTTGACAGACACTTGTGCAGAGTCACAAAATCTTCCCAACTGTACCCCAATCCTGTTCCTCTTTCCAGCCTCAGAAGTACATAATCACCTGAGTACCAGTACCTATGCTTGAGTGCAATAGGGAAGACTGGGGGAGTTGTCAAAGTTGGAAACAGGAACCAAGAGAGACTCAAGAGCCCAACTGACCAAAAATTCCTCAAGGTTGGACTTAGGCACCCTTCAGATGGTGACTTCAGTTTCAGAACTGTCCAGCTGTGCTGGAAGTTCTGCTGCAACCCTGTAAACATCTGATTCTGCTGCGGGTGGTGACCAGTTCAAAGCTTTCAGAGTTTCTCTGTGCAACTCATGAACAGCATCTTGTGAACTCCTACTCTGTTTCTTTTTCACATCTGATCCCTTGGAACAGCTGAAAAGAACAGCAAGCTGTGCCAAAATATTGCTGAGGTGTACATGCTTCCTTCCTTTATACTGGCAGGAACCAAGTCTATTCAGTGACAGCCCTCCGACTTCCAGTCACACTTTAATTTGGCTTCCAGTCTAATCCTGTCACTTTCAAAGAGCACAGCACTTAAAGAGAAGGTGCAACATTGCAGTCTCCTGGTTCTAAAAATCTCTTGTACTTTAAATTGGACAGTTCAAATTACTGCACAATAACTGCATCCTTTTTTATATTAACAAAAAAGTTACTGCTTTTCATGGCCATTTCATTTTATGCTATAATATGCAGCAACTAGGCATTCTTTTCCTTTTTCCTGTTACAAACAGATTATAGGGAAAGCAATTTGCTCTCAGTGTACTTCATTGTATGAAATAACTCATGTAATATGCTTTTATAATACAGGTTAAAGTTTATTTGCTTGAATTAGTTTTCCATCCCCTGGTGCAGAATCAGTTAATATTAACTGCACTGATTAGGCTACTGAAGTACACACAGTTTCACTAACCCACATGAAATACACAACTATATTTAAAATACAAACTGGAGTTAAAGTAAAAACTGTAACTAGGATTTTTCTCACTTGCTAAGCTTCTTAGATAGCGGTAACAAACTGCTATGCATGGTTTTGCATCATTTCCATCATCCGATCTTCGTGTTTAAATACACAGACCTAATTGCATGTGTGGGCAAAAGGTCGTGTTTCAAACTGGCCTCACTCCTCTGAAAGCAAGCCACAAGTGGCCACCATAAGTCAGCGGTTCTGGGTGCAGCTCAGTCCTGGTAAAGGACGAGCAGTTCTGGTTCACAGGAGCACCAGTGTGTGTGTTGGTGGCTTGGCTGCAGTCTGTAAGTCTGCTTGCAAAGATGTGTGCTGGGATCACAAGCTTTGCTGCTGAGAGAAAGACTAACCTCACCTTCTGGCTATACCAGGCACTAACTACTGATGTGCAGCTAATTCTTGCAAATTGAATCCAAACCCAGCAACAAGAGGACAGCATATCAGCAAGTTTGAGTTTAAAGGAGAAGAAAATAGGATGGCAACAAAAGAGCAATGAAGGAAGTACGCACAGGAGCAGGACTAAAGATAACAGAGTATCTGGATGGGAAACTATGGCACATACGTTAC
The DNA here is from genome assembly GCA_013399695.1 of Formicarius rufipectus. NCBI lineage: Eukaryota > Metazoa > Chordata > Aves > Passeriformes > Formicariidae > Formicarius > Formicarius rufipectus. The sequence goes on from VXAU01005928.1 coordinate 439,602, forward strand.
TTTGCAGTGTGCCTCTGACTGAAGCTGATTGTCCATGAAGCGTTTTTGGCAGGCTTGTGGGTGAAGATATTCAAAGGCTTGAAAATCTTCAGTAAATGCTGGAGTCACAGATGTGGTTTAGAGAAAAGGACAATGGAGACAATCTCTGCATTCCAGGTTAGCCTTTAAACCATTGGATCTACTCATGTATAAGCCTAAACATAAACATTTAGGGGCACAGTTTCAGGCCTGAAATACTTGAAAATGTTTTTATTTTCTGAGTTTTCTTACAAAATAAAGCCCTGTCCACAATTAATTTTCAGCATGTGTTTTCCACTCTTATAAATCCCAAGTCCCTTTCTGTTAAAATAGACAGGCAAAGTGAAATCCTTTCTTCTCCATAAGACAGTACAGATACTGTCACACTAGCCCAGAAAAATGGCTTATCTGAAATATATACTACTGGCTAGGAAGCAAGAGCAGTAAAAGTAACTCAGAAGTGCACTTCCTTGGCCTTCCCTTGGATTTTTCTGCTAGTCATCAAAGCCATCCCTAATCCCAACGGAAAGTGATGATGGAAATACTGTTTTGCTCTTTGCCAAAATGAATCTTCTCTCCAGCTGAAACGGCTTAGCCAGATCACAGTGGTATAACTTATGCTTCCTTGAGCCAAGTTTTCTGATTCTGGCTCTTGGAATGTCTCTGTAGCAATTTCTTCTACATAATGGAACATATTTCTTGCTCAGAAACACTTAAACTTCTAGAAATAGGGCAACTATTCTAAGGGCTTTGTTTGCAGGTGGAAGTTCTAAACCTGCATTCTTGACAGTTCTGCCCCCATCCATGTAAACCAGGATGCACTAAGATGATCATGGTGTTGAACTTTCCGGGTTTTACTGCCAGCTCTGCTTGGGCTTGTGTTCCATACCTAGTGAATAAAATTGAGGAAGTGGGCAACACAGAGAAAGGCCATAGCAAAGCTGCACCAATTAGAAGAATTAAGAAGAGAAAATGTCCACCACAAATGAATGACTTCCCATATTATGGCACTACTATTTACCATGAGCAGGCAAGAAATTTTGCGGCTTAAGCTAAGGAAGATTCTGCCCTTTCCCCCCTTCCTAATAAGATTAGAATAGTAATACATGTAAGTATGTCTAGTCATGATTATTATTGTTAAAAATAATATCTGAGAAATGTCTTGTCATTGCAGTGACTGCAATCTATAAAATCTGAGTTTGTCTAAATCATAAAACATGCTTACAGCCAAGACCCCACACAGCTACTGATCTTTTTTCTGACTGTTTCAAGCCAAGCAATGAGGTCCCTTGTACCTTCTGGCCCCTCGGTGGCAGAGAGGAAAAGGCAAGGTCTTCCCCTGGTGCTCTGACCCATGTGGGCTCCCAGGATTGCTCAACAACCTGACATTATTGCTTTTCTGTTTGCTGGTTTTTAATTTAATGTTAATCTGAAATGGGCGGCGGGCGTTGGACGAATGGTGTAAGTCGCCGCCTCTGGAGCCGGCTCCTCCTCTGAGGACGCCGGTTCGAATCCCGAGGAACTCACTGTCACCATCCGAGCGTGCTCGGCCGTAGCAAGATGAACCTCAGGAGTAAAGGGAGTGGGGCCAGTTCCGCGCACACTGTGCCTCACCTAAAAAATCCATTGTGCAGGCTTATCCCAAAATCTTCGGTCGCGAAGTCCAGCCAACAACAACAACCTTCTGGCCCCATGAACTGATGGACAAATTTCCCTCTCCTGGAAGAGAATATGCTGCCATTCAAAGGCACCTTATCCTGATTCTAATAATTCCTTCACATGTCACAGAATTCTTCAGGCAATATCTGTCTGCTACTTAACTTCATGGTGACAGCAAGAACTGTTGCTGCTTTCCTGTTAATCCAGTGAGAAGACCCTTTCACCTTGGCAGGAGCAGAAGACCCACAGCATGTGACTGAGCAGCTCTAGCACTACCTAGAAGACAGCCTGAAGAATGATGCATATCCAAACAAGGCAACTGTAAGAATGATGCTCAGTTAAAAATGAAGACACCTAAATTCAGCTCTCTTTATGCCAAGTAGGGCAAAATTCAGTTTCTAAACATCTGCAGCTACCTCAGACTGCCTGAGATAGCTTCCAGCTTCTGCTTGAAAAGCATCTACAGATGTGCTTATATACATGTTTTATGCAGATTTTTGGAAATAAAAATTAGATCTGCTATGGCTCACAATGGAAAATAATTGATTCTATTTCTTACATAAAAGTTACGCAAATTTGAGCATCACAGATTCTTAAAATAATTTTAAAAAATTGTGATGGGAAAGCATAAATACATTTTTAAAATCAGACTAGATAAAGTTAATAAATTCAGGTTTGTAGGTCTTAAAACTATTGCTGTACAAAGACAGTTCACTGAAAATTATTTTTATTGTGCTATCATTAAATATGAATGCCTCTCTAAACCTATTTCAGAGGATGAATTAACAAAGCTGTAATAGTCTGGAATGAACTTTGATCTACCATAAAGGACTGATACAAGACATTTCCCACTTATTTAATTGTCATGAAATTCATTTTGGAACTGCTTGAGGTTATGGATCATTTTATTAACTGGGACTAATTCCCAGCTTATTCCTCTATGTCCTTATTTGACCTACACTCCTCGGCTGACAAGCAGACAACATTACAAGATTTTTTTTTGCTTCCTAAACGTATTGCAGTCTGTGTCTAGAGCACATATCCTCAACCAACTGATGTCAGCAGGTATAGTAAACCAAAGTACATTCTTGAATTCTGGATACATATTTGAAACACCACAGCTATATTAATGTAAAATCTCAAACACAATGTATATATGTAGTATATATGTAAATTTAAGTGTGGGTTTTTTTCCTGAATGACAACTGATTTTGCACAGATTTAGGTGATATGAAGCAGCACTCTTTCTTGTTCATGTACCTAATTAACAGAATTCAACTAAAATGTCAAAATCATACAATTACCTATCTTCAAAGCAACCTGAACTCTTAGAAACCTAATTCTGCTTAACAAAAATGTCTTCATCAGCTGCCAAAAATGGCCATTGTACTTTCCAATCCTGAAGGCACAAACCCCATTTACATACAGTAATTACACACCTGTTAGAAATTACCTTCCACTTATTGTGACCATTACATTTTCTTTCTGCCACTTTTCTCTCTTCCTCTCTATCACTTTTGCTTCTGTTCTGGCCTTGTCATTGTAGGTCAGGCATCTCGAGGACATGGCTAGCATTGGGGTCAGCATCCCTGGTAGAAGGCTGCAAGGCTCAGACATGCTCAGCCCTGAAGTACAGTCAAAAACCTAGTGCAGTAGATATGCTTGGTCACATTCAGCATCACCCTCACAGAGAAAATGGGCACCCCTGTCACTTCATACTGGTTGCAGTCTAAGGACCCAGAAAGCCAATCTCTTTACAAGAGGAGAACATGAAAAACAAGATAAATCAAGGGAAAGGCTCCAGCAGAAGTGGGCACCAGCCTGCAGACAGCAAATGGCTGATTAAATGTCCAGTATATGGCCTCAAATGTTATGCTGTTGCCTGGCCAACTCTTGATCACACTGTTGATCCCACCAGGAGGAAACACATATGGGATTTCACCCCATGTTAAGGGTGGATCCAATCCCATGGCACAAAGCACGCTTGAAGCACAGGCTCTTGAAAGGCTGAAACTAAGCTTTGTTTACTTTCAAGACATAAAAGCCTCCTATGTACAAGTCTATATTACACTAGTTCAGTAACAGACTTTAGATGAAAGACTAGCAAGCATGTGTAATTTTTATTTCTTCTGGTGCCAGAAGAAATACAACTACTAAAATGAATTTTTTAGAGAAGCATGACATCATAGATCCAGTTTCCCTAGGCACTGTATCAGGTATGGTAGAGGTATGGAGCACATTTAAGATTACAGAAAGGCCTCAGCAATACTGTGCTGGGCAGAGCTCTGTAAAATTCATCACCTAGCTGTAACTGGATGCTCACAAGAACTTTTGCAGGTATGAGCACATTCACATGGATGAAAAAAAAAGAACAAAACATCTGATAAACAGTTCTAATCTAATACTCTGTCCTAAATCATGCAAGAATAGCAAATGGGTGCTCTTTCACACTGTAACCCTAAATATGCTTTTTCAACTTACACTTTCTTGTCTGACATTCTCAGCTGAGCATATGCCCTACTCAGAATAAATGTGCTACAGCATTAGAAGCAGTTTAGTAATTAGAAATCATGAAACAAAGCTTTATCCAGTTCACACACACAATGCTTTAATAATGTACATTAGGGCATATACATTTAGTGCTGTATCATGTACTTAAGCACAGAAACAATAAAAATAGTCTTCATTTTTTGGTTCTGAAAGTAGTCTCATGAAAGCTACCATTTCATCAGCATAGACAAAGTCACACAAAGATGATGCTGTGGTCAAGTTTTATTTATAACACAGATTTTTACTGCACATCCGGACCACAGCTCATCTGCCAAGGATCATAAAATCCTCATGTGCCCTTAAAACTCAAGAGAGAAATCAGCTGGTCCAGGAGACTGCACTGGGGCAGGGATTACTTTTTCTGTTGAATGAATCTACTGTAAAATTCAGACACAGTAGAGGAAAGGATCAAGTCAGGACACATTTAATTTTGTCCTATTGGCCATTCTGTCATGGCAATGAGTATAAGCTGGTACATGTATCATACTTGATAGAAGTTAAAGAAAAAGCCTTAACTAGCAAGGGAGAAGACACTCCTACAGATTCTCTTCCTGATAACACAGAGGACAAGCATTTGAGCCATATACACAGACATAAAAAACCAGAAAGTCATGTTTTCTTTATCTAACCTGTTTGTTAAAAAGCAAAATGAACTTTATGGAAGAAATATCTGAGAACTGATAATCTGAGTTTTAATTATTTCTTATTTCAGCTTAATGTCTCCATTAACATCAAAGTAACATCCTTTGTCTCTCCAGAGCTTCCGCAAATATGGATATCTAGAAATTTAAAGTATGCAACTCCAAAAAAATATAGAACAGTAGCAGGGAAAAAGAGGATGGTTATACCTTTAAACTGCAAAACAGTTATGATGACAGGCAACTCTGCTAAAGCCTTTTGGGTTAGTACCATATTCTAATCCTAACAGTAGAACGGCTAATGAAACATGGCTTGAAACTCTGTAGATATTTAATTTGCATTCAGTAACATGCAAGTATGGATGTGAATTTACAAAAAAAAAAAAAANATGTCAGGTATTTTCCTTGAAAATTTTATCAGTTTATTTACAGTTTGCTGTAGTTTTCATGCCACTTCTTAAAAAATAACTCATCAAACTGCCCTCTCTGCTTTGCTCTGCTAACACAGATTTGGGCTGGAAGATCAGGAGGGGCACCTGCCTATGGAGCCTCCCCGCTGCAGCTGCTCTGCAGCTCTAGGTCGAGTGACACATTTGCATAAAATTAGTTATTATGGAAAACTGTTACTGCTCTTTATTCTGAAGACTAGAACAGGACAGATAAAACATGGTTGAGTTGCACTTCTTTACATATTTGGATCATATCAAGTGTAAGCAGATCAGTCTGACACTACACAGAAGTTCCACTGGAGTTTATGGCAATTTTTGTTAAAGGAGTTAAAGACTAGTCCAGCTGGCTGGTTGAGAGCACACGTTCTTTTCAAATCATTTTTATAGCCTCTACTCAAGAATTTCTAAGTGTATTTCTTATGAAACTTGTTCATATTGGCCAGAGGTCCAAAGCACACAGTTTCTAAATGCTTCCTCTGTATGTCCAAATAGTCCTATACTTAAAATGTGAATATACTAAAAGTTGTTATAGAACAAAACCCACTAGTTTGTACAAGAATATTGAACTCCATACAATTATTTCACAGCTTACACACTTGAGCAAATGAAATCCAGGTAGCTAACACCAATATTGATCCAGCCTGCTTACACATCAAAAACTATCTATGAAACTCACCTTCATTCTGCAACATGCATCAATCTTATCCACTGTACTTACAAAAAGATTGACTGACACTTTCTTTTCACATTTCACATTATGTACCCGGGTTACTACAATCAAGAAAGTTGCACAGTTGTGAAAAATTCAATATAAAAGTACTGTTTATATAAAATTATACATATATGTACACACACAAAGGCATGGAAAAGTATCATAAAACTTACCATCGCTTGCCGAAGGTGAGTCATTTGCACAAACCAGTGCCAAAGTAAACAGCAGATGCCAAAGATCCATACTTCTATTCTGTAATAACAAAAACAGCAAGAGTTGCTTTATAAACAAATATGATATTATATTTAAACTATTATCTAGTTTTATTGAATTTCTGATTGGATTTAAACAAGAAGTATATTTAGGTAATGCTTTATTGCCTCATAAAGTAATAAATGATCTTTCAGTCTAGGACAGAGAGTAAATATTATATTTACAAGAGAACTAGCTTATGTGTTTCTAGTTCATTTAAAATAGAAGGAGAAAAAAACAAAAACAAAACAAAAGTACTGTCAATCTGAAGACTGCCTCCAGGGACTGGCCACAATGATGAGCAGTGTTTAAATGTGGAAGTAGGAAAAGAACAGTACTCTTTCAGGAAACAAAGACATGATGATCCCTTTTCCAGTTTATGCTCCTCTGAAGCTCCATTCATCTTCCCCTGATATATGTAACCCTTCTTACACCTACAGCTACATGCAGTAAAGTTCAAAGAAGTGATGCAGTGCCACAGGCCAGCTCCCACACCAGAAATGGCTTTTAACAGAGAAGGACCTATCTCGTACTATGGCCACTGTCCATGACAGACAGCACTCCAGGAGCAGAGTGGGCAGCAGTAGTTGTGGGACTGCAAGAATAAGAAAAACCTGGCCTACTTCCCTGATCTGCTCCTTACTGGCAACCTTGCACAACTATGAGCTCCTTCCCCAGTGCCCCTGCCCTGCCACACTGCTGTTGGGGGGCTGCCCTGGAGGCTTTTACCTGTGTCATTTCTGAGAAAAAACTTCCCAGAGGAGATCTGAGCACATCCACTAAAGCCTTCACAACCTCCAAGCACACAAACCCTTTCAATCCTAGCATAAACCACCAAGACTTTACAATTTCTCCCAAAAGCACACTCCTCCTTTTCCCTAATTCACCTGTGCCACACACACATATCCTATCACCCCATCACACAATCCCATTTTGCTCCTGCCAGTATCACCAGCATCTGCTAGCAACAGTGAAGGGCAGAGCTGGTCTGTGCTGGACTTGCAGATAGTGCAGCCTTCTGCACAGAATTGTACCTTGCTCCCAAAACCACATGGCCATAGATAATAGGAGGAAAGCATACATACCATGGATTAAGACCTGACCATTTACAACCACAGAGATTACCACAGACCTTCAAAACCAAAGCTGCAACACAAAGGCTAAAATGAGCACTGATGCTGAAACAAGTCAATCAGTTTTTTGTCCTGATACACAGCAAGGCAGCAGAGAGAGAGAATAATAGCTCCACTTTCACATTCGACTGTAAATTCCTACAACAGACCTTGATTTTACATTCGACCATTTTCAATTAGAGATATTCTTTATTTATCTAAAAGGAGATTAAATAGCAAGTGTACAAACAACCAAGCCCACTAATGAGTAACAATCTCTATGTGGGTGTTATCAATTAACAACTCCTGCTATCAAATCTGGGTGTCAAAAATAAGTCAGTTTCCTAATAGAGTCAGCAAACTTTGGATTAGGTTAAAAGCTATAAAACACAAAGATACAGAGTACATAAAACATGGTAATAGTGAATTTAAAAGGTAATTCCCTCAATTTTTTTACCCTAAGAGAGAAATAACACCACATAAAAAAACCCGAAAGCATTACCAGCTCCAGATTTCTCATTCATGTTGTTCAGCAAAAAACTTGAAAATCAGAAGGTATTTCTCACATCTTCATTGATGCAACGGCTCAGTAATTCTCAAGTTTCAGGCTCAGTATAGGAGGCACTTATTCAAACTGCTCTAGACTAGCAGAACCTAATCCAGACCTGCAAAGGCAAGCCTGGAGATGCTTCCCATCATACCCACATCAGGACAAGGATGCTCAGCAGCACCACCCAGCCAAACTTTGGCCAGCCTAAGTAAGCATGGGACACCTACTCAGAGAGAAAAGCTGGAGGAGCTCTGCACACTGACCAGGCACTAGCAGGGCTTTCCCCAGGCCAAGCAGAAATGGGTTTCTCCAAAGGTGACTCTACTGTCCTCAGTGGACAGGGAAGGAAGAAGGGGCATAGAAGTGCATTAGCGAGCATTTAGGGCAGTGTGGGAGTGAAGCAGCCTGGGGAGCAGGACCAGAAGCAGTGATGGGTGCAGCTGCTGGAGTGCAAATAGCTGGGAAAAAATAGAGTAAATCATAGGTCAAAATGCTCCTAACTCTGAGAGAAGGTATACTGGCACAGCATGAGGTCCATCTGAGATCAGCTACATTTTCAGCTAGCTTAACTGGTCATCCTGCTTCATCTGTACTCTTTTTAAAAGATTCTTACTGTCTTTTATTAATAAATCGACAAAAATGTGTCTCTGTGTTTGCTAATTCCTTTCCTCTTACACGATTTCTACCCTCTCACCCTTCACTCCATCTCAGCCCTTCCACCTTCTCCCTGAAGTTTTGTTTTCTGTTTCAAAGGCCTGAGCACACTTCACTTACAACCCTCCTCCTCTCTCCCTGTCACACTATCCAGGCATCTCATGCTGCCTCCATATTCACACTTTCTGTTCTCCCATGTCCGCCAGCCTTTGCTAATCTTCCTACCACTCTTCTCCAAGCTTTCCTACTTCTTCCTGCCTTGTAACAGCACAAGAAAAGCACAAATGCTCACAGGAGTTCTCCCTTAAGAACAAATGCCATCAGAGTCCATCAGTTAGAACACACCATTTCATTTCCACACCAAACAACTCTGTGGTGGGACCAGGATCAGCCCCCATGTGCAGCTGTCACAGCACAGCCAACCCCTCCATCCCTGCACCCATGACCAGCGGCCATCTCAGCTTCCTTCCAGGAAGAGTGGTTTGACAACTGGAGCGCCAACCCGGGAGCCTGGAAACACATCACAGAGGTCAACAAAACATGTTGCATTTCAGTAAGGTCATGCTACTGCAGTTGAAAACAATCCCATTCCAGTATTGCTGTTCCACTTGTGCTGGCAGACTTGTTTACATACCTACATGCAGTGTACTCTGTTAGGAAATTCATCTAGTTAAAACTGGTTCATAAACATTTATTGCAACGAACCTGTTTGCTGACAAGGTTTAACAGGACTCCACAGACACAGCCCAGGAGCAGACCTGGGACAGCACAGACATGGGAGTGAGCAGTGAGTGTGGAGGACAGGGTACAGCTACCCTTCCCTGCTCACCCTTCCCTTCCCTGCTCAGCCACAAGACTTTGACTAAAAAACTAGCTCTCTGAAACAGGGCACAAGATTAACTTGCATTCCTAAACTTCAAAGATTATCGAAACTGCTGCTTCATCCTTTGCCTTCTGGCTAGTAAAACGCAATACAGAAAACAAGTTACACTTCTTCCGTGGATTCTTACAAATGTTACCATTGTAGCAAGACCAAAAAAAGTGCTCTGCCTATGGGATTCTCCACCACATTAAGTATTCAGACAAGTTGTGTCTATGAAAAATATCCAACTGGTGTACTCTGAACATAGCCAATATGGACAGAACTGAGCTCAAAAACAGTAACTGCTCTCATCTGAAAACATGGATGCATCATGCTCAAACCTTTGTGCAACAGCCTCTGTAAAGTGCAAGTTGTGTTACATCCTTGAAACCCACAGCCCCCCGAACAGACCATGTACTCAAGGCCTTGCTCTGGCAAATGGAGTCCGTGCAAGGTGTGAAGCACCAGGGACTATGTGACCTCTGCATCCAGCACAAATACCAAAAGCTCTGCTGAGCTGCAGGTATGACTATCACTTCTAGTGGGATCTAAGGTCAAGGGACATCTATGCTACCCCACAGCTCTAGTCTTGTGGGAGAAAATCTAGAGCAAAGCAGGAGTTGCCCCATAATGATACTGATTTTTGATGGTAGAGAATAAATATTCTGTGAGAATGGTTCTCTAAATTGCTACCTGTATCACCATCAGACAACCACTGCCTTGCAGCAAGTTCTCCCACGAATCTATCCCATAATCACCCCCTGCCCTTTCTCTAAGACACTCCTGCAATCTTGTCAACAAGAAGAGTATTGTCCAGAGGCCTCAGTGTTAACCTAGGAAGAGACAGCCTCTCCATAAGCATTAGGATAAAACTGACCTTTTACAATCTTGTACCACCTACCTCCCAACACCTAACCCATACATATATGCAGGAGAAATACCACTAATAAAATCCCTCTTATTTAATAGGAAAAAAAAAAAAAGTCAGTGTTTTTAATATACACTATTCTAAAGAATAATAGTCTATACCTTACCCAACTCCTGCAGCTTGTAAGAATGAAGAGAGCTAAAATCAGGGAAAAAAAATAAAAAATTACAGCAGCTGACTGTCTTCAAGCCAGCTGAAACTTGACCACAGAAACATTTGGCTAGAGGTCAGCTCAGGCTAATTGCTTCAGTACAGAAAGGGAGCCAGGAGTTATAAAAAGGATAAAAAAAAAATCTTGGCCCTTTTCTATAGCAATGTTGGAGTAAGGTCAATCACAAGTGAATTTAAACACGACATCTCTCCAATGGAACGTGAACATAGTCAGCATAAACAGACAAAACTGGGCTAAGAAACTCCCTGAGAAAAGAAATAGTTTAGTCACAGCGTACTGAGTGATTTGCATTCACTCTGGTAAGGTAAAAATGTCAATGCTCAGAGTAAACTGCAAGGAGTTTTGCTTATAAACAAAACTTGTTTGAAGCGAGATCATGACCTTCAGATAGCACCCGAACCTGAAATGACAAGAGGAAGGAGAAGGACAAGGATACTGAACTGCACCTAGGAAGGCACTTCTGTTTTTGCCATTGCCATTAACACTGTACTCCAAATATGAGAGAGTATTTTCCCTGGTAACATACTCCAGTTTGGCCTTGCTTGCCATTGCAGCATATGTGCAGCTAGTACAGAACCAAAGGTAGCCTCTTTGCCGCAAATCAAACCAAAAAATGACTGAGTGAAGGATTAATCTGTAGAGCTCTTCTATACATTGCTATTTCAACATTCCATGAGATCACAAACAGGCAAGGGCACAAGGGTGTGCAAAGCAGATGAATATATGTCAGCAGATTCACCACCATAAGTAAGATCTGAGTGCTGAGAAGGAAATGGTAACTCCAGGCTCTCCAGGTCTCCCCTGAATCTTCTTATTGGAGGTACAAAATATGTAATGCATGCACTAGTATACAATTTTTCTGGGTCAAAGGCCTTTATTTTTCACAGTGTGGACACTTCTTACCATTTATCTCAGGGCAGGACCAGTGACACCAAGAGGTAATACTTTTATTCTTGCCTAAAAACATTCAGACCAGTTTGTCGAATCATGCATAGCTGAAATGTCTTTGCCTACTTACTCTCATTCCCCTGAGTGCCAATAGCATGGAGTAATTCTGCAATCAAAATTAGTTTCAGCCCTTCCAATCAACACAATCTAAAACTGCAATGGACCTAAAGCCTTCTTCCCTTGCACGCTGATATTCCAGCTTGATTAAGTCATCAGCAGCCCTTGGACGAATGCCTGTTTTTATAGAACCCTTGTCAGGGCTATATACTCAGCTGTATTAAATAATAGAAATAATAAGTTATCTCAGTTGATATGAATAACACACCATTCACCTACTGTTATTCTGGATTTGAAAAGAACAAGGAATGATACCACAGAAGTAGAAATTACGTAGTTCAAATTAAAATACCTGAAAAATACTCAAAAAATGGCACATTTCAATTAAAAAATGATGTCCAAAACCTAAAAATGAAAGACAGCACCACTGGAAAAGAATGAACTCTAGCATAAAGGTCCATTTATTAAGCATGTTTTGGTGCAATTTGAGGACTACTAAAAGGTACATTATAATTACAAACTAAAACTATGGAACAGAGGTAACTTTATATTATTAATTAAAGCTTTCTGTAAGCTAAATATTTCTAATAGTTTCAAGTGTTAAAGTGTTAAAATTGCAAATGGAATCTATTAAGTGTCCACTTTGGATTTTGAAAAATTATTCTTTTCCCTACACAAAGTTTTAATTTTGGAATAGAGACTATATGGAATCTTCGACACCCAATTTATTTCTAGCTCCATAGTAACAGGCATCTTCAATGCTTTAAACTACAGCTGGTTTCCTTTTCCCATTGGTAGATGTGTCACCTAATTACTCTGATTTAAACTGGTAGCAGGCCAAATGGTTATCAGGTCTTGGATGTGGTTATAGAGCTCTTCAGTGAATCCAGACTTTGGACATTGATCTGGCCTTGTACTGAATGCTGTTTAAAGTCATACTCAAAAAACTGGGCTATGATGGATGTGGCATATGGCACATTAATTCCTTATTTACAACAAAATCTGTTATACTTTGACAGTAGAAACCTAATGGAATAGGTACACAGAGGGAGGAGACCTTATCTGTAGGATCAGTGGATTTCTCTATCAGAAGACCATTGGTAGTTATTGCAGTTAAAGTTCTAAGTTTCTGTCTAATACACAGGTAAAAAATTTTGAACTTGAAAAAGATTTAATTGCTTAGTTTGCCTTTCAGCCCTCACAAACAGATCAAAGCAGCAAAACAGATGCATCACAGCTAAAAGAAATTGCAACATTTGACTGCACATCATGTAGACATGAATTGCTGAGGAGATACTCAGCTTTACATAAAATTGTATCATTAAAGAGAGGATTCAGGCCTGTTTATGAGAATGGTAATTTTTTTTTGGATATAAACACCTTCTCAATTACAGTGGTAATTCTTCCAAGGCTTTTCCTTCTGCCCTCTTTTTTTTAAAAAAATTATTATTATGTAGATAACAGTCATCCAAAAGACAAAATTCCGCTCTTTGCTTTGCTATTTTCACAATCAATTGCAAAGAAAAGTGACCGAATTTCTCTACATGAGAAAAAGAATATTCCAATTAGCTTGAAGAAATAAGATGCATCAATTCAATGTCCAATATCATGCCAGGAAAACAAAGAAGGATATCTGACTCTGTATCTAGAATCAATGCCCTAGTAAACTGTACTAAAAAAATGTAGTTTTTCTCAAATTTCGCTGAGAAAATTATTCACACTTTATATAAAGAGATTAAATTATATTTCCAGTACTGAAAAATTCCTGCCAGTATTAAAAAAAACCCCCATAAACCAAAAACTCTTAAGTGTCTTGCTAGCATTGAAGTTCAAATCCCATCAGGACTTCAGCAGTTTGAATCCAATGCATTAAAGCAGTGAAAGACATCTGATTTTGAACAGGCAAAATTATATATTTAATATGAGAACATGGCTAAGTAATTCTCCTAGGACTGCCAGAGAGCTTAGCACCTCACAGCAATTAGGAAGAATTTACGAAACACAGGAATCATAGTGGAAAACAACCTATGCAACATCACTGGGAGTTTAGGCTGGAACATGAGGGAAAACAAACAGGATTAATCTCATGCTTAAAAATAACCATCTTACATGTGCTGCTGGATCATCACTACAGATCAGGCCAGTTCCACTGCTTCAGTTGTCATATTCTTTGCAAGCTTTCTCCTGTGTGCTACTATCTGCCTATCAACTCGAATTAGAAAACTAACTCTTCGGGCAAATAAAGTCCGTTACGCTTCAGCACATATTATAAACAAATCTACATCTCATCTCTTGGAGCCCTTCTGTAACATGAAAACTCTGCTCCCTGTGATTGTTTAAACTGGTCTTTTAGGTCTGGAAGGCAGATTTGGGTTCCAGGTGATTAGAAGAAACTGGGGATGCTTTGCTCAAATATGCTCATCTATAACCAAATAAAATTCTGGTTCACCTGAGATCAATAGGACATTCATAAATTTGAAATAGAGTTGTGTAATAAACACGCAGGATTTTAATTTTAAATAGCATTTATATATAAAAAAAATTTCTTCCAGTAAAAAACATCTTCAAGTAGCCGTAAAATTTAAGTTCAAGACCTTGGTATTTACCCTAGACTAATGTAATTACTTAACAGTTCATTACCATGGAACAAATTAATTGCATGGTTTAATCACATGCTAAATTATTCATGTGCTCCTAATCAGATTAAAGACTATATAACAGAGCTTGTATGGCATTTAGGAAGTCATTAACTTCAACAGCACAGTAAGTGAAAGCTTGTAAATGACAGACTGCATTTCTGAGTGGATTTCTGGATGACCACTCAGAACTCCAAGCACTCACACATTAACTATCAATTAGTCCACCTGATAAGAGTAATCATCTTGATAGGTCTAAGAGTAATCAGTGCATTTTAACTAAGTGCAGTTTTGTAGGTCCTCCAGTTCATATCAGTTTAAGATATGATGTATATTGATTTAGTCTGCATCTGTAATATGCAGATTGAAGCTAACTGTGTTAGCAGAGTTAGCCCATGAGCACATCTATTCAATGCAACTGTTTCTTAAAACAATGCAGGAAAAAATACCTGTTTAAGAAGTTCTGTGTTAATGAGAAGCAGTATGATTGGTTTTCCATTGGCTTTCTCTGTGAGATCATGCCAGCATTGTTCCAACCCTATTTGCTGCTTTGAGGCTTTATATTTGCACAAATCTGAATATATAAACAGTGAGCAAGTACCAAAAACCATATTACTGCATTCAGCACTTATGTCATGTAGACATAGGGATTTTGAGCTACATTCTTAATTGTGAACACCAGCACAAAGTTGAAAGAAATACTGAATGAAACCAGCAAGGAAGGAAGATTATTGAATATTTTTAATGCAGCACTGCCAACAAACACTTTCATGAGGCAAGGAATAACTTCTGAAGAAAAGTTGGTCTTTTTTCAAACCATTCACAAAAATCTTAAGAGCCTGTTAGCTTCTGCCTCCACTTGCACTGGTAAGCACAGGAATATATAATACTCAACTTTAAATTTTACAGTATGGTTTGATGAAACATCTCACATATAGAAATAGGCTATGGCCACACTTACCAAGATGTCTTAAAAATGTATGAACATTTTTAGATACCATCCAAACAAGATCTCTAAAACCTTTATACTGGAACAATCATTTCTGATACACATTTTTATGACACAGCTGTGATGACACATTTTAAGCCAAGAGCTGTAGGAGGACTGCAGTTATTTTTTTTTTTAATTAGTGATTTTTCCAAGGCTACGGTGTCCAGTATTTCCAAATATATGGAGATTAATCAGCTTATTTTGCTGAGTGAATTTACTGAAAGCAAATGTAATGTATAAACTGGGTACACTGTTTTATTTTTCATGGACCTCAAGCAACTTTTCTTCCAGATCACATTTTGGAACATACCATGGCATTATTCCAGCCGTTTCAATTGTCACATTCTGAGAGAGCTCTTCACAAGAAAGGAGAAGAAGCAGGGCTTGGTTTGTGCATATGTTCTTGCACACACTGAGCACACAGATGCACACATGCATAGTGGTATTTTGATGAAACCTGAAGGTGTAACTTTCCAAGTGTACAGCTGATTATTTATATCCTCATGAGAGGGGGAGGTTGCATCCTGTGAAGCAGATGAGACTGGCTTAGAAGACAAAAGATTTGATAAGGAAAAAGTGTGGGAAGCCTCAAGGAAAGTCTTTTTTCCTCCATTCAAGAGGTCAGAAGGTATGTGACATGGGATCCAGGAACAACTTGAAGAGGAGAATGATTATTCTCCTCAGAAGTGGAGACAAGTGGATTACATAGTGGGTGATCACACTAGCCTCATACTTAAGGGGAATAAACCAATCAGCCATGCCTGCTAACCTCTAGAGTTAGTGACCTGTTGAACACTTATTAGTTTAGCAAGTTCACCTCCAAGTTAATTTTCTGAGTGGGCACCTGCAGCCAGCACAGCAGTAGAATGAAGGCTATCTCCTGGAATGAGACGTGAAAGGAGATGCCAGACTTCAGTTGGAAATGACCACTGTGAACTGACAGAGCTTTGCCCCGATTCCCATCACTTCCTCTGAGAAAACCCTACCAATGAAAACATTAAGAAGGGTCTGCAAAATAAGCCATAGAAACAGACATAATAATTTTAAATGTCATTAAACAGGTCTGTTTTTAGAACTGTATTTTAGTCCTGTCAGACAATATTTTCCAACAGCAAATCCTGAAGCAGTAGGAACAAGGGGCATTATCCACTAAATAGACAGGGAAGCAGAAACAATGGGAAGAGGAACAGCTTCCCTGCGTTACACCACATCCTAACAGCACAGTAAGGTATGGACTGCAACACTCTCCAATGTCTTACCTACCAACAAATATTACAGTCTTGCAGATACACTGTCAGCCATCTTAGAACCACAAAATAAAGCTGTACTGGATTAAAAAAACCCCAACCCCAAACCAATAAACTGCCAATTTGCAGTAAGACAGAAAGAACTCCAATTTAGACAAACACTCAAGACACTAGCATAACCTCCTTAGTATATAACTCTTTTACAAAAGAGTTGTATTAACACTCTTAGTGTAGTAACACTTGTAGTAACTTGCTGTAGTAACACCAGTGTAGTAGAAGTAAACCTCTCCCTCCACATTTACCCCTTCTCAAATGTCGGACACAAGCAATCACAGTTCTGCATTGCAACATTTGCTTTTAGACATCACAGATGAAATATTGAAACTTTGAACTGATCAGCTCAAAATTAAATACTCCGCAACAAACAGGTGCCACAAAAAATAGAGCTGCTCAGTGCAAAGCTAGCTGGCTGATGGAGGCCACATCTGCTCCCACTGATGTTATGACTTCGTCCTCTGCAGGAACTCCATCACAACACCAACTGTCTCATTAAAAAAAAAACCATAAAACTTTGGAGCACATTCAACAGTTTATTAAAACAGAGCAGTGCATTCACATTTTTCCATTGCTGTTATTATTATTTTACACAGGACCACGAGGCATCAGGAAATAGACGTTTACAGATAAAATTCTCACGACTGCCCTGAGAAGCAGCTGAGAGCCTGAGCCTTCACCCTCAATCACCCAAAGTATTTCTCAGATTCAAACCCACTTTGTGAGGGCTACTCTCAAAAAACCCAAAATTCCAGACCAGACAGATCACAGGACTTATATAAAACACACAGTGCAATAGAAAGGAGCAGACTACAGCAGAGGAGATTGGACTGCAACTGGAGTTTCATAAAACCCTGCTGGGGGCTCTCTCCTGGTCTAGCACAACACCCAGTTCCTCTGAAGTCTGACCAGCAGGCTTGCCTCAGTAACCATTTTTATACTGAAATAGGGAGCAAGCCTGCTTGCATTGAGGCCTTGTCAGCAAGAGTCTTGGGAACTGGCTCTCCTTCTAATCAGCACATCGGTAATCACCCTCACACCCATCACTCAGCCCTGGGCTGTGAACAGCAGTCTCACCCGCAAGACTGTGTGTGGAAACTGTCATTGAGAAGAAAAAGAGTATGACTGTTCCTTTTTGTACTTCTTTTACTGGATAAATATAATATCACAGGGAGCTTTATTTTTGGAGAGATCAGTTGTTTCCATTTTTATAAAAAGTTTTCCATATATAAAAAAATAATACCAGTTTGAGTTCTTTTTAAGAAGCCATTAAAAATTATATCATCTGCTCCTAAAATATGTATGACACCAATCATACTTGAATCATGTGTAAGCAGTTATGTTCACAATAAGCATGGTGAGATTAACTGCTCTTAGGTTCTACTACGAAGTGTACTGCAGCACTAATTAGCTCACTTCCACATAAGCTATATTTTCCCCAACATTACTAAAACTATGGACTATCAGAGCAAGTAGAGCTTTGAATTGCCCCGAGGCATAAAGTAGTCCTGATTTTTAATTCACTTATTGCATACAAGCCTTCCTTCAGCAATCAGATTTGGTAACAGGTGACCAGATTAATACATTTAAATGAATAAAAAGGGGTCACATTTAAAAGCAAAGAGTTTAAACTCTCCCCTGGTAACACATTGTCAGCGGCACATCAAATATGACAGGCCCTTGTGAATAACACCATTTCCTAAGGATTGGGATGCTTTGCTCCCTTCTGAAAGTTCAAAATCAGTAGCCTTCATTTACAAACAGGAAACTGAAACACAGCAAGGTTACAAAGGGTGACAGAACACAAGTGAGCCTGTGGTGGAGCTCAGAAGCAAGGCCAGACTCTATGTCCAAGCTGTGTGCTCCCAGTATTAGACATGTTTTTTGCACTGCTGCTTGCAGAGGAATCAAGAATGGGCAGTTTAGAAATCAGCTGGTTCTCTGGGCACAGAAAGGCAGGAACACAGAGCACAAGCAGATTTCTGTATGGTTGTTTTGCCCTGTTTCAGCTACAAAATAGGAAAAGTCACTTATAAATTGTTTTTCAAGTGTGCTTAAGTCTGGATGAGAAGGCATGGTAACAACAACAAAGAGGGCTTTTGGTTAAGGAGATCCCTAATGACAAAGTTACACCTACTTGACATGCATTTTTACAAGTAGCTTTTCACTATTCTGACCTTCTTATTTTCTTGGTGAAATTGGTATAGACAAATCTCCCAAGCAGACATACAGGGTGCAATGAATGCATCTAGAGTTTCACCATCTCGTTTCAGAAACATTAAGAACACAGATACAGGATAGCAAGGGATAGCAATATCCCTTGTATTTAATGACATTACAATTGTGTACCCTTCGACAGGAATAGCCAGTTCAAGTCTCATAAAACCCCTACAGCACACAGATAGCAGCTGTAAAGTCTTATACAGCAATTTAACACCAGGTAACAGCTTTTCACCTTCACGCCACGAGTGGTCACAGGTCTGAATCCCTTATAACACAGTGTACTTCTGTAATATTTGAACCAAATTTACCCCACTGTATTCTGATTAAGCTTCCTGTAATACACTCTGGATATGAATTAGAACCAATACGTACATTCAAACTACATGTCACTTAGGTGACATTTAAATCATGATTTATTATCTACAATGTTTTGACACACATTTTCACCGTCTCTCTCACTTGTAAATATAGATTTTTTTTTCTCTGTTTGCTTCACTAGTGTGCATTTAAAAAGACAGGCAATTAACAGCCTAAATAAAACAGTAAGTGAGAACTAGCTCATTAAAATACATTATGATTTTTCTCTGACAATGAAAAACATTGTTGAAGCATTCCTAAGAGTCACAAAGCCCTCTGTCAAAAGGTGGCTACTAGAAATTGACAGAAAAGGGCTTGAAGTCATCAATTTAATCAGGATTGAATTTGAAAGCCTTAATTCATATATCTCTATTGTTTTGAGTAATAAAATATGACTATTAGATCCCAATTAGAATTCTGCATACTCCATATCATAGTTATGAACTCCTGTAGGAATGAATCATGGGATCTGTGAGGATAATCTGCGGGGCTACAGGCTACTTTTGATCCCTCTGCTTAGCCAACATTGGTAACAAAGGCACTTGCAGGTAAGACAAAAGTTATCACTCTACCTCTAATGTCAGCAGGGGATGGACGATGCTTCACGCCTCCCTCAGTTCAGCTGCAAGTTGTGACCTTCTCCAGCCATCCCAGCACCTACATGAAAGCAGGAGAAACAGACAAGAGATGAGTTCTGAAACAGCAAAGGTCACCTGTGGTGGGAGGGCAGCATAACAAAATCCAAATGTGTGTCCTGACATTGCTGTCCCTCAGGGAAGGCCACCAGCGGGGCAGTCTGCCTGGCGGCACCTGGGCTTCTCACTCAAACAGCAGCAGTGGCCTGGAAACCCGTGCCACTGAGGGCTTGCCAAGCCACAGGACCCTGTGCTAACCTTGACATTAAAATGCACGAATCTAAACGGCAAAGAGATTACAGGGCGACTGATCAACACTCATTCTTAACGCACATTCCTGGTGAAAATCCCTGCACTGGAAGTAATCTGTCAACCACCAGGAGGATGGGTAGTATCTCACTACTACTACTACTTTAGACAATAAACTACAGCGTAGTAGTAACTTATAAACTGGTAATTTTGAGAAAATAACATTTCCTTTTTTCTCTAAAACGGCAGTGTCTAATCTCAGGAAGATGGCATGCTGTTGAAAAAAAAGTGATATGTCACTTATTATGTTCAGAATTCCTAAGCACATTATCACTGCCATGATATTTGGCAAAGCAGCAGCATCCAAAATGGCTTTGAATTAGTAGTACTTCTGTGTTTCACAAAAATAACGTAAATTCAACATGCAAGGTCACTTCTTCCCAAGAATACAAGTCAGCTTTTAAAAGCGCTTTAAAAAGTCAGCCATAGTGCCCACATTATCTGAATAATTCATAATCTGGTTTCCAGTGGGTGGGACTATGAAAAGAAGACCAGATTTCACAGTATCAGGCTCTTTAAATAACCAGGGGAAAAAAAGGCAGTCTGCAAAATCCCACAAATAACACCTAAATAAATCCTGTGTACATTCAGACTGAATGCCTAGGACCACACTGCCCCAGTCTTAACGAGCATTTATCAAGAAAAAAGTAACATTTTAAAAGACAGTTTTCCTTGACTGATTTAACACTACTGAAACAAAGAGCAGCAGGAATCTTTTTGTGCTCACAGAATTGTTTTCCTCTTATGTCCATAATTTAAATGTATAGATAGATCACTAAATAATATATAATGAAAAGCAAAATGTGGTTGTGAGTGAAAATTTCATTAGTCTTTCTCTGGAATCCTTTTCCAGTGCAATGTGTAAAAGACTGCCACTTCTGTGACATAATAATAAGATAATAAAGAAATAAATAATACAAAAATCATTAAAAACTAAAACGACAATGCCCAACTACTGAACGAAAAATTGTTGAATTGAAAAGACAGAAAAATTAAACAGGTATTTGAAAAGAAGGCATTTTCTGAGGAGTGGTCCCTCCTGGTTCACATCATGAAACAAGTGGACTACACAGGTCTGCACATAGTGTTTTCCCAGTTCTACCCCATAATATGCACATACAAGTACTACTATCCCAATTTTTAGAAAGAGCCTACATATATAATTCCTCCAGTCTTATGTTCATTTAATTTCTGATTTTCAAATGAACTCTGAATTTCAGAAAGAACAACTGACCAGTAGGGTCACAGCTCTTCTTTTTCCAAAATTAAAGGGACAGCATAGTCTGAAACAAAGTTATGAAGTCTAAGCCAGCTGTTGACTGAAGTGAGCTACCAAGGACTGCTGACAAATTTCTGTTTCAAAACACCTGACAGGTCATTAGCAAGGGGAAATGGCCTTTATATGACAAAGTCAGAATCCTATTACAATAGGACAAATAAAATTATTCCAGCAGTCTTTCCAAAATATTTTGAAATCTTGCACAAGAGCAGAAAAGATCTCTTAGCTACTTTATGGGCAAGAACAGGAGATGTCCTAACTTCTGATTACCTGACTGTACTCAGAACATTCTGTTTTACTCTTGGCAGCTGTGATGATGTGCTCCAATCCTTGCCTTTTTCTGCCTGAGCCACAGCCACTAGTGGTGGCTGTGATGGCTACATCTGGCTTATAGATACGAACACAATAGTTAAGGGCCACAAATCTTACTTGACATCTAAGGGCCTTAAGTCTTCTTCAACAGCTAAGGGCTAGTTGAGCATGCGCCAAACAAAATACATCTGCTATGCAAATATGACTGCAAGTCAATCATCTTACTCCATAAATAGTGAACACCACAAGACCCGTTCAACTCTTATGCACAGCAGCAGGCTGCATGCCAGGACCTCAGGTCCCCTTGAGTATAAACACCTCTCAAGGCTACTCCTTGAGAATGAGATTCCTCATCATAAAAGACATTTGGCAAGTGATTAGTAGCATGCTACACTTTGAAACCTTGACATAAAATACTGATTGTGCACACATAATCCTTTTGACATAAACTGTTGACCATGTCTTGGACTAAATCTGGATCCAGCCATAACTGAGCTCTCCTCAGAACATTTAGAACACAAGGGGTCCCTTTCTGAACCTCAAGACTCAATGGAAGGGTCTCCTGGACGGTTTTGTCTGACATCATCCTCTGTGTTCTAATCAACCAAATATATCCTGCCATCCAATATTGTTAAACTGCCAACACATTTGCCACACTTTGTTAAATCACTGTTCAATGCCAATTGCTACTTCTCTCTTGCAAGTGAAGTGAGTCATTCCACCTGCGACAGCAGCAAGTGGTGATAGCACAAAAAATGCTGGCAGCAACACTGTTTATTTGCAATATTGCAGTTTGGAACAAGCCACCCATGCACAAAGACAGCTATACGTGCACAGGTCATTATGAGTGAGAAACAGGCACTACAGTACATAAGATAATGAGCTAGATATATAAATGATTGAGCAGTCTCCCTTTAAATAGCAAAACTGCAGCTTCAGCAAAAGGAGAACACAGATTCATGTGAATAAACAATACAGGAGTGTTGCAGTCGGAGTTGGTCACACGACAAAGTTTCTTCCAAAACAGAAACCTTTATTGAACAGAAGACTGTGATTTATATATATTTTATCACTTACACATGTCAGCAACCCATTGGCCTTTAGTTACATAAATAATTCTCAATTGGACATTGTTAGTGCACATGTCAAACAACTACGACTCAGCACTTTATACAGGAAATCCATTCTGTGTCACCGTCTTCTTGTTCCGTGCTCGACACTTGACTGCAGTAATATAGTTCCTTCTTCAATTCCAACTGTTTTACAAAGACTCCAGTCCACCTGGGGCCCCCCACAGAAGTGAGGCTTTTTTTTTTCAGAAATATGTATTTTGTTAGAAACAGAATTGATTACTGTAACCCATATGGCAAACAGAAGGACTGCAGCACTGAATTAAGATAGGGCCCATCCAGACTAGTTTGCTTCACAAAATAAGGAACAGACTCACACTCATCAGTTCCGTGATCGGGACGTGAGGATCTCTGACCATTATTGTCTCTCATTATGTCCTAAGCTAACCTATCAAAAATAGTAATCTGCACAACATGAGATGGATCCAAATGTTCCGAAAGTTCTTTTGGTCTTCAAAGAAGCATCTTAGGAAAGGCCCAGTGCTGAAAAAAAGCTGCAAAGGCTTTCTGCCCTGTTCCATGTACAGTCTTAATTGAAAAACTTACTAAGTACAAACTAGATAAGAGATCAGTGAAATGTACTGAAAACAGGCTGAAATGCCTGGCTCAAAGGGCTTCAGTCAGCGGCACAAAGTACAGCTAAGCGATAGTAACTAGTGATGCAGCCTAACAGTCAATGCTGTTTAAATCTTCCCCAACAACCCTTTTCACTAAAGAGGTGACAGAACAGTAGAAGAGACTGCTTAGAAAGACTGTGGAATCTAGGGCTACTCAAAACCCAGACAGACATGGCTCGGCACAGCTGCATTAATGAAATCCCGTTCTTTATTTATCTCTCTAGTCTGCATCAATTGTGATGCGTGGCACTTGTTGAGAGTCTTCTCCTATGGTTTGTAAATAATTATCTCAAAGAGAAGGAAAAATAGACTCTTCACATGTATTTTAAAATTTTCTCCAATTAAGTAATTCCATTCATTTGATGGCAAGTTGAAAGAGTCAGCAGTGCCCTGGAAGAAAAAAGAGCCACCTCTGTTTTGGGGTGCATCAGGTACAGCATCACCAGCCAGTCAAGGGAGGTGATAGTCCCCCTCTGATCTGTGCTGGGGTGGTCTCGAGTCCTGGGTGCAATTTTGGGCATCACAACATAAGAGTGACATCAGGTTGTTAAAAGTGTGTCCAGAGGAAGGTCATCAAGATGGTCAAAGGCCATGAGGGCAAGATTTATGAGGAGCATCTGAGGTCTCTTGGCCTGTTCAGCTTGGAAAAGAGGAGGCTGAGGAGGGACCCTCCAGCATGGTACATCTTCCTGATGGGGGGCAGCAGAGAGGGAGGTGCTGATCTCCTTTCTATGATGAAAAGCAGCAGGTGGAGTGAAGCTGCACCAAGGGAATTTCAGGTCTGAGATTAGGAAAAGGTTCTTCACTGGGAAGGTAATTTGTCACTAGAACAGGATCCCCAGGGAAGTGGTTGTGGCATCAAATCCATGAGGAGTCCAAGGAATGTGTGGACAAGGCTCTTCATTATGTGTTTTGGCCTTTTGTGTTTCTGCAAATAGCAGAGTCAGACTCTGATTCTTATGAGTTCTTTCCAACTCAAGATATTCTGTAATTCTATGATTCTTGGGTTCAAACTTGTTACCTTCAAATACTATTTCTCTAATATAATGAGGTTTCATAACCTCAGCTGATACATCATCCTGCAATGGTGAACTAATTCCTTGAAGTCCCTCATCAGCTTTTTCCTTTGCACAAGTATTCCCTAAATTCTTTCACAGGAACTCCAACAAAACTCATTAGAACATTTATTATCGTTCCCTTTCTCTTCTGTTCAGAGAGCTAAGGCTTTTAACTTGGTTTTCTCCTTTAACCGTTACACTTGCCTCACCAGCATCCTCTGGACAAGGGATCACATTCTGGTTACAAATTGGAGCATTTTTCACCCCCCTCTCAATCTATTCATATCCTTAGGAGCCTAACAATAAATCTTGCCCTTCATGTTTTAAATACTTCACTGAACCACATTTCTGTTCTCACAGACTTGGCAGTCCTTGCCTCTTTGACATAACAATAACCGGAACATTTTCTTAGCAGCACTAGGCTAAGTAACAACTGATATTTGTTTTGGCACTCATAGTAGGGATGAAAGATGAATTTATGTTTTCCAGTGCTTTATGCTTACAAGTGTATATGTGGACAGGATAGCTCATGAGATCTGCACTACAATGCAAGGCCCAATATAGGAACTAATACTATTCAACTTTTCAAAAGGAATCCACCAGTGTTGTAAAGGCTGATAATAGGCAAGAAATACAAACTCTCTAAGTAGGTAGCAATTGCCCTTGACATACAAGATAGCTCTTGTGGCATCCAGAAATTCAGTCTGTCTTCCATAAGTGAAATATGTCATTTTCCCAGTTACAGTTAATTATCTTCTAGGGCTGGAAGAATGTTATGAAGAATAGTTTAGTCAATGTTTATAGGCAGTATTTTGAGATCTGGGCAGCTGGAAATCCAGAACTCTATTAGCTGAAACTGTTGCTGACATATCAGTAACTTAAAAGGGAAGGTTTCTTGATAAATTAACAGGAAAATGTCAAGCATAAGATTAGGAAAAAGATGAATTACTGCATTATTGTACACATTCCTTCTATCCACACTTAAGAGACAAACTTCAAAAGAGCATGGACCTAAAAATGTTGTTTGAAGTCTGGGGAAACTTTTTATAATCAAGATAACAGGCCCAGTTTATTGAGAAAAATATGTAATGTATTACTGTACCTGATAACAATCCGTATGTGGAAGAAGCAATAAACACTAGATTGCTCTTCTATGAAATGTAAGAGATTATGATGAATTGAGAATAGAAGTAAAAAAAAATCTTTTATAAGGTTGAAACAAAATGAAAACTGAAATTTACCAAAGGCTGAATAATAGTAATAATAAAAATCCTTATCACTTCAATTGCTTTTCACATAACAAATTACTGAGTACAAGCAGCTGGTGAAACAGAGAAAATAGGGTGGAGGAGGACTGTCAGGCATATCTGATACAATCCCACTCTTCACAGCCAGATCAGTTAATTCTTGCTTGACTCTCGTCTCTGACTACTGGATCTTAATAAAGACAATGAAGACCTGTGAAGATTTTGCAGCATTGCCAGGCAGTCTATTTGAATGCATGGTTACCCTTGCCACTAGGAAGGTTATTCTGATGTGTACCTCAAGTCTCTCTTCATGCAATTACATTTCTTTACTCACCCTCGCCCCCATAAGACTATAGAACAGATTATTCCTGCTTTTTTGTGCATAGTCTTTTAATAACCTGAAGACTGTTATACCTTCTTTCCTCTTTAGATCAAACAAAACCTATTTTTCAACAAGGTTTTCCAGATTATGGATCACTCTCATGTACCCATTCTCATCAGACTCTCTCCAGTTAGCCCAAGTCTGAAATACCTTTATCAAAGCAAAGCAGAAAAGTTTACCTCAGGTAATTACATTTCAGCTTTATGCATCCTACTACAACTGTTCCTCTGCAAGTGAACGGCAATTGCATTCTTGTCTCATGATCAGCCATCTCCAGATACTTTTCTGCAAAACTGGAAAAGCTGGCTTTTGAATAATAAGATTCCCTTTCCTCTTGTCATCTTCATCTTCTTTGTGATTAAACATTTCTCAACAGGTACATAAAATGTTGATGGATATGGAAAAACAAAGCTCCTAATGTTAATTAAAGTAAGGATAAAAACTGTGGTTCAGGGAATTGGTACCGTAAAAAGGTGGAAGAAAGAAAACACGGAATTTTCCAAAAGGAATTCCAAAATTTAAAGAAAATCACCTCTTCAGTGCATGTTGCCAGAATGGTTACTGTTCTAACAAAAACACAGTGTACAGAATCATTTGACAAACAGCTAATACAGAAACATACAGACAAAATACATCATTCAAAAAAGCTCATTACTAACTAGCACAGTGGCTAAAGAGTTTAGTGTTTAAAATACAGGGCTTGAAATTCAGAAACACAAATTTTATTTTAGGTTCACTGGTGCCCTAGTATGTAACTTGGGCAAAGTTAAAACTTCCATGGTTCTCATTTCCTCCCTACTTTTTGAAATGGTGTAGCCTTAGGACACTGTTCTTGAGAACAAATGAGGAAGATTTAAGGGACAGCACTAATTTACCTCATCTCCACCACTGCTATGTTTGAGCTTAGTTTGGCTGTTAAGTCTTGCAGCTGCTAACCTAAGCATTATAAAAAAATCCTAATTTTTAAATGACTGGCTTTAGAAGTTGCACAAATGGCTCACATTCAGACAAAGCATTACCTGTGAGTGGTCACTTTCTTCAAACTTCTCTTCATTCACAGACACAGAAAGCCCACTTTGTTGTCATATCCCAAAACAGCTGCTCTATCTCATGCATCACTGATTGCTCTGTCATTTCTGTTTCCTCCAAAAAGTTAACATTTGTCATTTCAGTTTGATAGGGGTCAGATTTCACTGGCACAAGAAACACAACTCTTTATAAGTGTATTTCACCCAGAATTATGTAGCAAAATGGATGGATCTTTCTATACTTTTGAAGTACATCCTCAGCTTTTCAGCCCTAAACTGCACTTCCTCAGGTCTTTTGAAGAGTCAGGACATCTGGACATCACTTGGCTATGTAGAGCAGTGCCTAAAACTGACCCTGCTGAGCATACAGATCCAAGGTCAGCATTACTGGTGCTATCAAGAAAGAGTGCATGTGAATATATTAAGCACTAAAAGAAAGGCTTTACAGGAGTTTGCTAAGAAGAAAAATGATGAAGTCAGTCAGAAGCAAGAAGTGTAGCTGGAAAGTGCATATGCATGAAGAGCTGAAGGGCTAAAATGAAGCCCTTCCACCCACTCCAGATCCAGAGCCATGGGCTGTTTTTGGGTTAAGCATCCAAACCTCATCAGCTGCTCCTACAAAGTGCTGAGATACTCATACCTTCAAGTACTACCGGAATACGAGTGAATGTACTAGCCACACTAAAAATACACATTTTGTTAACAGACAGTACTGGTCTTGGTTTTGTTCATCAACAATCACTACAGAGGTCTTACGGTAAGAAGCAGCAAGAACGACTAAGATTTACATTTTAGTGGTGTTTCTATTGCCCTCTGTTAGTTTTTTGGGATTAATTATTTGAAAACCACATATGTATTTTTATGTATTCTCATATTCTAAATATATTTCCGTTATGGCAATCCTCCACAATTTTGGAAAATAAATACTCTAAATGCTGGAGAGCTGTCTGTTTCACAAAGCCACAGGAGCCATATATGCTATGGCTTTCAATAGCCGTTTTCCAAACTCTAAAAATTGCTTAAGAACATTTCTTGTTGTTTAATCTTCCTTTTCAAAATTTCTGGTTTCTAAAATCTAAATTTGAAGAATGACCTTAAAAGAAAAAAGCTAATAGGTAAGAAAAAAAAAAAACTCTTGCAGGTCTCAGGCAAAGGCACTAAGCACTCTGTCTCAGAACCAAATGTTTCATTTGGAGAGATCTCAAATCCAGCTTCTTAACTCAGTGAAGGTTATACATAGCATTATTGATCTGTAACATCTAAGAAAATAGAGACCCATAAGAGATATCCCATGTCACAAATTTTGAACTTTATACAGCAATGACACCATCTACTTGATTTAATATTTTTCCTAGAATTCATTTTAAAAGCAGTTCCCATTTACCTTTGTTTATTAATTAAATCAATAGAAGGAACACAGCTCCAGAATACCTCCTTACAAGCTGATCACAATGAGCCACTTGGGAAATCTGAGCATTTAATCCATAGCTCTTCCATTCATATTCCCAAAGACTGCATAGGCCTGTATACATGTATACATTTAAATTGTAGGATTTCTGTATATGATATGAATTTGTTTCACATTGCACATTCTTGTCATAGCTTTTACTTTATATTCTGCTTCTGATTTTCATGTATATTTGCACACACGCTGTCTCTTTAGCTTGAAGTATTTTTGATATATCTCAGGAAAGGTGCAAGACAACATGCTGCCCTGCTGACGAAAAACAGAGTCCAACTGTAAGACCATCAGTATCAAAAATTAATGTTTCTTTATAGGTGACTAACTAAAAAAAGAAAGTGTCTGTGGCAGGAATTTTTTTTGGGGTGGAGTGGTCAGAATTTATACAGGAGTGTGGTATTACCTGAGGTGTTAAGTGAGAATATGTATCTTGTGCAATTCACATTTTCAACCAATTATTTCTCCATTGATTTAGGCTTGTTTCCCCTTCTAAAAATATTAAATAAACAATCTTAAATCAGACTTAGGAATTCAAGGAGGCCTATTTTCAGGGGCTGGCAGGAACACCACTGATGGTAGGACTCAGACAGCCTCCAGCCTGTCTTACATTATGTCATATAAGTATTTATTGGCAATTCTCTCATGTTTGATTACGCAGTACATGTCAGAAATGCCAAGTAATTGCAAAGAGAATCAGGTAAACTCACTTAACACTTTCAATTTTAAGAAAGGGAGAGTGCTTTCTCTTCCCATTTCACTATGTAGACACCACAAGGGATCCCTGAAGAGATTTCCATGTGCCAAATCAGATAATCTCTAATAACTTCCTTATGAAACACTTGTAACTTGATGGCAAATGATGTCATTAAAAATTAAGAGATTTGCAGTTTTGTTGTATTTCTAAGGTATGTTTACCAATGTGTAAATTTAACATCCTCTATATAAAAGTGACTTGCAAGTTACCAAGTACCCACAATTATTTGAAAGAGGGAAAGAAGCTAAAGCAAAGAAATGTGGGGTTTAATTTCTCCTTAACCTTAATCTCCTTAACAGATTATTTCAGAAGTTTCATCATAATGGACTAATTGATGCTGACAGTAACTGAGGAGATGTCACAGACAACGCTCCTGGGCATAATAACTACTGTCTCCCACAAAGCATGTGCATTTATAGAGATGTAAATTATGATTCCTTGTTCTTGCACTTAATGTTGTTTAATGTAAAGTTCATTTATTCTTCATACATTCTTCTAAAACTGAATCCTCATTTTCCATTACTGAATCATTACCTTAATGAGCCTCTAATTTACCTTGTCAGTGTTTAAGAATCTAGATCAGGAGTTCAAGGGTTTTATTTTGTTACCATGTGAATCTTCGAAAATACTAGCTAAAGCAGCTATTTCTGCAAGCAGTTCTGCACTAGGCACAAAGAGAAATAAAGTCCAGTTTCAGGTTGGACATGATTTTTAAAAATATCATACCAAGCGCATAATGAAAACAAGTGATTTATACAGAAAAATTAAAACAACCCACAAATTTACTGAAAAGAAAAACTAGTTTGAAAAAGGAATAGGCACCATAATTCAAACAACTCTCAATTCAACTTGCTCTTCATAACTCTGGTGTATGCTACCCTGACTTGCCAAAACTAATGAATTAGAACCAGGGACAGCAGTTAGATTGCCAGGACAGACTGAATTATAGAACAGATCACTGTCAGAATGAAAACTCACAACAATGATACTTTTAAAGATAAAAGTATAATTTCAGCATTTGGTCTCAGATATGAAGAAATGTATAGATAAATGGATTTGTGCAATCTTTAGAGTGCTTTGTACCCTTCTAAAGTTCTACAACGTCCTCAGACCACACACTGATATCAGAACATTTTGATAATTTTATCACTTGTAACTCTTGATCAATCAGTGATTTGAGCCTCCTATGAAATACAGTTTATCTTGGTAGCTGATTGCTCAGAGATCGAAAATGAAAAACACTGTTTCCCGCAATTTGAGTTGCAATACCAATGTGAGAAGCTGAAAGTGCTTCTCACCACAGTCAGTGCCTTTCTCCAAACTAATGAATTTTGCATTAAAATTATCACATAAAATCAGACCCAAATACTAAAGCAAGATGCAGTTACTGTGCCATGAATGTTGTTTGTGGGTATTATTAGCCTTCTACAGAGAGTGCAGTAGAGATCAATTCAGCTACACCCATCCACCTGTGAAAGCCAGTTCACAGAATGCTGAAGAAGAATGAGATTTATCCTGTGATAGCTTTTCCTACCAGAAGCAATCCATTCCCGTAACCACAGCCGAAGTGAAGTCCATCAGGAGAACCCAGGAGAGTTTCACCCCAACAAAAATGAATTACTTTGCTAATTTACATAGGAAAGCCAGTCTCAAGCTAAACATATTCTCTTTATTCCTCAGCATACTACAGACCCTCTCTTTCAGTATGTACGAGCTGCCACAATGACGATGGGGTATGTCAAGACTGGCAGGCAGAATACATGTCATGCCCCTCACAGTCCTGTCTTTCAAAAGGAGTTCATACTCTTGATGAATGACTCTTAAGTATCTTTCAGCTGCTGGATGAATAGGACATGGTGGGACCTATCACATCTCTGACAACTACACCTGTCAACAGAAAAGTAGTGTATGAATAAGGATATATCTGCATGAGCACAGATTGATTCAATTCTGACAGTGCAAGAAAGAGCTCAAACGATACTGTGCATTAGAAAAATTAAGCAAGAAAAAGAAAGAAGAGAGGTCTAAAACAGCCTGGGAAGAGGGTGGAATGAAACATGTGGAGAGAAATTAAGAGTTTAATAAAATATTATTTGCTATGTACATTTGGTTCAAAGGGATGAGAAGGACTGCAAAGGCAGGGCAAGACAGAAGACAAGAAAAGCCTGGTAGGACACATCAGCAAAGTCATGTACCAAAATTTGCACATCTCAATTCACCATGAGCCAGCAGTCAGCCTATGGCAAAAATTTCATAATAGCCAAGATTGATTCAAAACAGATGAACAAAACTCGTAGGACACCACAGTCTGTACTGATCAACAGCCTGTCTTCAGGTTGGCCCATGTGGGCAATGACTCAAGGACAGCATCACTCAGGCAGCATGGGTGGTGTCTCACTACTACAGAGGCCCAGCTTCTTTTCTAGGTATCCAAAATGTGATTCAGGGGCATTTGGCAGAACACTGAACGAACTTTGTGTTCACTTTATGAGTCAACATTCAAGTTACACTAAGGCAGAGCCCAAGAAAGAGGAGGTAATTATGGTCCACATCAATCTACCAAGAGATGTCTGAACAGCACAGGTAAAAGATGCCAGGTTGCTACCTAACAGCTGCACCACATGGGTCACCTTGTTAAAGCTGCCAAAAGGTCACCAGCCAGAAGAACTCATGTAAGACTTCCCCCTGGTTTCTTTTCTTTTTGAGGCAGGACAAAAGGAGTGGATTAGTGCCAAAAAATCTGAAGACTTCTCTCAAGTATTATGCAGATGAACAAGTTTGGTGTTTTTTTTGTCTATTCTAGGTCCTTCAGCTCCTTGTTCTCTGTTCCACCACTCTTCTCTCCTTCATGATTTCCTCTAACCTTCCATGCTCTTCTGCCTCCTCTTTTCCATTACAAATGTGTTCAGAATTTCTCATCTTACAAAATTCTATCCTATCAGCCCCCAAATATCATAAGTCTTCCCAAAATTTTAACCTCAAACTCATCAAACACAGTGCATCCATCTACCGAAGGTCATCCTCCAGTTTGGGGGCCTGACTCTGAAGGATGGGTCTTTTACACCTCAAGGAAGTTTTTGAAGGCCTGTTTTTGGAGGAAACTCAGAAACTGAATTTCAGTCTCAGACTCCTTCACTCACTCTTCTGATTGAACCCTCCAAATCTGTTTTTTAATAGTGATGGCTTCCATGAAGTCCCACACTTCTACATTCACAGTGCTCCCTCCTTCCCCCTCATATTTTTGAAATTTGACTCAGAAACACCAGCTTCACTTACATGTAAAATCCTCTAACTGAGGGTACTTCTCCTGCCTCTTACTCCAAATGAATTTGTCTTGTGACTCTGAAAAGTACAGCTGGGAATAAATATAAAATAACTGAAAACTCAAACTGAATTTCATAAAACTGAGTTGCAAAAAAAAGTCTGCAAAAATTCTTTTTTCCTCTTCCTGAACTTAATACTGACTTCAGTATTATATAAAAGAGGCGATGATTTAAGACATTTTATGTTTAAAATGTGATCAAAATCTAATTTTAAAAGCTTAAGGCACAGCTGAAAATGAATGAAAATATTTAAAGACCAAAGAAAATTTAAATTAATCACTCCATCTTTTCCAGGTGTTTCAAGTAATTTAAAAAAAAGTTAATTCTTGCCAGAAAATAAACTGAATGGCTGTTGAAGCTACACAAAGCAGAAAGTTTTCAAGTTAAGAGTTCATAGGCCACTGATTTCCTTTTTAGCAATAGATTTCATATAGCTGAGGCCAAGTTTTTTATTATTATCATGCCAACACAAAAGAACAACAAAGAAAATTCGCTTGGCATGGTATTAGGGATGCTATCCATTTGAAGTGCTCCTATCTGATATAAAGAGTTCTTTATTGAAAGTTACTTTATTTTATGGCAAAATAATAGTAAATTAAAGCAATTAGAAAGCATTTCACCACTACTGGTTATACTTTGATAAGCACAAACAACCATGCTTTTAAATGATAGGAGTCTTCTTCACACTAAGAACAAACTCTCACTGGCTTCTCATTAATCAAAACATATCAGTCACTGTGCTGTTAACTGAGTTACAGACAGCTTCTATGTCATTTCATAAATATGAATTTATGAAAATAAAACGGCAATTGGTTGGTTCTCATAATAGTTTGTGTTTATTATTAGAATGACTGGTGTATCTTTTCCTCTGAAATGAACATGGTTCCATGCCATTTACTTAGGCAGATGTAGATTTCTATAGAGTAATACTTTAATATGGATTTTATTTTCAAGTATATATGTTCAGTACCTTCTTTTCTCAAAAAAGCAGAGTCAGTGAAATGTGGCAGACAGAAACAACAGATTAGGAACCCCAAAAGGTTTCACATATTTGTGGCAGATGTAGGCACTAGCATCTTGGCAACTCCAACTCCCACACATACACATCATGGCCATATCATGTGCTCAAGGAGTGTTGTGTGTGTGTGTTGGCTAGACTTCGCGACCGAAGATTTTGGGATAAGCCTGCGCAATGGATTTTTTAGGTGAGGCACAGTGTGCGTGGAACTGGCCCCACCCCCTTTACTCCTGAGGCTCATTTTGCCACGGCCGAGCAGCTCGGATGGTGACAGCGAGCTCCTCAGGATTCGAACTGGTGTCCTCAGAGGAGGAGCCGGCTCCAGAGGTGGCGACTTACACCACTCGGCCAACGTCCCGCCCAAGGAGTAAAACGTCACAGAAAGGATTAGGACAGAGTTAAGCATAAGGAATGTCTTATAACTGGCAAGAGACACTAACCCAAATACCATGCACTTCAGCTGCAGAGTAGTGATTTTGACATTACTCATACAACTTACCTCATTTTTAGAGAGGGAAGACAAACTAGGATACCTAACAATTGAGCAGCAATTCAGTCACTTACCAACTAAATTCTTTTTTTTTTTTTTTCCTTACCTCAGAACTCATTAGTCAAAAACTCATTATCTTCAGATGTCATTTTGTTAAACACCCCTGGAAGAAACAAGCCCCCAGAAGCAGTGTGAAAGCCCTAAAGTCACTATAAACAAGTACAGAGTACCTACAAAGGAACAGGACTTCCTGGGAATAGCCTGCACCTCAGTCCTACTGATAACAACAACATGGATAGCACCTGAATATTTAAAATAAAAAGTCTGAAAGTGGAAGATATTAAGACTTCATTTTTCAACTACTTATTTCCTTCTACACACTACATGAAATCTTTAAGGTGTGTTATTTTCCCCTCCTGACTCTCCAAAATGTTTCTACATACTGCTCCAGGGTCCTCTGGTAGATGGTAGATGAGTGTAATCATGAGCAATGAATACATTAGCTGAGGTTATTCTGGATTTGTGTTCTCGTGTTTCTTTGAAAACAAAAAGGAGAAACACCTCTCATATAGCAAAGAAAAGCACATATAAAATGCTCTTCTTGTTTCCAGTGCTGACTAGCTCATTATGAGTATGTGTCATATATGCACGGCTCCTCATACAGAAAACTGCCAGTGCCTCCTCATGCATCAGTTACATGGAGAGGTGGACTCAGCTACGAATCTCTGTGATAAGAAGCACTATGCTCCAAAAGATACTGTAATATAGGCATGTTCCCTCACCCCTCTCCTATTGCCCTGGACCCGAGAGCAATGGTCTGCACAACCCCACTGCAAGCCTGTTAGACGGCTGCGTTGTTCTCCCTTAGCTCACTGGACTGAAAATGGGGGATTTGTAATGAAAAGCATAAAGCTCTGTTTCCCACAATTCCCTTGCATGATTTACAACAACCATGATGATTTAAAACCAGCAACCACAAACAAGAATGCTTGACAACTATTGTTTTAGTAGCACAATCAAATTACCCATTTTGGGCTTTTACAATTCACTTATTACACACATATGTTATCACTTCCTAAAAAGTAATATGACCAGACGAAAAAGTTCAGCAGGGAATAGCAACAGGAACAATATTCTGAATATAATTCCTAATCTGAGCCACACTGACAAGTCCTTTATCATAATACGTATTTCATGTAGAAATATAATTTTAGAAACTTTGAGGCAGTCTGTGCTTTTCCATTCCAGTTCTAGAAAAAAGAATGAAGGAAGGTCTCTAAAAATAAACATATAAAATTCCTGAGCACTAAGATAATTACACGGATGTTTAAGTATCTCCTCAGGCCTTAAAGCTTTAATTAAGACTCCAAGCCACAAAGATACCCACTGCCAAAGCTCACACCAGCTAGATACCTGCTTCCTTCCCAAATCAGGATTATTAATTATGGCAAGATCCCTTTGCAAGCATGTATGATGAAAAAGCCAGAAGGGTAAAAGGTCATTCTTTTTGTGAGGAGATTTGTCATCAACATTAATAGGTTAATTCCACATGACTGATACGCAGCTGCAAAGCATACAGAACATTACAACAAACATCACCACACTCCTGTGCACTGTGGGATTACACAGAACAAGAGGGATGCAGAAAAAAGCTTTCTTTATATATCACACTGAGGAAAAAATAATGAATCACACGAGTTGTGTGGGCCAGAGGAATTTGCTGTGCAAAATAACTATAAAGAAAAAAGTGGGGTCACCTGATGCTTCACTAAGTAATTTAATGAGCCACAGATCTAAGAATTTCAGTGAAGAAAGTTGACAGTTCATACTAACCAGATCCTTTCCTATCTGAGCAAGGGGAATCCTAAAATGGCATTGCAATTGTCAGATACCATACACATACACACTGTCCAGCCAGTTAAAAAATGAGCTGAGTGTTGTAGGTAGATCCTCCCTCACTGTTCAAATCCTGCCCTCCCAATTAGGTTTGTTTTACTATGGTTCTGACCACAGAGAGACACCAACCCCTTGGAGGTGCATTTCCTACTTATTTCCTTTGAAATCCTTGTGGCTTGCTCTTGTTTAGTCCAGGTTACATCCAACTAAAGTATTAAGGGAATAGCCTAGAACGCCACACCTTCTGCAAATGCAGCTGCAGAAACGTGTCTTGTAGTACAAGACGGATTTTCAAACAGTACCACTATTACCTACTCTTCAACGCAGCAGCAATTGCATTTCTGGAAAATTTGCTTCAATTAAATAAACTATAAGCACTCAAGAGCAGTTATTTCACTGCTGGGAAAAGACATCAACATGCAGGTGAGCAGTACCAGCCTCCTCAACCCCCTCTCTGGTGCTGGCAGCTGTGCGAGCATGAGGGTCAGCTTCGCTATGAAAATCAAGGAAGTATTTGGAAACACCACTGCCACAAACACAGTGATCATTTCAAGAGCACTGTAATCTTTGAAAGCATCAAGAGATACTGACTTTGGCTTCAACTGTATGAAATACCTGCTCACTAGTGAGTAAATTATCAGATCCATACCCAGGTGAAATTATAACGGAGATACACAACATCATAGAAACCTACCTGGCTTTGCTTCAGGGTCTTTTCCTGTTCTCCTATACCTGTCATATACTTATTTTATTCTGACTGAAAATTTCCTAAGACATTGTTCAGGAAAAGAAAAAAAAAAAAAGTTTCTATAATATTAAAAAGAAGAAAGTCTTATAATTGTATGCAACTTGGACATAGTTTGAAATCCTGACAAATAACAGATTAACATTTTTAGGCTTCTGGAGACAAAGGTTTCCTGTCCATAGATCGATCAGTGGTTTTCCAGCGTAACACTTGCAATTTTTGGGCTTCTTCTTTCTAGCCAAAATCTTGAAGAACCTCATGGGGTTTGTTCTTTGTGGAGATCATGTATTTCAGGTATTACAAAAGCACAGGAAAAACATTCCACAGAAGTATAAATTATTGTCCCTCAGCTTAATATCAGCCACAGTTACCTTCAAGTATATTCTCTTTCCTCAAAAAATCCTGGTATTTCAATATCCTATTAATAAAAATCAGTTTTTCTTACTTAGATAGTCCTTTCCATCTAAACCATTCTTTGAAAGTAATTTACTCAGCAGTTGCCAGCTTTAGAAAGGAAACACAGAAAAATGTACATTATTTCACAGTTCCACAGAGGTAATGAGAATTGCTCTGTAAACTATGGGTCATCAGAATGAATACACTGAAAGCTTCCACAGCTTGTATTTACCTTCTGTGCAACTTGAACTTACTGAAAGGCAGAGATCTATCACCATCTGTAGAGACTGGGCTTGTGGTAATCAAATAACTCCAACAAGAACTATATGATTTCTTTATTATTGTGCCAGCCTTCAAATTATTTTGGAGCAAAATTCAGTAGCTGCACCAGGGCAGAGTGCTCTGTCTTTTCTCTAGACTGCAGGGCGGCACAGCTGGTGGCAGGCCTGGACAGACGGCACTTCCATCAGGTGCCAGAGGAGGCATCCAGAGCCTACCAGCTGTCACAGAAGCAGCCTACACCCAGTGAGTACGAATTCTGCATAATTTCCCCAGGAATTTTGATAGATCTGCTGAAAAAAAAAATTATTTCAGATATTTTCCCTCTATTAACTCATACTGCTTAATGCAGCACACACAATGTAGCCATGATTATTCTAAGAAGCACCGGAATAAGTCCAACCTATGTCAAAACGTTGGTTGTTTTTGATTGGTTTAGGGGGTTTTTCTTGGTTGTTCTGTTTGTGATTTTTTATTTTATTTAGCTACTAATGTTGTGCTGGTTTAGAGTTAAACCAGCAGGAGAAATCAATCCAACTCAGAATGAGACTGCAAATCAGAATAACAATATAATAAAAGATCACAAAATACACTGATACAGAAGGAAAAAAAATTCGTTTGTGCCACAAAACCAGATGTACAGCCCAGCACAGTGGGGCGGGCACGAGCAGAATGGAGCTCACCAACCCCTGTGCTGAACACCATGTGGCCCCCCTGAGTTCAAAGTAAGAAGAAAGAAAGAAACCTGCTGGTGAAAATGATGGTTGCAGTCCAGTGGCAGTCTCAGTCCAGTCAAGGTTCTGGTCCCCCTCTGGATCCGAAGAGAGCTCCCAGTCCCAAAACCCCAAGCTTATCTCTGTTTGGGCTCATGTGGGAATGGATTCAGAATGTAACTGATAAGGCCTTGAACCGATGCTTTAATATTGTTTAAAATGTACGGTTACCTTTGCCATGTGTTTCCCCCCCAGAGGCCATATCTTCCCCTTCCCAGAATCCATGTGTACCCTTTCCCAGAATCCATGTGTACCCCTCCCCTGAAACCATGTGTTCCTTCCCAGAGATCCTTTGCGGTTTTTCAAGACCCCTCCTCAGGGTACAGAGAGGCGTGGTCCACCTTGCTACCTGAAACCTTTCCCCACCTCTATGTTAATCACCTTTCCCCCATTGGAGGATTCAAACCCCCTCCAAAGGACTATAAAAGA